>JADLZL010000921.1:0-536345 GCA_015844335.1 Chrysopogon serrulatus
AAGCTTGAAGGCCTCTCCAACTTTGTCAAGGAGATGGAAACATCTAACAAGCTGAGGGACAAGCTCATAGATGACATAGAAAAGAAGGTTGGGGTTAATCTTAAGTTAATCCACGCCTTCAAGCGTGACAAAGAAAAAGCTTGAAGAAGAGGTTGCAGCCCTCAAAGAAATAATTCAGGGCCTCAATAATGAAGGGCAGTATTAGTTGCCTAGTTACCCAATAAGGCACACTTTCGCTAGTTCGATTAGTTAATAGAGTCGGGTCGAGTCATTTTCTTAGGACAAAGCCTAATGAGCTAGGGGCGTCGTTAGCTCGATCATTAAAGCGCCTGTTGAATTATTTTATACCACTGTCATAAATGAATAAAGTGCCTTATTATATTAAATGTTTGTTATCTACTCTACTCTCTATTTTTGGAATATTTTGTCTCCACATATTGCGTGGAAAGTATGCAGGAAAACAAGTGTGGGAGAAGCACAATTAATCACGGAAGCGAAAATACGATCGGAAAACAACAGAACTTAAAGCGACATCGACCCAACACCGCGCAAGCGGCGGGACCTGCAGGACCCCTATGGTGGGGGGGCGGCGTGGGGTGGGCGGGCGCCCTCTACCACCGCCGCCTCCTCGTTTCGGCCCACGGTCGGGTTCAAGTTAATTACAATTCAATTGCATATATTATACTCCGAATTTTGATCCGAATTATAATTTTTATATTAAATGCTTTAAGAAATAATAAACCCATTCAATCCATGACTTGAGAAAAATAAATTATATGACACCCTTCTAAAGTCATGATTATTATAAAATTTATAAGTGCTTCATGATTGTCTAAGTTATTGTAGGAAGTAAGATAGCAAAGATAATGATTATTCAATTTCGATAATTTGTCTTTGGAGATTTTATTTCAAAAAATTTAAAAATATTTAGCTTCACTCCTCTTTGTAATGGAACTTAATAATAATTACATCAATCTACTTTAATAGCTTTGGTCGAGAGGTTTATCATATTTCAAAGTAAAATAAAAAATAAAATTCACTGCCTTGAGCAATATTATGAAGGAGGCATGAGCTATTCAAAAAGATTCCGAGGAAATAAAAGGGACAAGTGTCCAAAACCTCAAAAAGATAGATCACGAGGAAATAAAAAGGGACAAGTGTCCGGAACCTCGATTTAAGAAGGAAAAAATATGAGCATGTGCTCAAAAAAAAGAAAGGCTCATGGTTCCTCCAACATAATATGCCAAGAAGTGAGAATTTTTCCTAATCTAGGAATATGATATCTCTCTCCCTCGCTATAAAAATATTCAATTTATGTCACTACCACCGGTGCCACTACAAATGAGAGGATCGAAGCTATATTTTTGCAAAACACATCTCCACTCCAAAAAGACATAATTAAAGAAAAAGTAATCAATCTTAAGCTCTCTTACTCCGCAATCACTTGAGGATTCATGATAGATACTTTAAAATTTCACAATACATGATAACTAGACTAGTGCTATATAATTTAAGTTCCAAGTTATGCATTGAATGTGTACCCGCTTTTGCCAAAAACCAACCTTTTCTCGGGATCGAACAAAAGCCTAAGTGTGGGGGGCAATTGTTGACACTGTTAACGCCCAAAATTTATTAGCAATTACCACTTTCCCAGACATGAATATATACTAAGAATAGGGTTACCACCGACAATTTCCACAAGTTTTGGTGATTTGTGTATTTTTCAGTGGAATTTTCCAGAAAAAGCCTAAAAGAGGGATTTAAGTGCTAATTTACCACAAAACTTAACCGCGATGCAAGCACATCACCGAAGGGTTCAGGAATACCCTAAGACGCCCGGCAAATGGGGGGGCCCCGCAGTCGCCACTGTGTGGGGCCGGCCCCACTGTGCCCGCCTGCCCGGCCCCCTAGGGTTAGGGTTGGCCGCCCCCTTCTCGAACCTTCCTCCACCGCCTCCGAGGAGTCATCCTGGCCGCTTGCTACGTCGGTTTAATCCAACGGCGCGTATCAATCCCACCGGCTATAAAAGGAGGGCCATACCCCGGGGGAGGAGGCCGGATCAAGAGATGAGGAGTTAGGGCTTTAGATAGAGATCCACTAGATCTAGGTTAGCAATCAAGATAGAGATTAGAGAGATAGAGTAGAAGAGTAGAGATTCGGAGGAGCCCCCCGGCTTTGTCGGAGCATCCTCGGAGTCGTATTCGCCCTGATTCGCTCCTCTTTGTTCGAGGTACCTTTGTATTTACCATTTCGATTCAAGTAAGCAGTTGTTTATATTCGTTCTTTGGTTTACAACTCATATTATATTGAGTACTTTGATTTGGGTAGCTCCTAGGTCAGAGTAGTATTCGTAGCGTAGACGTGGTGTCTGGGTTATGATTGCTTGTGAATGTCCCCTGATCAGCCGGATAGTGGTAGCTCGCCTAGATGACTTTATAGCTACGTTGAATCCTCTGTAGTCCACTTCCGCTGATAGGACCTGATAGGCTTATAGGTGTCTGGTAGGTAGATTACTGCTTTCTTCTCCTATTCAGGTCACTTGTCCGATAAGACGATATTATACAAAGTTTACCGGTAGTTAGAACTAGAGTACATTAGCTATTTCCTCATTCTCAATAGTTTTCTAGATTGTTTGTATCCCTTTTAGATTAAGAGTATTGGGCTAGGTCATAATTCACCTAGGGCGCGATTGGTTGCCTGTATCTATAGGAAACAGGCTCGCCGGATGCAACGTTATGCTGTTTGGTTGGCTGGGTGACGAGTTAAGCGTGGCTCCACAGGTGCAACTGACGCGTCGCGGCCAGGCTCCACGGAAACGCAGATGAGTTCCGTTTCTATCGGGCCAGGCCCGCGTTGTGCAGCTTATACGCGGGTTGTGAGGGAAAAAGGGCTGGTACAATACATAAACAACCAACCAAACGTCTTCCCCGCAGCAACCGAGCCAAAAACAAGTACGAACCAATCGGGGGGTGGCCTTGCATGCCTTCAGCTCGGCCGGCGGGGCTGGCCCCCGGGAGCCATCCAGCTGCTTACATACGTGAACCAATTACGCCCCTCTTTTGTTCCTTTGGGTTCGATATTAAAACCGGGTTGATCTTGGTGAAGTGCCGATCAATATATATCGATAAGCGCTATGAATAATCTGATTATAGTTATTATTTAGGTGCAAAGTTAATTTATACCGACAATAGGACATTATACCCGAGAGAGAACATGAAAACACACTAGTCTAGGGCTTTATCTCGACAAATTCCATGGGTTTTGCATATTCTGTATTTTCTAGGGTGATTTTGTAAAAGTCGAAAAAAGAGGGATTCTAGCGCAAAATAACCACTTAAACTTATCCGCCACGCGGGAGATCACGCGAGAAGACCCGTGAACCATCTAGAAGACACCGAAGAGACGGAGGGCGAGCCACCACGGTGGGGCCGGCCGGCCCACCCTAGGGGGCGGTAAGGCCCCTGGGTTTCGCCTCCCGCTTTAAGAAGCTTCCTTCATCGCCTCCAAGGATGCATCTCGGCCCTACGTTACGTCGGTTTGATCCTGCGGCGCACGCGCATCCCACCGGACTACAAATATGTGGGTAGACCCCCCCGAGAGAGCCAATTTATTATTCATCAAGGCCTCAAGCCATCAAGCATCAAGAGCCTTCAAGTTCATCAAGAGCCTTCTAGTTCATAGGATTAGCTAGCTAGATTAGAAGTAGAGGAGATCTAGTTCTTCATCGGATCTAGAGCCCCAGGCGTGCCTGCTGAGCGAGAGTTCGGTAATAGATCTAGTTCTTAATTACTTTATTGTATTCATTATTCAGATTAGGGAGACTTTACTCTAAATAGATTCATATGTTCTTAATTGCAATAGTCATTGTCTACTTTGATTATAGGTCTAGTATAGTTACTTCGATCTTATTGAATTCATGTAATTGCTCGTATAGCGTTTATCCATATGTACAATGGGTAGATGATAGGCGATATGTAGACGTGGTGTCTAGATGTCTTGTTTATCTCTGCGAGTGCACCCCGATATGCGGGGACGTGTGGTAGTCTGCGTGAGGGTGACAGCTACGTTAGTTCCTCCGTAGTCCACCCCCGTATGTAGGACTAGCATGGGCACGGTCGCGAAGGAGGTGACTTAGGTCTTAATACCCTCATTAGTTGATGCCTCTTTACATGCAATGATGATTTAGGGTTGACTTAGCGATGATTACTAGATGTAGTTGCACTAATTAGAGTTATTCATTGACGTAGTTATAGACCTACCTCCCTAGTTTATCTAATGGCTAGCTACGATTATGACTAGTATGATGCTCTGATGATTATCCTTAATTATGATACTTGATGATTATGCTATCACCCATATTTATCTTTATTTATCTTGTGACCTCTGTCTGTTATGAGTAGAGTATATGACTTAGGTAGTATCGTTTATTCCTTCTATATAGTTTCTCATCAATATAATAGATGATAGTTTATTATACAGCTTTCCCAGAGGTATAATTATAAATCGACAACCTGGATACTTCCCTAGATAAAATGCTACAACGGTATAATTATCTGTCCGCTTGCAGAACCCATTAGTTTACATTCATATTATATTTATATCTTTATCTGCCTAGTCACATTAGTATATGTAAATCTATGATAATTTCCTAAGCAATATAATTGGGGATGACAACCTAATGCATGTTTAGGAATGTTAGTAATTTAAGAGTGGCTAGTTGCTAATGACAAGTAATTATATACCGACTACTTTTGACGTCGTTGCTAGGGGTAGGATTTATCTACGCTTTTTAGTAGTGATGTTAGAAGTACCAACAAGCATTTTTTGACGCGCTAGGGGAAAGGCACAATAAACTTAGGATATATTGATAACCTATATACACATGGATAAAGTCATATTACCAATCGATCTCTAACTACATCGGTACACCCTTCATTGTTATCATTTTCTTATCTTATGCGGGGTGATGAATGAATGGTTTTTCTCTTCCGTAACTTTACTTGACGATCCGGAGAAACTCCTTAGAAAGAAAAGGTTTATAGAAGGAAAAAGATAAATTTGAGTCACCATCAAGAACACCCTCTCGGCTGCTCAAGCTAGCTCTTTTGAGGAGCCAGCTCCAACACCGAAAGAAGAATTTGAAGAAGAAATAGAAGAACAAGCGTAAGAGTATTTAGGTGAAAACCTAGCTCCCGTGTTTGAAGACATAGTTGAGAAGACACTGCGAGAGTTCTCTCGCCCCAACAACAAAGCAAACATCCGGACTAGACCAAAGATCAACACGGGGAGAATGGATTCGAGCTCAAGCCTGCTCTCATCACCATGGTTCAAGCCAGCCAATTGCGTGGAAAAGGACATGAAGATGCAAGTGCACACTTACAACACTTTCTAGAGATTTGCGGCACCTTCACGATCGAGGAGTATCAAAAGATGCTATCTTACTCCGTCTTTTTCTGTTCTCATTATTGGGGAAAGCCAAGCAGTGGTTCTACATCAATAAAGACAAACACACTACGTGGGACCTATGCTCAACTGCTTTCCTGGTGAAATTCTTTCCTACAGCCAAGACCAATGCTCTACGTGGGAAGATTTCAAGCTTCCAACAACAACATGATGAATCATTCACTGAAGCATGGGAGAGATTCCAGAACTATATTGAAGACTGTCCTCATCATAGGATAGAGGAGTGGTGTTAATGCGGAACTTTCTATCACGGGCTCATCTCTAGCATCTGTGAGTCTATTGATCTTTGCGGTTGGGGAGCTTTCACATCACTTTGAAGCTCTCTAATGCTAAAGCACTTCTCGAGAAGATGGCCTCAAATTCAATATGAAATGAAGAACGTACTCGGCCTCGCAAGAAGGGAGGAGGAATCCATCATCTCAAGGAAGGCGACATGGTCCTTTGCCAAGCTAGACCTCATCATGAAGAAGCTCGACATAGAGAAGAAGGAAGTCATGCACGTCAATGATTCCCATATGACATATGAAGAATGTGGAGACTATGGGCACTCAGCTGTCAGCTGCCCTACACTGTAAGAGGATGTGAACTTCATCAACAACAACATCTACTACCGTCCTCAACAAAATCATGGATGGAACCAACAACCTCAACAAGGTAATTACCAAGGTAACAACCAAGGTAACAACTTCAATAATTATAACCTTCCGCCTTTGAGAGAATTAGTTACTAGTCAATCCAAACTGCTAAATCAAATGACTAGGAAGCTAACATTAAATGATAAAACTTTGGAAAACATATATACTAGAATGGATACTTTTGCTTCTGCCATAAAGAATCAGCATAGCTTCAATAAAATGTTAGAATCATAATTAGCTCAATTAGCTGCTGCTGTTCCTCCACTAGAAAAAGGTAAGATTCTAGGCCAACCAGAAGATTTAGAAACTGCTAACCTTGTTGATATTCACAATGCAACCCAATACCATATTGAGCCTGTAGATGTACAGTGGATTGACCACTCTCTACCAGAGAAGATGGGAGATCCTGGAAGACCTGTCATTCCTATCTCAATAGGATGCCACAGCTTTTCAGAGGCTATCTGCGACTTCGGGGCAAGTGTCAACATTATGCCCAAGGTAATCTATGAGAAAATATTAAATGATCCCCTGTTGTACACAAATATGCGTTTGCAGCTTGCAGATCAATCCATTTGCTACCCTGAGGGAGTACTAGAAGAAGTTATCATTAGAGTGGGGCAATCATATGTCCTAATTGACTTCGTGGTCATGGAGACAGGAGTAGATGAGAAGGCACCCATTATTCTGGGCAGACCATTCCTGTGCACAACAAAAGCCATCATCGATGCGGAGTACGCCAAGATCGTCCTATCCATCAAGGACAAGAAGGAGAGATTCACATTCAAAAACCGTGTCCTGAAAGCCCCTGCAGCCCCGAAGCAATTCCAGCAACAAGAAGAGCTAGAACAGCAACCAATACCGAAGAAGAAGAACAATAGAAACAACAGAAGATAGAGGAGGACCAAGCATGCACCTAAGGAGACGACTCAATTAATCACTGCTCTCAACACAGAAAATGATCACATGCTACCCAAGCCATTTCCAATCAAAAGAGGTGATCCAGGTGTTCCAATCATTGAATGCACAATCAAAGACACCACCTTTCCTCACACCGTCTGCGACATTGGATCAGGCTGCAACGTAATGTCGAAATAGGTATATGATGAATTGTTTGATTTACCTTTATACCCAACATGTATTCAGTTGCAGATGGCGGATCAATCACTAAGATTTCCTGAAGGAGTAGTCAAGGATGTCATGGTAAGAATTCAAGGACAATATATATCCGTAGATTTTCTAGTCCTTGACATGCAGGGAAACGATGATTCCTCGATCCTCTTGGGAAGACCGTTCCTCTACACAGCCAATGCCAACATCTACATTAGGTCCGGACACATCCACTTCAACCTACCTACCGGAAAGGTACGTTTGTCAATTCAAAACATTGAATAACCATGAGCGGATCGAAGCAACGCCTTGGGAGAAGACGTGAAGCCCACCGTCAGGCTGCCTGACCTCACTATGGATGGGAAGACTTTCCTGGCAAGGTTGTGAAATATGAAGATCGCTTTCTAGAGCAAGAAGAGAATAAGCAAGTACCTCGCTGGAGTAGCTGGGCAGAAGAAGCTGAAAGGATGGATTAGATCGCCAAGGAAGAAAAGGAGGAGATCCTAGCACGATTAGAAGCGTGAGAGAAGGCAAACAAAGATGAAGAGCAGGAGCTAGAAGAGAAAGAAGCAAAAGAGACCGAAGAAAGATGGAAGAAGGCACGCGACGCATCACCACGAGATGGGGAGTTGACTGAGGTTACCTCAGACGATGAACCCACTGAGTACGTGCTCACCTCTGTCTAAGTCCTGTCGGTAGACTTTAAATTCCGTACCCTAGCCATAAGGTTAGAATGGTAGTTATCTCATTTAATGCAATAGCAATTTAAATTTACTTAGTAGCATAATTTTGTTTACATGCTAGAATATAAAACAACAGAAATATTTATTGCATTATTCATGGCATCATAAAGCCCCATGTGGATACCCTATGGTATTTTTCGAAGGAATATCCTTTGTGGTGGCATAAAATAAAAAATAACAAAAATATAGTACTCATATTTAAATTCTTGCATTATAAACAGAAAATTCAAAAAGAAGTGAAATCCTACTTAAATTAGACAACATTAAAGATAACTCATAAAAGTGATCAATTACTCTTTGGCTGACCGTTAACCCATTATTAAATTCGAGCCTTGAGTTTTGGTTTTCCTTTTTGTGGAGTATTTATGCAGGAATAACATCCTAGCAAGGAGAGAAACTATCAGTAGCAACCACCGGATTCGCTATCGGCTAGTTCGCTCCGAAGGACATTTACACCAGATATTGCAACCATCCAAAGCTTGGGGAGGAGCATCCCCTAATTATCGGTGACTACACCTAAGCGATTTTTGAGTCTACTTTATAAATAGTCATAAAATACCAAAAATATGTGGACACATGAAGGTCCACAAAGTCATAGAGTCTTTTGTTAGG
Source organism: Chrysopogon serrulatus (assembly GCA_015844335.1). Classification (NCBI taxonomy): domain Eukaryota; kingdom Viridiplantae; phylum Streptophyta; class Magnoliopsida; order Poales; family Poaceae; genus Chrysopogon; species Chrysopogon serrulatus. Next base: position 8,561 of record JADLZL010000921.1, read on the forward strand.
TATTAAATATAAAACTATAAAAAATATATAGTTGATAAAACCAAATAAATGTTTAGTTCTATATTAGAGTATAATTTAAAGTTAGTTCAAGGCTAGAGCTAATAAAATTGATGAACATTAAAATTTTTTTAGAGATGATGAATAGTTGCTCTGTTAGAATGCTTACCAAGTACCAGTTGCCAAACTTAAAAATCTCCCTGGTTCTAAGCACTGTTGTTTTAATTAGAGAATTTATTCTGAACCTTAATTGTGGAGGCATAAGCTTGCGCTGAGTCTAGGTAGTTGATTGATATGATTCATGAAGGTTGAGCTGCTATTTATCTTATTCCTAGCATTGCTAAGTTCTAGAGGTTTTTATTTTAAAAATCTAAAATTTACATGATGAGCTCTTGTATGACAAATGTGAATTCCTACCAAAGTTTAATTAATATCTTAGAAAATAGTAAAAACCCTTTCACATTTAAACTACTTGCTCGCATTGAGTTCAGTCAATCTATGTTGTATACCTTATGAGAGTCTTGTCGCATTTTTTAAAACTAAGAAATACTTGCACACTCCAGTCCACATATGTATTATTCCTACTTCAAGGAGTAATCACAATCATTCACTATATTCCCATACATGTTCATCATAAAATATTCACCTCGCATTAATCGGCAGAGAACACAAAAATATATAAATACTCTATAGGATAACCCCTATCTTTAATGCTCTAAGTCCTGATTATATCTCTCGATCCATTTACTGTATTCAAAGGATGCATGTGGCTATGTGAAAAGAAAGAAAAGAAAAGAAAGAGAAAGAAAGAAAGAAAAAGGGAAGTAAAAGATGGACAAGTGTCCCAGCAATTAAAACAATGGGTACTAGATGCCCGCCTCCCTGAGTAAAAAGAAATAATAAAGATAGCCCATGTCTTTCCTGAGAAAAGTTTTTAAAGAGAGTCATTCCTAAAAAAAAGCAAAAGTAGAAATAGGAGTTAGCCATAAATAACATATATGCACCTATCCATTATATTTTATACACATACACATCTTGGTTTGATTGTATGCCTCAATTCTCTGTGGATCTATTAGTTGACTTTACAATACATATTTTACAAGTATGCCTATCATTGTTAATACCACTCCTATAAGCTCCACTATATATACCTTTAGCTATAGGAGGCATAACAACATTAATGCCTCAAGAGAGAACCACAAATACCACATATATTGAGAGACTTGAGGGTGTCATACAATCAAGCTCTGAGTTTTATTCTGAAAACTTACCAAAAACTCCGGAATGTTAGTATTGCAAAGAGTTTGAGACATAGCACTTAGCTTGATTATTCTATCTTTCGATTGCTCAAGACTTATGCAAAAGCTGTGAAGCCCCAATTACAGGTGAAACGAGTAAGATTGAAGGTTAGAGCATACATTGTTTGATCCGGAGGAAATTTTTGTTTGAAAGCATGTGTACTGGAAAGTATAATGACATTGTAGCAACTTCTGATCTAAATACAATATCAGCTAGGCTTAGTTTATTTGCCAAGGACTGGCAAAAGGTAAGCTTGGGGGTATTGTTGACACTCGTTAGCGTCAACTTTTTCTAGGACATTATACCCAAGGGAGAACATAAAAACTCAGGAACCATCTAGAAGACACCCGAAGAGACGGGAGGGCGAGCCACCACCAGGTGGGGCCGACCGGCCCCACCACGGGGGCGGCGGCCCCCTAGGGTTTCTACCCTCCCGCTTCGAAGCTTCCTCCACCGCCTCCAAGTATGCATCTCAGCCCTACGTTACGTCGGTTTGATCCTGCAGCGCACGCACGCGCATCCCACCGGACTATAAATATGTGGGTAGACCCCCTGGAGAGAGCCAATTCATTATTCATCAAGGCCTCAAGCCATCAAGCATCAAGAGCCTTCAAGTTCATCAAGAGCCTTCTAGTTCATAGGATTAGCTAGCTAGATTAGAAGTAGAGGAGATCTAGTTCTTCATCGATCCGGAGCCCCGGGCGCCCTGCATGCGGAGCGAGAGTTCGGTAATAGATCTAGTTCTTAATTACTTTATTGTATTCATTGTTCAGATTAGGGAGACTTTACTCTAAATAGATTCATATGTTCTTAATTGCAATAGTCATTGTCTACTTTGATTATAGGTCTAGTATAGTTACTTCGATCTTATTGAATTCATGTAATTGCTCGTATAGCATTTATCCATATGTACAATGGGTAGATGATAGGCGATATGTAGACGTGGTGTCTAGATGTCTTGTTTATCTGCGAGTGCACCCTGATATGCCGGGACGTGTGGTAGTCTGCGTAGGTGACAGCTACGTTAGTTCCTCTGTAGTCCACCCCCGTATGTAGGACTAGCATGGGCACGGTCGCGAAGGAGGTGACTTAGGTCTTAATACCCTCATTAGTTGATGCCTCTTTACATACAATGATGATTTAGGGTTGACTTAGCGATGATTACTAGATGTAGTTGTACTAATTAGAGTTATTCATTGACGTAGTTATAGACCTACCTCCCTAGTTTATCTAATGGCTAGCTACGATTATGACTAGTATGATGCTCGATGATTATCCTTAATTATGATACTTGATGATTATGCTATCACCCATATTTATCTTTATTTATCTTGTGACCCTGCATGCATTTATGAGTAGAGTATATGACTTAGGTAGTATCGTTTATTCCTTCTATATAGTTTCTCATCAATATAATAGATGATAGTTTATTATACAGACTTTCAGAGGTATAATTATAAATCGACAACCTGGATACTTCCCTAGATAAAATGCTACAACGGTATAATTATACGTCCACTTGCGAGAACCCATTAGTTTACATTCATATTATATTTATATCTTTATCCGCCTAGTCACATTAGTATATGTAAATCTATGATAATTTCCTAAGCAATATAATTGGGGATGACAACCTACTGCATGTTTAGGAATGTTAGTAATTTAAGAGTGGCTAGTTGCTAATGACAAGTAATTATATACCGACTACTTTTGACGTCGTTGCTAGGGGTAGGATTTATCTCTGCTTTTTAGTAGTGATGTTAGAAGTACCAACAAGCATTTTTGACCTTTTGCCGGGGAAAGGCACAATAAACTTAGGATATATTGATAACCTATATACACATGGATAAAGTCATATTACCAATCGATCTCTAACTCTGTCAGGTACACCCTTCGTTGTTATCATTTTCTTATCTTATGCGGGGTGATGAATGAATGGTTTTTCTCTTCAGAACTTTCTTGACGATCCGGAGAAACTCCTTAGAAAGAAAAGGTTTGTAGAAGGAAAAGATAAATTTGAGTCACCATCAAGAACACCCTCTGCTGCTCAAGCTAGCTCTTCGGAGGAGCCAGCTCCAACACTGGAAGAAGAATTTGAAGAAGAAATAGAAGAACAAGCAGAAGAGTATTTAGGTGAAAACCTAGCTCCTGTGTTTGAAGACATAGCTGAGAAGACACTGCGAGAGTTCTCTGCCCCAACAACAGCAAACATCCGGACTAGACCAGCAGTCAACACTGGGGAGAATGGATTCGAGCTCAAGCCTGCTCTCATCACCATGGTTCAAGCCAGCCAATTCTGTGGAAAAGGACATGAAGATGCAAGTGCACACTTACAACACTTTCTAGAGATTTGCAGCACCTTCACGATCAGAGGAGTATCAAAAGATGCTATCTTACTCCGTCTTTTTCCGTTCTCATTATTGGGGAAAGCCAAGCAGTGGTTCTACATCAATAAAGACAAACACACTACATGGGATACTTCCCTAGGTAAAATGCTACAACGGTATAATTATCTGTCCGCTTGCAGAACCCATTAGTTTACATTCATATTATATTCATATTTTTATCTGCCTAGTCACATTAGTATATGTAAATCTATGATAATTTCCTAAGCAATATAATTGGGGATGACAACGTATTGCATGTTTAGGAATGTTAGTAATTCAATAGTAGCTAGTTGCTAATGACAAGTAATTATATACCGACTATTTTTGACGTCGTTGCTAGGGGTAGGATTTATCTCTGCTTTTTAGTAGTGACGTTAGAAGTACCAATAGCTATGCATAGTCGTGTGAATGAACTCGTATGGCCGATACTTTGCTATCACCCTTAGCAAGGATGATACATGTATCGCCCTTAGAACAAAATAGCTGATGTATACGTCGCCCTTAGTCACTAGATAGCCGATGAGATGGGTATCATCGCTATTTGGTTTTAAATTGTGTTTTCAGGTTCATGTATCATTCACCTGAAAACAGGGGGCATGTTTTGACAACTAAAATTGTCCATTTTATAGAGTTGTCAAAATACTGATTTGATCTCACCATTGCGTTCCTCTTGTCGAGATGGTCAAAAATCATATATGGAATGCCCGATTTGGAGATCGGATGAAGAAGTTATGGCCCTGGGAAAAATGCGTGGTGGTGGCGAGGAACTTCGGTCCGAGACCAAAACTTCCGGTCCAACTTCCGGTCTGTGATCAGAAGTTCCGGCCTACGCCGACCCTGGAGCTCACCGGAAGTTCCGGTCCGAGACCGGAAGTTCGACCGGAAGTTCCGGTAGACCTCGTCAGTTCAGATCTGGACTTTCCGGTTGCGACCCGAACTCTTCCAAACTCGTGGGAAACTTGGAAAATAAGTATTGGTGCAGTTTCCTACTGGGATAAGACCGCCCCCCTCTATATATATGAGAGGATCATGGCCGATTGAGGATCCATCTATCCAATCGTCAAAAAACACATCTACAACGTAGGTTTTGGCGGTTTCACCTCTATCATGCTGTTCATCCCTTGATCCAGGCGACCAAGGATGGCGCCCTAGGCTTGCCGGCCGACCTAGGGCAACCCGGCGACGTCCTTGTCCTGACGGGGTCCCTACCGGGCGAGAGCTTCGACGGTTCCTTTGTTAGTTTACCTGAAAACTAACCGTTCTTCGTCACGTAAGTGCGATTGTTTACCCTTTGGTGGTTTGCTCGTAAACCTCTCCGCTCTTTACCGTGAAAGCGTGTTGGTTACCCGTTACGTTCTTCGGTCCGTGGCAACCCGGGCGTCTAAAGCCCTCATGGTGTGTTGGTCCGGACCACATTCGGCGTCAACAGGTAATAAATTCAGTCTCATCTGGCACTAACATTTGGAACAGACACATTATGTTCAAAGGTGCTCTGAGAATCACAAAGCTCTGTTGCAGCATGGATGGGAGTTAATTAGACAATTGCGAGGCCAAGCATCAGCGACGCCATGGCCACGGTGGCAAGTACAGTGCCGAGACCGGCAGAGGACGACGACCTTGGCACGGCGCCATTGTTTACAACGGCGGGCGTCGAGATGATCACCGGCGGGCTGCCAGAGCAGATGGTGATTCCCGACGGCGCACTGGGCGGTGCTGGCCCCGGCGGCGGCAACCTATCGGTGCACTCGGCGTCGTCCTTGTCGACGACCCTGACCTCCAGCTTCATGCCGGCGGCGCAGTGCCCCGGCGTGCTGCAGATGAAGTAGCGCCGCCTCCTGGTGACACCCCCCGTCGAGCCGGACGGCGTCGTTGCCAGTCCGGAGCGCGGCGGCGCCGACGGGGCTCGCCGCCGAGCAGGAGCGGTACCCGGCCTGCGTCACCTCCATGACGTCGTGCGCCGAGGCGTCGTACTTGAACACGAGCTGGTCGTCCGGGTGGAACGCGATGGTGGACGCCCAGGCGGTGAGGTTGGTGCGCAGGTCCCATGAGCCGCCTGGCTCGCCGACGGTGTAGGTGGCACCGGACGCTGTTCCGAACGCCGCCGCCGTTGCGATAATCGCCATGGCGAGTAAAGACGCTTGTATCCTCATCTTCTTCGTCGTCTTCGACCTAGCTAGAGATGATAGCTGATGTTGAAGAAGGTGACTAGCTAGCTAGTTGAGAGTTGAGAGGCGATGGATTGAGAATTTGATGGTGAGTATATAAGGGTGAAGAGGGTGGAGATACACGGTGTTAAAGTATGACATGGTCTACTAGCTTCTTAATCATCCGCGTTTGCATAATGAAACGTGTGGGTGTGGACGAATATTTATGAATTCGAGTATTAACTTAGTCAACTACCACAGTGTATAATTTAAAGCAGATAGCGTCTATGGTGCACGTACTATGTATCATGATGAACCAAACACAAGCAAGACTTGGTCTCACATGCATGATGAAGATTTCATTTATCATTTGTGGAACTTGTCTTTCAGCTACCACGCGTTTGGCGTCGGCGTCGGCGATCGGATTGTTGCTCCCCCTTCGTTGAACTGACTTGCTACACGTTCACTTTTGCTATCCATTGGACTCAGCTATACGTTCCACTTGCTCCACTGTCATGTTCGTTGACTTGAGTCAATGTCTTTTTTGTGCTCGCTGGTGTGCCTTTTTGATGTGGGTGGTGGGTGGGTGTGTACTCTTTGTTGTTTATTTTGAGACGAGTATTTTAGTATGTATATTATTATAAAGTCATTTTGCACGGTTTCAGACAGCTTCAGCTCCTTGCTACCGCATACTCCCTCTGTCCCATAGACTTTGTCGTTGGAAAACCGTGTCTTCCTCACAAACACGCTTCTCGAACGACATACTCCATAGGACGGAGGGAGTACAAAGGAGCCAGAGCAGGTGGCTTTACCGATTCCTAGTTCATTTTAAGAAAAAAGAGAGAGAAATAGTTCCTTGCTAATAAAATGCACGAAAGAACTAGAGCTAGAGCTATCTAGGGGTCCACCGACTAGGACCTAACATAGAGCCATGAAAATTTTCTCTATGTGATCGCCATATAGGGCTATAAGAATGAGATTAAAAATGTCAAACTTATAACTTTGACAAATGATCATTCAAAATAAATGTATTCTTAGCTGATAGAATTTTTATTATTGGATATTGTCACTCAAACTACAGTGGTAGATAAAAAATTGTAAGCTATCAGATATTGTCACTCAAAGTGTAGTGTTAGATAAAAATTGACTAAATTACACTCACCATACAACAACACTAAGTGGGTGCATGCTAATTCAACATCTCTTGTAATTTGTTCAATATAATATGTCAACTATCTAGGTGGATGCACGTTGATCCAACATCTTGTAGTCCTATTTAGAATGAAGGAAGATACTTTATATATATTTTTATTTTTTTTGTAAGAAATGCTTTGTTGCTACAGAACATTTGGTGTAGCCAAAATTAAAATGTTATATGCGCGCAGGGTAAACAATAAAGGGAGGTATTTGTGAATAAATCCAATGTTTATATATGAGATCATGATCAATAAATAAAAAGTACAGTAAATATCAACGACCACAGCATAACACACGTCGAATCACGTGTCACATACAAAAAAAATTGAAGCTAGAGCCTTGACTTTCAACAGAATGCCATGAGACTAGCCACGACAGCGGACAAGACGAGCCCCGCGAGAGACATATCAACACTAGCCGATGCCTTTGAGCTCGCCGGAGGCGTCACCACGGGTGCCCCGGCAGTGCTCATCGGCGGCAGCGCAGCACGAGGGGCGGCGCCCGTCGTGACTGGCGACGGAGCTGCTGCAGCGCCGGGGCCGCCAGCTGCCTGGACTCTGACGGCGAGCTTCATGCCACCGTCGCAGTGTCCCGGCACGCCGCAGATGAAGTATCGGGTGACTCCGCCGTTGGGGAGCGGCACGACGTCGTCACCGGTGCTGAAGGTGCTGATGGGGCTGGCGCTGGAGCAGGAGTCGTGGTCCGCCCTGCTCACCTCCAGCACGTTGTGCGCCGCGCGCGGGTACTTGAACACCAGCTGGTCGCCGGCGCGGAAGGTGACGCCGGACGCCCAGAGGGTGTAGTTGGTCCGGAGGTCCCACGACCCCGCCGGCGCGCCGACGGTGTAGCTGGCGCCGTGCGCCATCCCGAGCGCCGCCGCCGCTGCTATGGCCACCGCAAGGACAAGGAGAGCTCTACTGCTTGCCATGGTGATGGTGGCGACGATCGCGCGCCGTGGATTGGACTGGGTGGTGGCTAACAAGTGATCGATTGGAGATGTGCAGCTGGTCAGCCGATGGAGAAACTTTGGTTTAGATGGTGTTTGGGTTTGGCTGGGATGCAAAGGTCCTCTTGCAAGGACGTATATATAGCTACATAGATAGTGCTCGGTCAAATGTTGACTCGCTCGCCTTCAACACAGCTGCTAGCCTGCTTAGCGAGCTAACAACCCATGAAAGGTCAAAGATGTTGGACTCGATCGTCACGCGTGTCCGTCCATCTTATTGTAAATTGTAATACTATATTATAGGTATATATGTTGCCGTTGCATGCATGCCTGCTTGAGGATTGAGGCTTGACTCTTGAGGGTGTCAGGGTTTGCAAGCCGACATGGAAAAGGTACGCAAGAGGCAAGACAGATGAATGGCCACCGTTGTCCACGGTGGCATGGACAGATGAATGGCCTGATCAGATATAACATATGTCACCAAAACTGTAAAAAGAAGAAACCCTAATCAGATATAACATTATGTCTCCACGTGATTCACAAAGGCGTCCAGTCCAAATGTCTCTTTGTTATACTAGTCGTAAAAAACCAGATAGCACATATTGTATATAGTAGTCGGTCAGTGAATAACACGAACATAAAAAATTGTTAACTTTAACATGACATCTACTCTTTTATATCCACCCTCCCACCCAATCCTCACCACTCCCGCTTTGCACATGCCACCCATTTCCCCCCTTCTCTTCCCACCTTAGGTCCATCTTGTCCAAGACGGTCCATGGCCATTGTCGCCACTGCCTTTCACTCGACCTATGCCTCTACCTCTTGTCGTAAGCAAACTTGTACTACCTTTGCACCATGCTAATATCCACATCCCTCTTCCGCCACGCGCCGCCTCCATTGGAGAGAAGATGGTGGTGGGTCGCGTGATCTGTGTGCAACGAATGTAAGGGTGTGTGGTCCATATTCAAGTCCTACATCTCTACCACGATATGGGCCTCACCCGGCATAGCTCCCTCTACTTGGGTGAGCACAACTCGTACCTCATGGATGTTGACTTTGACGACATAGAGGTAATAGTATATTATTAATATAAGGCCTTATTTGGCACAACTAATAAAAATAGCTCCGGTACTTCATGCAAAGTATGGAATAGTCAAAGCTGGTGACTTCATCGGGTTTCCAATTTATTTTGGGAGGAGAGATAAAAACAACTTTTTGCTAAAGTACACGGAGAAAACAAGGCAGAGGCAGAGCCATATGAAGCACACACCAAATAAGTGAGAACTAACAGAGAGTCATGAGAAGTTCTGCACTCTAACCACCATATATATATGGCTATTTGAGATTAAAACTATCAAACTTATAAGTTTTGAGTAAGGATCATTGTAATTAAAGTTATGCTTATTAGCAGATATAAGTTTTATCATTGGATATTGTCATTCTCGAACTAAGATAAAAAAAAGAATTGTATACTTGCCAAAATTAAAAAGTTATGAAAGCGGGGTAAACAAAGGGAGGTGTTTGTCAATAAATCCAATGTATATGTATGAGATCGTAACCTCTAAATAAGTACATAATCACACGACCGCAACATAACACACGCCGCGTGTCACACATAAAAAAAACTAAAGCTAGATCGAGCCAGACTTTCAACAGAATGCCATGAGACTAGCCACGACAGCGGACAAGACGAGCCCCGCGAGAGACCCATCAACACCAACAGATGCCTTCGAGCTCGTCGGAGGCATCGCCGCGGGTGCCCCAAAGCAGCTCATGGGCGGCAACGCAGCACGAGGGGCGGCTGGCGACGGAGCTGCAGCGCCGGGGCGCCTGCTGGACTCGACAGCGAGCTTCATTCCATCGCCGCATGGCGGGCACGCCGCAGATGAAGTAGCGGGTGACGCCGCCGGCGGGGAGCGGCACGACGCCGCCGCCGGTGCTGAAGGTGCTGAGGGGCTAGCGCTGAGCAGCGGCCGTGGTCCGCCCTGCTCACCTCCAGACGTTGTGCGCCGCGCAAGGGTACTTGAACACCAGCGGTCGCCGGCGCGGAAGGTGACGCCGACGCCCTGTAGAGTGTAGTTGGTCCCGAGGTCCCACGACCCGCCGGCGCGCCGACGGTGTAGCCGGGCGCCGCGGCGCCGTGCCGAGCGCCGCCACCGCTGCTACTACGGCGACCGCGAGGACGAGGAGAGCTCTAGTGCTTGGCATGGTGCGTGACTGCGTTGTGACGATCGCCGTGGATCGATCGGACTGGGTGGCGGCTAGCGAGTGATCTGTGTTGCCTGTTGGAGATGGAGGTCGATCGATCGATGAAGAAACTGGGTCGTCGTTGGATGGTGTTTGGCTGGGACTGGGATGCAAAGATCTTCTTGCAAGCAAAATATATAGATAGATGGATAGATCATAGATGGTGCTGGGTCTGTTAGAAGATGAGTCTGGTGCAGCTACGACACAAGGCAACGCAGGTTGACGTGTCCGGGATTGTTACCCAAAGTAAACGGCTTCATGTATTAGATTAGGATTGTTGTATTCGTGTTGTATTCGTGTTGTAAGCTAGATAGATCCAATCATGTTGTACTGAGTCCAGTTTGTATATGCCACGCTTGGGCTTGTCCTAGCACTATATAACATGAAGCCGTGCGAGCCGAAAGGCACCACGTTCAACTCTTTTTACATGGTATCAGAGCCCTAGGTTTTCCATAGCTTCCACCTATGTCGACTTCATCCTCTGCCGCCGCCGGCATGCCCTTCGGGTTCACCCTCATCGGCTGCCCTGTCAGCGAGAAGTTGTCTAGGAACAACTTCCCTCTATGGCGTCTTCAAGTTCTGTCCGCCCTCCGCGGCTGCCAGCTTGAGCATTACCTCGAGCCCGATATGGAGGCGCCGCCAAAGAAGATTGCAAAGGATGCCGCCAAGCCGACGGAGTTAAGCGACAACCCCGAGTACAAGGAGTGGGTCGCCAAGGACCAGCAGATTGTAAACTATCTGCTGTCGTCGATCTCCAAGGATGTGATGGTGCAAGTCTCCAAGCGTACCACGGGCGGCTGATATGTGGCAGCGTCATCAAGAGATGACCTCGTCGCAATCACGCGGTCGCATCATCAACACGCGTATGGCACTTGCCACCGCGAGAAGGGTTCGTCGACTATTGCCGACTACTTCAGCAAGATGAAGTCGCTTCGCCGATGACATGGCATCTGCAGGCAAGCGACTTGAAGACGAGGAGATTGCTTCTTTCATCCTCGCCGGACTCGACATCGAGTACAACCCCATCGTCTCCTCCATCACCGGGCGTGGAACCTCTCTCTCCTTGGAGAGCTCTACACCCAACTTGTGAGTTGGGAACAACGGATCGATCTACAACATGGTGGCGGCTCGGATCTTCGGCCAACGCTGCTAGGCGTGGAGGCCGTGGAGGCTTCTCTCGCGGAGGAGGAGGACGAGGCCGTGGTCGTGGCCGAAACCGCGGCAACGGCAACCAGAACGGCAACAACGGTGGTGGCAACCGCAACAAGCAGAAGAGCGGCGATGGCCCCGTCGCCCGGTGTGTGGCTATGAGGGCCACACCGTCATCTGTTGTTTCAAGCATTTTGACGCATCGTTCTTTGGTGCCCCGAGCAGCGCTTCGGCATCGGCGGCAACAAACTCCTATGGCGTGGACACCAATTGGTACACCAACACCGGCGCCCACGGATCACATCACGGGGAGCTTGAGAAGCTTACCGTGAGAGACAAGTACCATGGCAACGATCGGGTCCACGCCGCTAATGGCGCAGGTATGAGAATCAACCAAGTTGGTCGAGTATTGTTCGTACCCCTAAACGCAATCTTGTCTTAAATAATGTTCTATATATATTCCTGAAGCCGGTAAGAGTCTAGCTTCTATTCATCGCCTTACATCCGACAATAATGCGTTTATTGAATATCATCGATTATTTTGTGATCAAGGATCAGGCCACGAGAACTCGCTTAGAGGAGGGCGTGAGGGAGGCCTCTATCCGCTGAAGTCATCTAGCTCTCCATCGGTCAATAAAGCGTCGCTCGGTGTCACCAAGATCTCCACATCTAGGTGGCATAGTCGTTTGGGTCATCCATCGTCTACCATAGTTCAACAAGTCCTTAGCAAGAATTCTATTCCTTTTTGTTTGAGTCCAATAAAGAACAAGTGTGTGATGCCTGTCAAAAAGGCAAGAGTCATTAGTTACCCTATCCAAAGTGTCCACAAGTGTGTCATCTAGTCCTCTTGAACTTGTTTTTTCCGATGTATGGGGTCCTGCACCCACGCCTCGTTGGTCGAAACAATTATTATGTGAGTTTTATTGATGATTTTAGTAAATTCACGTGGATCTACTTTCTAAGGCACAAATCTGAAGTGTTTCAGAAATTCCATGATTTTCAATCTATGGTCGGCGGCAGTTTAATAGGAAAATCCTAGCCATTCAAACTGATTGGGGTGGTGAATATCAAAAACTTAATTTTTTTTTTTCAGCGGATAGGAATTTCCCATCATGTGTCTTGCCCTCATGCTCACCAACAGAATGGTTCAGCGGAGCGCAAGCATCGTCATATAGTAGAAGTCGGCCTCTCCTTACTTGCTCATGCCTCCATACCCTTAAAATTTTGGGATGAAGCTTTTTGTCTTTGCCACATACTTGATCAATCGCCTTCCTAGCAAAGTTATCGATGGTAAAACCACCCTTGAACTTCTTTTCCAACACAAACCAGATTACTCCACTCTTAGGATCTTTGGGTGTGCTTGTTGGCCTAATTTGCGACCTTATAATTCTCGCAAACTTCAGTTCAGGTCCAAACAATGCGTCTTCCTTGGTTATAGTAATCTACACAAAGGGTTCAAGTGTCTTGACAATGCTGAAGGTCGTGTTTATATATCTCGTGATGTTGTCTTTGATGAAAGTGTGTTTCCTTTTTCTTCGCTTCATCCCAATGCAGGAGCTCGCCTTCGATCAGAAATTCTTCTCCTCCCTCCTAATCTCCTTAATCCATCTCGTTTTGGGGACGACAGTATTTCTGATTTATCCGGTAATGATTCCCTGCGCGCACTAACCCTGTTCTTCGAGCATGCAGATTCTACAGAAAATTCGGCGTCTAATGCTGCAAATTCGAGTGCAAATGGTCATCATTTTATGCAGCTTCCCCGCTTTCCTGATTTGGCAAGCCGAGGAACCGATCCCAGGCTGATTCTCCCGCTGCTAAAGAGGCGATCTGTCGGGCGGCGCATCCCGCCGACTTCAGCACCGGCCGCGGCGACGTCGGCGTCGCACCGTCGCGTCCACTCAAGCCGCGCCACTGTCCAGCAGTCCACCCGTGTGCGGCACCGGGGGAACACGGGGATCCGCTTCGACAAATGTCTCCGGCGCCTCCGGATAAATGCGTGCCGGCCACCACAGGTTTGGGATCTGCTGCTCGGTCGAAGCAGCTGTCCCCTGGATCTCTGCGCCGGCTCCCGGAGCTCTGCGCCAGCCCCGGCCGTGCATCCTCCTATTGCTCCACGGCCGGTTACCCGTCTTCAAGCATGGAATCCGCCCGGCCAAAGACCTACACCGGCCGGTGCGATTCGTTATGGTCATCTTCTTTGTTACTTCGAAGAACCATATGATCTACAACATGCATTAGCTGATAGTAATTGGAAAGCTGCTATGGATGTTGAGTTCACGGCCTTGCGAGAAGAACAAGACATGGCACCTTGTACCTCCTCGAAAGGTAAAAATATAATTGATTGCAAATGGGTATATAAAATCAAGAGAAAATCAGATGGTCAGATAGAGAGATACAAGGCTCGCCTCGTTGCAAAGGGATTTAAGCAAAGGTACGGCATTGACTATGAAGATACCTTGATCCGGTGGTCAAGGCAGCGACAATTCGACTTGTCCTTTCACTTGCGGTGTCCAGAGGTTGGTGCTTGAGACAACTTGATGTACAGAATGCTTTCTTGCATGGATATCTAGAAGAAGAAGTTTATATGAAGCAACCACCTGGATATGAAGACAAAAGCAAGCCACACTACTTGTGTAAGCTTGACAAGGCCCTGTATGGTTTAAAACAGGCGCCTCGTGCTTGGTATTCAAGGTTGTGTCAGAAGCTGCAAAGTCTTGGTTTTGTTCCTTCCAAGTCTGACACATCCCTTTTCTTCTACTGCAAAGGAGGACATGTTATTTTTATGCTTGTCTATGTGGATGACATAATTGTGGCAAGCACTTCTCAGAAGGCTGTGGATGCTCTTCTTCGTGATCTCCATAGCGAATTTGCAATTAAGGATCTTGGAGAACTTCATTATTTTCTTGGCATTCAAGTGAAAAAGAAGGGAGTTGAGTTGCTGATGACTCAAGAGCGATATGCTGCTGATATTTTGAAGCGGGTCAATATGCAGTTATGCAAGCCGGTGTCAACTCCATTACCTACTACTGAAAAGCTCTCTGTTACTAGTGGAACTCAGCTTGGCAGTGAAGACTCCACCAGATATCGAAGCATAGTAGGTGCCTTGCAATATCTAACATTGACCAGGCCGGACATATCATTCTCTGTTAATAAGGTTTGCCAATTCTTGCACTCACCAACCACTGTTCACTGGGAAGCAGTAAAGAGGATTCTCAGATATATCAAGGGGACAATTGCTATTGGTCTCAAGATCCGAAAGTCAGATTCAATGCTTATCAGTGCATTTGCAGATGCTGATTGGGCAGGTTGCCCAGATGATAGGAGATCAACAGGGGGGCTTTGCCGTTTTTCTAGGTAGCAACCTTGTGTCCTGGTGTGCCAGAAAACAGGCAACAGTGTCGAGATCGAGCACAGAAGCGGAGTATAAAGCTTTGGCCAACGCAACTGCCGAGATGATGTGGATTCGAAAATTACTTGATGAATTGGGCATCTCTTATCCCGTGCGTGCAGCGGTTGTGGTGTGACAACATTGGCGCAAAGTATCTATCCGCTAATCCGGTGTTTCATGCTCGAACAAAACACATTGAAATCGACTATCATTTTGTGAGAGAACAGGTTGCATCTAAGTGCCTTGATGTCAGGTTTATTAGCACAACAGATCAAGTGGCCGACGGCTTTACAAAAGCACTTCCAGTTAAGCAAACAGTGATGTTCAGGAACAATCTCAATCTTATAGATAAGTTGTGATTGTGGGGGAGTGTTAGAAGATGAGTCTGGTGCAGCTACGACACAAGGCAACGCAGGTTGACGTGTCCGGGATTGTTACCCAAAGTAAACGGCTTCATGTATTAGACTAGGATTGTTGTATTCGTGTTGTATTCGTGTTGTAAGCTAGATAGATCCAATCATGTTGTACTGAGTCCAGTTTGTATACGCCACGCTTGGGCTTGTCCTAGCACTATATAACATGAAGCCGTGCGAGCCGAAAGGCACCACGTTCAACTCTTTTTACAGGGTCAAGTGTTGACTTGCTCGCCTTCAAACCAGCTACCCTGTTGTTAAAAAAAATACAGCTACCCAAGAGGCCAGGACGCTAACAACCCATGAAAGGTCAAAAAGATGTTGGACTCGCTCGTCACGCGTGTCAATTATACTTGCAATACTAATATATTATTGGCATGCACGCATGCTGGCTTTGCTTGAGGATGTGCATGCCGGCATGGGCAAAGTACGCAAGACAAATGAATGGCCAACCATGGTGGTATGGATCCGGGAGGGCTTGGCCATTCATTTGTCTTAGAATCACGTAGAGAGACCTGTTTTATTTGCACGTACTCCCTTCGTCCCTAAATACTTATCGCTTCGCTTCTCGAGAAACAAATACCAGCAATTTTAATAAATAATAAATATCATCGATTAGTATCATAATTAGTATCATCGGAAAGGTCTTTGGATCTAGTTTTTTAACAAAATTATTTGAAGATATAAATATTGTACGTATTTTCTATAAATCAAGTTAAACTTGTGGCACGCATCCTATGACGACATTTAAATAGGGACGGAGGGAGTATGTAAGGGTGTGTGATCCATGTTCACGTCCTACACCTAACACAACAAAGGCCTCGCCTGGCTCAGCTCCCCCTACTTTGGTGTGAGCACATCGTACTGGTACCTCAAGGACGCTGTCACCAACAACATCTATCAGCTTGTTTGTCAAAGAATACGATAATTTGTTTCCATTTTACTGTAGCCAAACTTGGAAGGGAGAGGTCCATTTTTGGCCACTAAACTATCTCCCGAGTTTGGTTTTAGCCATAAATTTTGAAAACCTTTGAATCAACTTGTAGAATCAGCTTTCCTTGAATAGCCCTGAAAAGAAAAATATAGCTCCCAACAGAGACTGTGAAAAAGATGTTGAAATAGCCCCGCATAAAACAAAAAACATATCTTGTAGAATCAGCTAGAAATGTAGGATTTCTTGGACAATGTAAAATTGAATCACATGTATCAAAAAAACTAATTGAGGGTGGCGGAAGGTGACCTTGGTGACCCATGTGCCGCAACCAGGGTCTTTGATGACATCGGTGATGACCCCTTTAGGCCTTCTGTAGTGTATGCTTGGAGTGGTGCTAAAAATAGAGAGAGAATATTTGAGCACCGCTCCTCCCACTGCAACTAGTAGTGCCAACTCTGAGTGAAGCCGAGAAAACTTGGAGCGAGGCAAGTACATGCACCGGTTCCTAGTGAAGCCAACTCAATAAACAATGATTTAATTTGCATGCATCCATGAAAGAAGAGGGATATGCAGAAGAGAGAGGAGAGAAAAAGCTGAAAATAAGGGGCCCACTAGTGATGCCTCCCACTGCGGCGTGAAATGAGTGATTCTTTATTTTCACATGCAGGGTCCACTAGTTCATTTGAGGCATCGCTACATTGCAGAAGGCCTTAGGTACCTGTTGTGCTCGCTGAAGTTGAGGGAGTGGAACTGGGTGGGGCTCTTTCCATTGTGGGTGTGTGGGACTTGAACACATACCTCGCACCCTTACCCCATGGATCGCAGGACTTATCCTCTTCAACGGTTTTAGGCACCGATGTGGCAATGAGCGTGGTGCTAGGGTTGGACACATGTGCATGTGTGGCTAGATGTGAGACATAGTGGCGGTGGTGTGCATGGACCATCTTGCGCGATATGGATCTAAGGTGTGGAGTAAAAGGAAAGGGAGAAGACGGTGACATGCACGAGATTGTATCTAAGGAAAGACCAAAGGAAAAGGTGGCACAAAAGAGTGTATGTGTTGTGTTGAAGTTAATAACTTTTTGGGTTTGTGATTACATATTAGAGACATGTTTTGTTTCGAAGTCACTACTTGCTGTGTCTTCTTTGTGCATTTTTCTTGTAGCGTTAACACCCCACCCCCTCGGTCTCCAAGCCACCATGGACCGCGGTGGCCATTTTGTCTTGCATACTTTTTCCATGTCGGCGTGCATCCCAAATTATCATCTTAATAAAATATCAGTACTACACTATATTGGACACGCGTGACGAGCGAGTCAAACATTTCTTTCTCCTTTCACTGGTTGTTAGTTAGGCGAGCGAGTCCAACAGTTGACCCAGCACCATCCATCCATGATTCACCTTCATATCGTACACGGCAACATCTATATATACATGTTTGCAAGAGGATCTTTGCATCCCACTGCCAAACACCATCCAACCAACCCAGTCCAGTTTCTTCATCGATCATCAGGTGCTCTCGATAGCCATCCAACGCGATCCACGGCGTCGGCCGTCACCATCATCGTCGGCATGGCAAGCACCAGAGCTCTCCTCGTCTTCGCGGTGGCCCTAGCGGTGGTGCTCGGGACGGCGCACGGCGCCAGCTACACCGTCGGTGCGCCGGCCGGGTCGTGGGACCTCGGGACCAACTACACACTCTGGGCGTCCGGCATCACCTTCCGCGCCGGCGACCAGCTGGTGTTCAAGTACCAGCGCGCGGCGCACAACGTGCTGGAGGTGAGCAGGGCGGACCACGACTCCTGCTCCAGCGCCAGCCCCCTCAGCACCTTCAGCACCGGCGACGACGTCGTCCCGCTCCCCGCCGCCGGCGTCACGCGATACTTCATCTGCGGCGTGCCCGGCCACTGCGACGGTGGCATGAAGCTCGCGGTCAGAGTCCTGCAGGCAGCAGGCTCCCCCGCCGGCGCTGCAGCTCCATCGCCAGTGCCGACGACGGGCGCCGCACCTCGTGCTGCGCTGCCGCCCGTGAGCGCCGCGATGCCTCCGGCGAGCTCGCCGGCGTCGGCTGTTGTTGATGGGTCTCTCCCGGGGCTCCTCGTGGCCGCTGTCGTGGCCTTTGTCATGGCGTTCTGTTGAAACAACTTGAAAGTCAAGGCTCTAGATCAATTTTTTGTATGTGACACGTCATTCTACGTGGCGGGTTATGTTGTGGTTGTGTGATATCATGTACTTATTATTTAGAAATTATGATCTCCTGTACATTGGATTTTTTTTTTTTCATTCGCAAACACCTCCCTTTGTTAGTTTGTTTACCCTGCGCGATTTAAATTTTGGTTATACAAAACTAGTTCACCAACCCGTGCTCTCGCACGGGTTAGAATCTTATGAGATGGTACTTATTTAAATATTTTTTTCTCTTCAATTGTTCTAAAATAATAACTATAATAGGTACAGCTTTTTTCTTTTCCCAAAAAGTAAATAAGTAGGAACGTTCAATACTTACATTATTGTTTACTTAGAGATACATGGATCCACTACGTACCTTGATGACTGCCACCTTGTAATTTACACTCCATATATATCTCGGTCTTACATAACTTAGATCGAAAATTTGCATTGGTGCATCTTGCCCATCCTGAAGGTCGTCGTCAGGTCAATAACGATGCAATGATCTTTAGATTAAGCATCTCAGTTTCCACAGTAACGATCAACCGCGATCGAGGGGGCAATAATGCATGGAAAATGATTCTCCCAGGAGCTACACAGGATGCATGCCAACATGCATGCATGTAGAGAGATCTCCTGGACCTTGCCGGCCGGCTTGCCGTTGTAAACCTTGCCACACACATGCGATTCGATTCGACAGAGTACGAAGAGGGCACGGAGGTGTCTATTCCCAGCGCAGGCACACAGCAGATTGTATAATTGCGCCTGTCAATTGCAATGGACAGACAGCCTCATGCAGAGATGTGGACGACGCGAGTCCTAGGCCTCGTGCATACGATGCTCACACAACGATAGACTCCGAGTCGCTGAGAGACATCAATCCTCAAGCTCTGGCAGGGAGGACTAATGCCCTCGCTAAATTTTCATGTGCCGAGCCACCGATCTGTCTTGCCGGCGCCGACAACAACATCAATCTGGTCGTCTAGCTACCAGTAGTTATGAGAATTGGAACGTCAAGGAGAGAAGATGCGCTCAGGTAGGAGAATTGGAACGCCAAGGAGAGCATGCAAGACGCAATTGGTTAGATTAGATTGGTTTTCTCGGGAAGAAACATAAAAATACGGGAATTTTGGTCAATTATTTAATAAGTTGTTTAAGTTAATTCTTATAATGGCAGTGGTGGGTAATTTTTTATAAAATCTAATTGATTGATCCAATGGTTATTATTGCTAGTGATGATTTAGCCTTATTAAATAGATGGCTAGATGTTTCTGATTATTGTGTGAATTTCTAGGATTTATCTTTTTTCTTAGCGCATCTGGTGAGGATTAATGTGGTGCCTCCGTTGGAGCCTCTAATTAGTAATAGTAAGATGTTTCACAGAACGAAACAAGGAGTTTCCAAGAACGTACTTCTTCCATTCGATAGGTGATTTTTTTTTAGTCTCAACACCGGCTCGATGGCCTTATATTCATTACTGGTACGGTGGCTTAATGGCTTATCACAATTGCGAGCAACTGTGTTCATTACAGTGACAAGGAAGTCATCAACGATTGACCTAATAACTCTCCCACGCTAGGCCTACTTTGGCAATCTCATGTGCAGACAAGTTACAAAATTAAGCAAATCATATAGTATTTATCGAACCCATCACTAAGGAGATAGATCCCATAAATACATAACGACATCCCACTGGCCACTGGGCTCCAGGTCTGGGAAACTGGTCTGCAAAGCTTCATGCAGCTGGCTAGAATCAGTGTCCACTTGAATACTAGACATGCCATGCCTGTCCACAGCTTCCACAGCTGCCTCGACGCACGCCATGGTTTCTGCCATCATAGTGTTGTGCACTGGACTGACATTACCGGCACCTGCAATACCACCTTTCCTTCCTCATCTCTCACCACAAACCCCTGTGTACACTTATTAGTGAAATCCAAGTTCTACTAGGTAGCTGGTCATGGTTTTATAGATATATGGACTTTACTATATAATATCTAGACACAACAGATACTTTTTGGGTGCATAGCAAAAAGCTATGTATTCAGAAAAACAAAAAAGACTACTAGCTTAACATACATTTTTTTTATCTACTACTAGTAAAGGCAAACCACGATTTCAGGTGTGGTTTTTCTTTTGGGATGTTCTTGAACCTTTGGATCTCGACAATAATAAAACCTCATAAAATCGATTTGAAAGGTTAAGGTTTCTCACGTTTTTCGTTAATTTTAGCCATGCCATAATAGCCATCCTGCACTACCAACTTTGATTATAATCACTTTAATTGAGGTGGCGAGCTCAGGCCCATTATTCTACAGGCAGATGCAGAGCTTGCGTGATGCTGCTCTGCAGTCTGCACCCTTGACGGCGTCAAGCGTCGTCGTTCATATTTCTTGGACAATGTAAAATTGAATCACATGTAACAACAAAAAAAAAAAAAAAAGAACTACATGAAGGGCTGGCAGAAGGTGGTCTTGGCGAGTGGCGTGCTGCGAACGGCGTTATGAGATGGAGGAACAGGTTCAATTTGGATGACCATTTGTATAATTAAGATTTCGTTCAAAATTATATATGATCAGTTTTTGTTCAAAATTATTTGGATTGATCATCAAATATTATATAGCTATAGCTACTGGAAACTACTATACATTAGTCTCTTTCAGTATATCGTGAAAGAAAACTCTGATTTGATCAAATTATATATATTAGTCTATTCCAATATATATTATGAAAGAAAACGTCGATTAAATTAAATCAACTTCGACAACCTCCAAATTATCAATGAACAAAGTGTTGCATGTACTCCAACTGGTAACTTAGCTAATACACAAGATGCAAGCAACATATAGTTGTTTTATTTAAACAGAGATACTGTAGAATACCCACACTGGATCCAAGAAGTGGGAAAGTCGCATATTACTGCTGGATCACATGAATTACCAGTCTGGTAGTATAGTTACTATAATGAACAAAATCTTACCTAACAAGCAACCAACGTGTGCGTGCGTGCATGTCCACCGCCGCTTATATTACGCCAATAATAAACTAACCACATGCATGTTAATTAGCTGCAATAAACAGCTAGCTTGTACCTGTGGGAAGCAAAGCACATTCTTGGACCTTGGTTTACTCGTCCATTTTAGATATTGATGCTCAGTGTACACATGTTCTTGAATACTTTCGTCATACACTTGGCCAAAATATTGCATGGATATACAATCCCCAAAAGTGCTTGATCCAATGAAAGCATTTTTTTTTTAACCAAGTCTTGTTGGACTAACTACTAGTACTGTTCCTCAAAGTCAGGGACTGCTAGGATTGACTAAACTAGTAAACTTAGTCCATGTTTTGGATGTCAAATAGAAGACCAAAATACATAACCAAATCATGGTGTGTAATAAAAACAAATACAGGTTAATTGATGAGTAGAACTTGTTAGGAAAAAAGACATTAATTTTTAATCAGTCCATGTTTAGCTTATTGTCGTCCAACGATGGATCAAACTTTAGTCCAGAGTGATCAAATACGGCCTAAAATCAGTTGATCGATCGATTATTGCTTCAAATAGTAAGTCTAGCTGCTGCGACATATAATTCTTCAGATAAGTCGCCAACACTTCATCTCGCCAGATCATTCACTACTCATGCATGTAGGTCTTAAACTTCATGAACCAATATTTGGAATAATCCGCACCCAAATACCCATTCAACAAAAGCTAAAAACGCCACATAATCCCTACATCACTTACTGACCTACTACATTACATGCTTAACAGTTCACCACGACAACTATCAAATCACACAACAATGCAAGGTTACACGCTACATAGCACTTAATTAACACTACTTGCTTCACACACATACACGGGACAGTCAGTCCTCACGGATGGCCGCCATCACCGCTTCCGGTGCCACTGCCGCCACCGCCTCCATAGCCACCTTGGCCAGAGCCAGCTCCATTCCCTTCGCCGCTCCCTGTTCCACCGCTTGCATCTCCAGAGCCATGGGCGCTGCCCACGGCGCTGCCGGCACGTCCAACGCCGGTTCCGCTGCCAGCCCCGCCATCGCCCATGTCGGCGCCACCGCCATGGGTGACGGTCACGCCGTCGGAGCCGAAGTGGATTCCGACGCCTTCTCCACCGCCAGCGCCGGCACCCACGCCGCCGTTGCCGGCACTCACGGCGCCCCCTCCGGCGACACCAATCGCCACGTCCACTCCACCGTTGCCGATGTTGATGTCGACCCCGAGACCAGCTCCACCGCCAGCGCTCGAGCCGCCGGAGCTATTCGTGCCGACCCCGCCGCCGATACCACCGCCGAATCCGATGTTGGTGTCTGAACCGTTGTGTGAGATGGTCCAGCCGAAGCCGTGGCCGCTCCCTGAGCCATGGCTGCTGCCGGACTTCTTCCATGGTAGCAGTGGCCAGGAGAGCTTGCTGCTGCCATTGATCATGGCGCTAGCAGAGCTTGTGCTGCCATAGCTGCGAGGGAAATGTCTTGCGTTGGCAGAGAGAGGGAGAGTAGTAGTCAAGCATAGAAATGAGAGGAAGAGGAAGGAGCTGGACGCGCTCGAGATAGTAGAGACATCCATTTGTTTCGATCTTGCATGTGTTGTTGTGAAGGGTCTGAATGAACACGTACGCTACTGGTGTTTATGTAGTGGGTTGATCACAATAGAACACTCCTACATTCGGTTGTTAGGCCCAAATCTAGAGGCAAGATAAGCTCTACTACTAGGTTTCTGGAGCAGCTTGCTTGTGGAGGATGCATGAGCCCTAATTACACGGCCGGTTTTCATAGCGTACGTTGACCACTCATTTATGTGTTGTCAAATGTGGCCGGATTTAAGTTCAGCGTAAGCATGGACACTTCCAGAGAATAAATAATTATAAGATGAAATAAGATTAGTTTTAGGCCCTTTTTAATCCACCCAACTAAAATTTAGCTAACTAAAATTTCAAAGCAAAACTTTAGCAACCATATTTAGATTCTTCGGATAATAGACTTATCTAAACTTTACCTCAGTTTAGCTAGGTCAATCTTTTAACTAGGGCTGTTTGGATTCCTAGCAACTAAATTTAGCCAGCTACAGTTTAGTTCATGGATCTAAATAGACCCTTTTAGTTGGTTTCCATATGACCATACTAAAATAGCTATAATCACTCTTGTGTGACTTTTACTTGTGTTAGTATTTAGAGCCTCTTTGGCGTGACTTTTGTTGTAACTTCTTCATCGCATAATTAAAAAACCCCACCAAATGCAAGAACGGGTTCTAAAGCAGTGAAGTCGAAGCCAACTTTTGGACGGAAGCTGAAGCCATCAAAACGTGGCTTTTCTTGCTTCACCAGTTTTGAAGAAGCCCAAGCCTTACCAAAAGCCTTACCAAAAAGTCCTTAAAATTCTACATTTGCACTAAATCAATCTTTTTTAGGATATGTTTGGCAAAGCTTCACTCCTAGATTCTTCTCCTTGATTCTCTACAGTCAAGTGATTCTACTCAATTCTGCTCGTAGTTTCTACCATAATGAAATATAGACAACCCCTAATTTGCATCTAACTTACCCACATGTTACTTGTGTTTTTTTATAAACAACTAGTAGTTTGTGTATAAAGGCAGCAAATTAAAGGGGGTGATGCAAGGACACAAAAATTATCTCTTCGTGTAGAAACCATTTCTCTGCTCCCTCCCTCATCCTTCAATAAATCTCTTGTAAATGCTAACTTGGCAGGATAATTTATACACTTAAAAACTACATGATAGAATCATTTCTTTTACGAGGCTGTTGATGCAAATATCGGTTACACTCACACAGCTAGTAGCGAATCAAAGAACACAACAAGAATCTACGTGGTGAAGAACGGAGGAGTTTTTTTTTTTTTTTTGACAAAGAATGGCTAGTTTCCGGGTAAACTAGCAAAAGAAAACACCAAAGTTCTCATCCTGGAGGGACCTCTCATGACAATGACGTGGTTGAGTTGTTGCCATAGGTTTGCCAGTAAGTTTATAGGACGCTATCCTTAGTCGTCGGATTAAACAATGAATAGTAACATTTAGAGTTGAAAGAAATTATAACAAAGAGAAATAAAAATAAATTCATTTTTATTTGATTACGTGTGTTGGGCACCCTGAACCTTATATTTATGTACAAGGAGATATATGGCGGTCTTACCCTAAAAAGGAATCGAAACCCCTTGCAAACCACGTCAAAAAGCGTTTAACGTCCAATCTGATCTGTAAAAACTAGCTTGGCCTGTTCTCAAACCGATTTGACTGGTTTTCCTGCAGCTTGGCCAGTCCAACCTGTAGGGAGTATAGTATTTGAGTAGAGAGCATCTAAGGAAGTTGCTCAGGCGTGTGTTGCTACAAGATGTCCATCGATCGTAATCGTAATATCTGTATATATATGCATATATAATGCAACTGAAAATAAAAGCCAGTGTCAATGACATTATGTGTGTGTTTATATATAAATAAATCCAGTGTGTAATAATACAATATAAGAGCGACTGTATGAGGGAGCCATCCGTTAATCTCTATATCAAATGCTCTTTGAAACAAAAAACATAAAACTCTATCTAATACAAGGCCATGATAGCTGCCACGGCAGCGGCGAAACCAAGCCCGCCGGCTAGAGACCCAGCCGACGCTGCTGCAGAGCTTGGAGGAGGCACGGCCGGGATGCCGCCGCCGGCAGCCGGGGCGCTGGCGCCTGCTGGCGGTGCTGGCGGCACCATCGGCGGGCTTGCGGCCTCACGAGGGGCCATGGCCGCCACTGGCGCCGGAGACGTAGCTGACGACGGCGACGGCGCAGTCGGAGGGCGCGCGGCAGCGCGAGGAGCCGCGGCCACCGGCGCTGGAGACGGAGACGGAGACGTGGCGGCGGCGTCAACGGTGATGGCGAGCTTCATGCCGCCGGCGCAGTGGCCGGGCACGCCGCAGATGAAGTAGCGGGTGACGCCGCCGGCGGGGAGCGAGACGGTGTCGTCGCCGGTGGCGAAGGTGGCGAGCGGGGTGGAGGCCGAGCAGGAGTCGTACCCGGCCTTGCTCACCTCCACCACGTCGTGCGCACCGCGGGCGTACTTGAACACTGCATGTCCATGGACATTTCCATGTCAGGCACGACGTGTCAAATAATTAATCTGATATTTAACTAATTAAGAAAATCACATATACGAAAAAATACACATGTAATTAATATATGATATGTAACTAGATATTATTATACAGTATAGTAGCTATTATATACACGGACAACAACAGCGATATGACACGATGTATATACTATAAATAGTTAATAAGGGCATGTTTGGATGGAAAGGATTATGCATGTTGTGTGTAGTACCAAGCTGGTCGCCGGCACGGAAGGTGATGGCGGACGCCCAGCGGGTGTAGTTGGTCTGGAGGTCCCACGCGCCGGCCGGTGCGCCAACGGTGTAGCTGGCGCCGTGCGCCACTCCGAGCACCGCCGCCGCCACGGTCGTCACCGCGGCGACGAGGAAGAGAGCTCTAGCAGCAGCCATGGTGACCCGTCTATCGACTAATGAAAATGATGCTTGCAGTGCAGTTGCAGAGGTAGGGTCTAGCTTGGCTGTGGACTGTGGTTGTTGCCTGTTGGAGCTCGCTAGCGGATACATGCATGCATATATGTAGTAGGTGCTGGATTGGACTGAAATGAAATGCATCGATCGCGTGAGAAGAGACAACAGAGCAGGTCACTACTGCAGAGCTGCCGATCGAGTCTGCTGGAGCTGGCTGGGTCGTCTAAAGTCTAAACCAACCGTGGACTTGGACTCGCTCCGGCACGCGTGTGGCTACTAGCTGGCTGTGCCGGTGCCTGCCCCACCACACTGCACGCCAGTGAAACGGTCAAAGATGAGGGCTTTTCTCACTTGGGCCTTGTTTAGATGCAAACGGTTAGAAAAAGTTACAACTGTAGCATTTCGTTTGTATTTGATAAATATTGTCCAATCGTGGCCCAACTAGGATTAAAAGATTCGTCTCGTGATTTACAACAAAACTGTGTAATTAGTTATTTTTTTCACTAATATTTAATGCTCCATATATATGGGTAGAAATTGATGTGATGGAGAGAGAGTGGAAAAACTTGAACCTTTAGGTGAAACTTGCATGGAACTAAACGAGGCCTTGGACGCGCCACCACTGGAAATGCTCTGCCAGCTTCCAAGCCTGACAGCTACTGTAGCTGCTACCGTACGAACTACATGTGAACTAAAGTCATGTAAAGTATTATTCTACCGGCTAAAGGAAAACATTAAGCATGCATGCATGTGGAACACAGCTTTGGCAACATATATACGATCAAGACCTCCACAGCTTTGGCAACATATATACGATCAAGACGTATACCTACGATCAAGATTTCAGTAGTAACAGACAACACATGCGGCTTACGCAGCTCAGAGGAGGCTTTTACTCACTCTGCTCTGCTATCAAGCAAATCAATTAATTCAGTTTCACGTATGGCTGTACTCTGTGTGTGTGTGTGTGTGTAGAACTGTAGATATATATAAACCCGCAACAGCTACATCAACTCACTTCTCTAGCGGCAATAAACACAATCACAGCAAAACACAAATACACAATGGGTCTCATCATATCACTTGCAACCAGGGTTTTTCTTACCGACCGGGGCAAAGAAACCGCCGGCCGGCGGTAAATGATCTTTGGGCGGTTACCGTCGGTTACCGGTTTAAACCGGACGAATTCAAATTTCAAATTTGAAATTTGGGGATGCCGCAGTTTAAACGGTTTGGTCCGTAAACCGGCGGTTAGGACCGGTTACCGACCGGTTAAGCGGTTTTACGGTCGGTAATCGATGATGTCAAAATTTTTCAAATGAAAAATAAAAAATGTTTTAAAAAAAATGCTAGAAAAATTTTTAAAAATACTTCATGATTTATAGAATCCAATGATGTCAAAATTTTTCAAATTTGAGTGCGTTTAGTATATTTTTCGACCTTCATGATTTAATGGGCCTTAATGGGCGGCTCTTTTTTTTTTTCTTTTTTTTTTCAAACTTCTAAACGTCTAAATAAATACTAAACGAACTTAAATTTGAAAAATTTTGACACCATTGGATTCTATAAATCATGAACTATTTTTAGGAATTTTTTCTAGAATTTTTTTTCAAATTCAAATTTCAAATTTTAAAAACCCACCGGTTTGAACGGTCGGAACCGAACCGGTCCGCACCGGTAAGGTCGGTAACCGGCCAAACCGGGCGGTTACCGATCGGTAAGAAAAACCATGCTTGCAACATCTACCTACGCTACGTACAAGTACAAACAACATACAGGCTTGCTCGTAACGGTGGAAATCGGTAATTAATTTGCATAAGCATCCTGCACGGCACACATGCATCAGTCTAGACCGCCGGCCGGATATCGATGAAATTAGCCCATCAACAACTCTTACTAGATCCGACCGATAAATAAAAGAAAATAAATGTTAGATAATTCACTCTGATCCAAGGCTTTTATTATCGTAAAACTATACCTAATAATAAAGAGGCAAAACTTTCAGCCAATTTTTTTGGTTCAGCATATTTTTCGTCCACCTCTTTTTTCGTCAAACTAAGAGATCGAATCGGTTCCGTTTAATTTTGCATCAATCGGGACTATCCAGGAGTCCAATTCAGTAGCGGCACTGACTTGGCTCGTCCAACTCAGCACCCAAGACTACTTTACCCCTGTTCGCTGTCGCCGTCAGCACCTCGGTGCCCAACACCAATGCCATCTCGGTGTCCAAATCCGACACCAGCATTGTTGCCATATATATGGTTGTATAGGACAGCAGGTTGACGATTGTAGCCCTTCTTTGCAATCTGAGAGTTCGTGCTGATTGTAATGGTCAAGTTGCAAGTTACAAATTCAGATCCAAATAACCTCACGCGGCAGTGCCATGGTGTGGCAGAACCTTCTAAATTACATGGCCCACAAGCACCTGACATTGTCCCTAAGACCTCTGTCAGCCATACTTGTGTACCATATAACCTAAAAGAGTTCTGTCGGGTGAACCCCCGATAAACCACAATTCCTCCAGGATCGATACTTACAGAGACATCACAGTATTACAACAGTTTTCATACAAAATACCAGAGTAGCAGAAAACTTACAATAACTTAATTTACAAACTTTTTGTCAAACTTATACAAACCAGAGTAGCATTATTACAAAACAGCGGAAGTATCATTACCTAACTTTATTACAATCACCCAACAAAAGCGCCCTGCCCACGGGCCACACAATCTATTCCTCAGCAGACATCTTCCTCGATCACCGTCATGCAACAAGGGCCGTAGCACACTTGTTCACACGGTTCACCTGCAACAGGGGTTGAACAAACCCTGAGTACAAAAAGTACTCCGCAAGACTTACCCGACCAAAAATTGGGGAGAAGACTCAGGAATGCTGGCTAGTAGGAATCAAGGTAAGGCTTTAGCAAGATCAAATGACACCTTTGCACAAAAGAGACTAAGCCAATCCTTACTTTACTACATCAATCACTTATCAACCATAAGCGGATTCAAAGTTTTCCATTATCAACTTCCATTATTACTACGATGCTGGTGCTAGGATCACGGCTCCCATATCGTGGAGCACACGACGATTCGAATCGCTTTATATACCTAGTTGGGGCTTCCTAGCCACCACGATGTATCTGAGGACCAAACATCTCACATACATCAACTCACGCTTGCATTTCTCCCCCCGAGCGGATCCTAGCCACGAGAGTACGAAGTACACCATTTTCCTCGCCATCGGTCACAACCGTCGGCGGGTATACCCGTAGTATGGGTACACGCTACTTCCGTGCTGGTTGTCCGTTCTTGCATGGATCATACGAGGGAGCTTACCGCCATTAGCATGCGACTAGTACTATCCAATAACCTCATGATCCAAGGGCCAAGGCAACGAACGGTGCTTAACCGACTCACAAGTGGACGACACTACACCAGGGCACTAGCCCCTCCTGGTGCAAGTCACTCCACCCGGTCTCAATTTAATCATCATCATGCTTTTGTTGCGTACCCTTGACCCGATCAAAGTGAAGGGATACCAACAAGTAACATCAGGTTTTCGTAATTGCCCTCAAGGGGGAACTTTTGTTATCACACTTCGAAAACATTTTATTTATAAAGCCTATGCTATCAGCAGAGCGAAGCGTATACTACACATTTTATAAATCAAAACAGGTATCCAGGATAATATATCAAGGTACGGTAAATGCATCAAAGTAGGATCTCACACAACTCCTACACCTAATGCATCACAGCATCAACATACGATATAAAAGATTTTCGGAATACAAGGAAGGGTCTGAATGCATCCGGGGCTTGCCTTGGGGCTTGACGAAGTTCGTAGCAGCGATGGCACTGTTGAGATCAGGATCAACCTCTTCACGCCGAACACCTTCTTCAGACGGCACGGCTACACGATTGAGATGCATGATTACGACGCAGTAATAAAAGAGCATGTGATAATGATGCAACGATTGTTAACCGATCTTGAGTACAACTTTCCTTCATGGTATAGTTGCACTAAGAAGGTATGACTAGCGTCGACGACGACGGACTAACGATACGCAATCAACATAAAATGCCGAAGGTCATTAGGGTTAATGACCTAGGGTCATCACTCAGTCCCAAAATCAAGCAACGCTAATAGTGATTAAGGGTGATTACTAATTTATTAACCATTTTTACAGTTGTTGAAAGCCACTAATTAACTTGCTAATTGGAAGTTAATTAAACCCTAATTAACCACATGATTAATTAATTAAACATTAATTAATCAAGGTATTAATTAGACATAATACAAAACTTAATCAAAATATGATCAAACTTCATACTTAAGATCATTATCATCTAATTAGCATGCAAAACAAATTTCATAATTTTTGGACTTATATTTTAATTACTAAAAATCATGGAAGTTGCATTTATTAATTAAAAGAGCAAATTATTGTATAAATAAAAGTTACTCAAAAATCAAAGTTAGCATTTTTCCTACATAGATCATCACTCAAGGATCACAGATATATATTTTTCACATTTTTACTTGCCCAAATGAAATTGTAACAAAATGATGAAAACCAGCTTTTGGAAATCAAATTTGAAAAAGGAAAAACATTTTCTCCCTCTCCCGGGCTGACTATGCGGCCCACGGCCCCGAGAGCCAGCGTGCAGCCGACTCCCAGCGGCCCGCTCGGCCTGCTGCTCCCCTTCTCCTCTCCCTCACTCTCGCGACATCGCAGGCCCACCCGTCGGCCGCTCCTTCTTCCTTTCTTTTCTCCGGTCGGCGGAACGGCGGTGACGAACGGCGGCGCTCCGGCCGGCGGCGACGACTCCACCGACGACGAGCTACCCCAGCTGAACTCCCACTCTCTCCCGAGCACAACAAGGTACAACACGAGCACTATACACCGCCGGAGCACGTGCGACCATGGCCATGGCGGCTCGGCGGCGACGAGCATGTCGGGCTCACCGCGTTCGGCCAAACAACTGCAACAAAGACGCAACCGACTCCATAGAGGGACTCGGGAGCTTACTACGAGCACGATGCGCGCACCGGTTCAAACGGAGGCGGGGTAGAGCTGTAGCCAGCGGTGGAGGCGCTTGGAGGCGCTTCGCGGCCGGACGCGAAGAAGATGACCTCGCCCGAGGCGATGTAGGGGATGTCAAAGGCTAGGCTTGGTTCAGAGGGTGCGCAACGAACTTTGCGGCTCCCCCTGCGTGAGTAATTGGACGGTGATGATGTGTGGTGCCCTAATTTGGCCGGGCGATGGGATGACGACGGCGGCGGTGAGAAGGATGCAAAAAAGAGAATTGGCGGCCGGCATGGTCTTTTTATAGTGCAAGAGTGAGTCGAGGAGCTGGTTGGGTCCTTCGCGAAGCGCCACGCGGCCAGCAACGCCGCCCCGATCGCGAGAAGCACCGGAGCAGCCACGGCGGACGGCGAGGACGTCGCCCATGCCGAGCACTGCCTCGAGGGTACTGTGAGCAACTAGCCACCTCATCATTCTTCATTTTTAAAATTACTCCGAAATTTTGAACTACACTCAAAAATCTCCCAAAATACAGTTTGTTCAAAATTTTGTGCTCTACAACTTTTATTAAAGAAGTTTTGTCAGATTTCAAATAAATTTTTAAAATGAAGTTTGAATTTGAAAAAAGGGTTCAAATTCCCATTTCTAGGATTTCAAAATTACTTTTAAATTTTGAATAAAAGATGAAAATATCCAAAAATAAAAGTTGTTTCATTTCTCATGATCTACAACTTTCATGTAGGAAGTTTTTCATGAAACCAAATAATTTTTGAATTAGAGTTTAAAACTCAAAAGGGGGCATTTGGCAATTCAAACAACTTTTGAAATTACTTCAAATTCTATTCAAAAACTTGAGAAACTTTATATACCAAAGATGTAGAGCTCAAAGAGATGCACAAACTGTATTTTTGGAGTTTTCCCAAATTTTGAATATTTTGAGGTGAAATTAAGAAGGGGGCAAAAACACTTTTGAAATTAGGGTTTTTGAAAAGGAAATTCAAATTGGACTTTTGGGCAATTAATTAATGATGTTGTAGCACTTTTCAAACCCAACCAATAGCATACTTTCAAAGTACAAACCTCATACTTTGAAATGGTGCCATTGGTTAGCAACTTTTATTTAGAAAATCAATTATGGTTAGCTCATCAAAATTGAAAATGAAATCCGAATTCCAACACTTAACCAACTAGGGTTAGGGTTTGGGATTCGGATTCAATTCAATTTTGATTCTTGCTTTCGCATCATTTGACTTATAAAACTTAGTTAGGGTGTGAGTTAGGGTTAGCCAAACACTTGTACACACCAAGGTTGCTTTTATTTGGTTGCTTTTATAAACAAAAGTAAAATTGTGAAGAAGGTTTAATGACCTGCACATACGCATACGATATAAAAGAGCTCAACCAACCCTAGAAATTGATAAACTCATTTTGGTTGTTTGAATTAGTGTTCTCTAATTATGAATGCTCATGCAATGATGATGATGACATGGCAGGTTTAGGCTAACGTAACACCGGGGTGTTACACATGGTGCTCGAGGCGGCGATGATCTAACGTCTATTTAAACTGTTCCAACAAATGCAACCTGCTTTCGGCTACATCTGGCTATGGCTATGGGCGTGGCTGTGCAGCCGAGCAGAGCCATAGATAATATAAAATTAAAACTAAGATAATTCACAAGTAAATATTTTTATGCTTAAAATGAGACAAAAAGTCCCTCAAGATATCATTATAATATTATTATTGTATTGTAAATTTGATAAAATCTTAATAGGATATGATTATATTATTATTATTGTATTGTAAATTTGATACAATCTTAATAGAACATCGTTATATTATTGCTATATATTATTGTCAACATTAGTTATATTATGGATGTCAAAGTTATTAAAACATAAATTGTACCTTTATAAAATTATTTAAAAAAGACAAAAGATAGATAGATATATATCATTCTGGTTTTTGTTCCATGTGAACCCCGTTGCACGCATGGGCATGTTAGCTAAGAGTACGTTCTGTTTTTTTCTTTTTCTTGTAATAAACATAAAATTAAATGATGAATAATCATACACTAAATTATTGAATATTTCTGCATCTTAGAATGGAAGTAAAATCTATTAAAAATATATTTTAATTTGATACAGAGTTAATAGAACACTGTCATATAATTATCAATATTGACTTATATTAGTTATATAATTTTCTTATTTACTATTAATGTTTGGTAGATTTTTATTCCTCCGTTGCAACGCATACGGGCATTTTACTAGTAATCTTAATAACTCGGGCATAATTTACTCTCTAGTTTCTCATGATGAAAACAGAAATACACTCCTAAATCTGACAAATGGTTTCGACCAGAACCAGTTTTCATAGTTTTGTTTCCTTGTTGGGCCGATTCTATTTGGGTGAAAAAGAGGTTGAGCAAGCTGGTGGCCCGGTTCGGTCTGAGTGTTTCGGCTTGGGAAAAAGTCTAATTTGAGTCCTCCAACTTTCACGAAAGTCTGCATGTCATCTCTGAAATCCAAAACCGGATAAAACACATCCCTCAACTTTTAAAACCGTTCATATTACATCACTCGGTGGTTTTCAATACTGGTTGTTGGTATTTTTAACATCACTTTAAGTTAAGTTATCATCCCTAACATGATGCCAAAAACCAAGGATAAAAATAATCTACACGCAATGACTCTAAATAGAATATATCCGCAAGCGCCGCAGATAATTCTCCGTTGTAGCATTTCACCCGGAGGAAGTATTCAGTATCGTTGATTTATTTTTTTATGCCAAAAGGATAAAGCAGCATCTTACTTATTAGGAGTGGATAACTATTAAGGATTAAGAGTAATAAATGTATAAACCTTATCATAACCTATTACACCAATGCTTTAGCAATAACTAGTCAACAGTAACGATGAATGATAAATGAGTAATTAAGATAAATGATGTTCCAGAGCTAGAATATAGAGACTCTCTAATGTAGTAAAGCAATCTAGGGATTCAGTTAGAAATAAGGAAACCTATGTAATTACTAATATAAAGTCTGACCTACGCCATGCTACACATTTTCATCTATAGTGCAATAAAATCAGAAGACATCATAAGGAGCATCAACTAATGAGGATATTAAGACACAAAGGTCACCTCCTTCGCGACCATGCTTGGCTAGTCCTACGTATGAGGGGTGGACTACGGAGGAACCAACGCATTTGTCACCTACGCGGACTACCACACGACCCGGCACATCGGGGTGCCTCCGTAGGTACACAATATATCTAGACACCACGTCTACATAATGCGCACCCACGACCCACTCGAGTATTGAATCAGGCGCTTTACGATCATATAACAATAATCATCATAAACTACAACTATATCGAATGTGTAACTAGAATAAACTAAGAACTGAATAAGTAGCAACATATTAAAGTAGAGTAAAGTCATAATGAAATACAAGATAATATTACCAAATTCTAGAAGACAGATCGGAATCCCGGCGGGAGCGCCCGATCTCTACTTGAATCTTGCTAGACGACTAAACTAAGAACTTAAAGAACTAGAGCTCCACTTCTAATCTCTGGAAACCCTAACCCGACTACTCTTGACGAATGAAGCGGGAGGAATGAATTGGTGTGTTGAAGGGGGGTCTACCCCTCCTTTTATAGCCCGGTGGAGTGCACGCGCGCCGTAGGATCAAAACCGACATAGCCAACGGTGGGAGATGAAAACCCTAGGCGGCGGGAGGAAGCTTACGGAAGGGGGGCGCCCCGGCAACCCTAGGGCGCCGGCCGGCCCCATGGTGGGGGCCGGCCCCACTGGTAGCGGCTGCGGGCCCCGCTTCTTCGGGTGTCTTCGGAGTCTTCTGAACCATCCGGTGATGTAGTTGCGTCGCGGTTAAGTTTTGTGGTAAATTTGCATTAAAATCCTTCTTTTAGCCTTTTTAAGAAAAATCACGGAAATCTCACAAATCAACAAAACTCGTGGAATTTGTCGAGATATAACCTCTATCAATCTATTATTGCATCTTCAAGAGCCATTGTTGACGGTATAAAATTTGGACTTAGTGACCGTCAACAGTGGTTTTGCTACAAACAAAAGTGGTTTTGCTACAGTAAAGATGGTTTTGTCTTTTTTTTATTTATTTTGGCCAATTTCTTTAAAAATTATAGTAAATTATAGAAAAATCATAAAATAAAAAATCTAATTTTATTGGAATCCATATGAGTAGATCTACATGTTGAACATATAATATGGTATACTTTAGTATAAAGTTTTTACTATATAATTTATTTTAATTATAGAAATGCACAGATCTAAAGCTACAATAAAAATTTTGTACTAAATTATAACATATCATATGTTCATTGTGTAGATCTACTTATGTGAAGTCCAACGCAATTGAATTTTCTATTTTATGATTTTTCTATGATTTATTATGATTTTTCAAAGATTCAACTAAAATAATAAAAAATAAAACTACTATTGAAAACTGCTGAGGGATGTAATATGAACGGTTTAAAAGTTGAGGGGTATGTTTTATTCGGTTTTTAGAGTTCGGGGATGACATGCAGACTTTTTTGCGAAAGTTGAGGGATCTAAAGTAGACTTTTTTTCCTTCGGTTTGCTCTTTGGAAACTTAAGGTGATGATATCTACTAGATATACTCCCTCCGTCCCTATTTAAATATCGCCGTGGGATGCGTGCCACAAATTTGACTTGATTTATAGAAAATACGTACAATATTTATATCTTCAAATAATTTTGTTAAAAAACTAGATCCAAAAATCTTTCTGATGATACTAATTATGATACTAATCGATAATATTTATTATTTATTAAAATTACCGACATTTATGTCTCGGAAATGGCGATAAATATCTAGGGAGGGAGGGAGTAGACCTGAAAGTGACACAATGTGATCTTGGCAACACCTTAGGAGCAATTCTCTGCAGCAGCAGCAGCAGCAGCAGCTGCTAGCTCACTCACTAGGTTACTGTGCTACTATATATTACTAGTATAGTGCCCGTGCGTTGCTACGGTTTTATCTAAGGGATACACATAAAAACGATAAATGATCAGATTGAAGAAGAAATAACAAGAGCATTGAAAAATATCTATTCAAAAATTGCATCATACTCAATATTATCGTAACAAATATTAAAATTGACAACATAGTATAAGAACAAAGGCTCAACATGCTAAGTTAGGAAAATAAGACATTCTTTTTAACTGCAGGAACTCCATTCACTAACTAAATGAATAGAAATCATGCAGGACTCTTATCAGTTTCTTTTCATGTCATGAATCACATCAAACTGCCACTGATGCCATCACCTAAGTTAAACTTTTACAATAATTAGTTGAGATGGTGTATTGAGAATAGATACTTCCTGACAAGGATTAATTATTTTTAAAAATTCTTACACAACTGTGAAATATAAAAACATGATTACACTCTTGGTGACCTGATTATTGTGGCATGATAAACAAAACCATGATAACAGCGAAACAAAACCATCAGTTATGTTGTCCTAATTTCAGAGTAGAATAATATAGAATCACATCAGTCATACAAATGCACATATGTCAAGAACATGTCAAAACTCTTTTGATAATTCCCATAAACTATTTCAGCCTTCAACATAGTCTCTAGCTTAGCTCAGGCATCTTCCATTGAAAAAAACTCGACCTGCGGGGGACAAGCCGCCCCTCGGGCATTTTACTTAAGAAGAAGGCCTTCTCACGCAAGCCGAGAAAATCCCGAACCCCGGCCCCGCCCGCACAACGTGAGGCGTTACCCGTGAGATCACCTGGGCCACACACGGTCCTCAGGCTAGCGGGGCCGATCTCCATACCAGTGCTTTGGCACACGGGGCCAGCGAGGGGATTTTTTTAACCACAACCTGAAAATCGCTCATGTGGGGATTCGACCTCAGGACCTGTGGAGTGCCGCTCGAGTGACTTAGCCGGCTGGACTAAGCACCCTTTGGCGGCATCTTCCATTGATTCCATCAAGTTGGACAAAGAAGCTGTATGGTTCTTGGAGCTGCAAGCAAATGGACATAGTTTCACATTCAGGCACAAGCGGTACTATGCAGCAGAAAAAAGAAGCAAATATGAGAGAATTCCTAGATCTTTCAAGCACTTGATCAAAATTGGCTGTATAAGTTTTTTTTATATGAGCTTAAAAACTAATATGAATTTTATATCAGAGGTGACATCCAAATGGTGACATCCGAATGAATTGTTCACATAAATTGCAGGAATATCTTAGAGAATAAAGACCTTGACATTCCAAGCTTTGAAATGCTTGAAGAGCTAATACTGACGACAACATAACTTGCTGCAGCCATCTAATTTAAGAAATGACAGAGATTGTTTCAGATATCTAGAACAAAGCTAATACCTTGTTTTATAAATCTATACAAGTTAGATGCCCCGAACAGCAAGTTATGATCTTCTCTGTTAAATACTTAAGTTCAGAAAATTAAATCTAATACAAGGTATGATGGCAAGTTGTGATGGCAACCTTGCAGCACACTTGAGTTGCTCAGTAGCAGAACACCCTCCAGTCGATTTAGTAGAAGTCCAAAAGAATAGTTCAAAAATATATTGAAAGGTGGACTGTTCACATAACTCGATTCAAAATAAATTGCAGGAATATCTTAACATACCACTTTAGTAAGAGAACAAGGACCTGACCTCTAAAGTAGACTTTTTCCTTCGGCTTGCTACTGGAAACTTAAGGTGATGATATCTACTAGATATACTCCCTTCGTCCCTATTTAAATGTCGCCGTGGGATGCGTGCCACAAATTTGACTTGATTTATAGAAAATACGTACAATATTTATATCTTCAAATAATTTTGTTAAAAAACTAGATCCAAAGATCTTTCCGATGATACTAATTATGATACTAATCGATAATATTTATTATTTATTAAAATTGCCGACATTTATGTCTCAGGAAGCGAAGCGATAAATATTTAGGGAGGGAGGGAGTAGACTGAAAGTGACACAATGTGATCTTGACAACACCTTAGGAGCAATTCTCTGCAGCAGCAGCAGCAGCAGCTGCTGCTAGCTCACTCACTAGGTTACTGTGCTACTATATATTATTGTACAAACAGTAGCCGAAGGGAACATATATAGCCGTAATAGTACTAGTAGTACACCAAGGGAGGGTGCAGCTTCAAAATCAAGCAGTTATTGTGGATCGTAATGGCTGCGACCGTGATGACGTGTTGATGTGCTGCTTGTACCGTATTGTCAAAAGGGGGTCGCTGGCATGTCAATTCTAAATCTGCATGTTATTTGTCCATAAGATACATTAGAGATCACCACTGCACGTACGGTACATATTGAAATTGCTTACTGCACTTGGTTTCCTCATAGATCACGACATAATATAATAACAAATAAATGCGCCTCGATCAGATCTTTTGGTTAAAACTGAAACAGTGAGAAAAAGGTTATTGCAAGATGAGATAGCAATGCATAATGGTATTTGTTTGGGGAGTTTGGTGCGGTGTGTTTTTTCCACGGCACAACACAAGCAAACTGTGTGTACAATAATTGATTGCGAATTTGCAAGGGTGTACCGATCGCGGTGAAGAACATGCATCATGGTGAACTGCTGCTGGCCATTTCGACTGTCGTCAACGGCAATGGCCGTTGTCGGGTCATTTCAAGTCTGGTTGCTGGTCCTCTACAGGATAAGATCAGATGATGATTGCTTCAAACTCCACTAGTCAAATTCATGGGCACGCAACACAGCTTGACTAACTAAAGCTAGTGATATGTTGATTACATGCAAACAATTAGTACAATAATTCGTGCAGTTGAGATCTTTTTGTCAAAAAATGGACCTACACTACACTAGCACTAATAAGACTGACTCCAACAGATACTACCCAAACACCAGGCGGATTCGCAGTTTGCATCACCCTTCCTCCTTTTGTGACCCATCAACTTGCCTCTCCAACAGAGCCCCGAGCCCCAAATTCTTGCACGTGCGAGGGGAGGAAGAAGAGGAGCTTCGGGCCACCTCCGGCGACCAGCCGGGCGCTCCAACTCCGGCGCCATTGACGGGCTAGGGCAGGGCGGAGCTCCAGATCCAGTGCTAGGGGAAGACCGGGCAGGGCGGTGCTCCAGCTCCAGGTCTAGCGCGCTACCGAGATCAGGCCCGTCGCGAGGGGAAGCTCAGGCCGCGATGGCGCCATGGGCCATGAGAGGGAGAGCTCCAGCGGCGGGGCAGGGCCGGCGCCATCTCCGGCAAGCAGGCGGCACTCCAATGCGTGGGCGTAGGGATGAGCTCCTGTAGGCAACCTCCCACAGTGGTGACCCCAAGCGCCGCTGCCCGCCTTCGTACTCGCCTTGGCGTCGTCATGTCTGCCACACCGTCCTTGCCGCGCAGATCTGGCAGCGCCACCTGCCTCCTGCAGTGCCGCCTCAGCATTGTCGCCGGACCACGGCTTGGATCCGCGGCGACAGCCGCCATTGTCTGGCCATTTCGGTCACAGACCGGGAGAGGCGGCGATGAAGGGGAAGAAAGAGCGAGCTTAACAGTTGCTGCGGTGGTGGCAGAAGGCGCGCACAGCGAGGTTCAGGAGGAACAAGGCGGACGCGAAGATGAAGATGGTGAGCCGGACGGAGAATGCGTCGAGGAGAGACAGGGGCGGAGGACTCGGTAGGGCGAGGTAGGGCGCTCGCCCTACCTTGACTCCGCCGGAGATCACTACCCCTAAGCACTTCCCGCTGCTAGTCAATAGCCATGGCGTGCTTTGAGGTTCAAACGTCGGAGTCTGAAACTCTGAATATGAATCCAGCGCAGCCGCAGGCAGAAGACGAGCAGTTGAAACGAAACGTTCTTGGACCGTGGGCTGGGCTTTCATTAGTTTAGGACGTTGTTGGCCCGCTGCGGTGCTGCCGGGTGCCGGCCCTAACTTTGTACAGACTTGCAGTCCAACACTTTCTGATCTCACCGTTTCGTCTTCTGCATCGTGAACGCCTGAGAGCAACGGCGTCTAGCGACGTGGCGAGATCGTGAGGCGTCAAGTGGTGGCAATAGGCCAATAGTTCAACACTTTCTGCTCCTCCAGCAAGGTTGCAACAGGTCAGGCACATGGTTCCTGCACTTAACTGCTCTTTCCTCTTCCAATACGGCCACAAGGTGAGGCCTAAAACCTTGTGTCTTCAAATAATCAATTTTTTATATATTCTGTGTTTGATGATCACGACGTCTCGTGAATAAACCATTTTAATGATAGATATTACTTTGATATCTTTGTTCTCGATTTCGCCATACCTCGGTTTTTTTCCGTCCTCCGCCACTGAGGAGAGAGAATGATGCTTTTCTGCGCCTCGCTTGGGTTGATACCCAATTTGGGTTCGGTGTTTGGGTGAGTTATTGGAGACTGATTTTGGAAGGCAAAGTACTATGTCGGACTCATTTTTAAGTTTGGATAGCTCTGTTGGAGTCAGTCTAATCTAATGAATTTTAAGGGCAAGAAACATGAAGATGCTTTGGCATTATTTGTTTGGAGTCTCCAGCAATTCTATTACGTACTTCCATGACAAAACATTATATTTGGCACAGGAAAGAAAAGTGAAAGATAATTTTATTTATTTATATATCAGAAAAGCTCAGGTATAGAAAAGTACCTACCTGCAGAGATCTTCACATAGTGGTGGTAAAAAGTTGCTAAGTACATTAAGCGATATATACTATTCAGCAATCAGAACCGAAGGGCTAGCAGCGTACGTACTTCTGGCCGACTACCAGAAGGCCGCCACCAGGACGGCTAGAAGGAGGCCGGAGCCGCCGAGCCCAGCGGTGGCGGTGGTGGAAGACGCCGCTGCGGGTCCTGCTGGCGCGGCGGCGCCTCCCGCGACGACGTCGACGCGGATCTTCATGCCGTTGCCGCAGTGCCCCGTGACGCCGCAGAGGAAGTAGCGCGTGCCGACGGCGGCGAGCGGCACGACGTCGTTGCCGGAGCGGAAGGCGGAGATGTTGTTGGCGCTGGAGCAGGCGCCGTACCCCGCCTCCGTCACCTCCACCACGTCGTGCAGCTCCGGCGAGTACGTGAACGCTGCCACACACACACGCGCACGGATCGTGCATCAGTCGACGGCAGCGACGACGACGAGCTAGAGACGCATGGATTCAACGAGAAATGTTAACGGATCGGAAAAGATCGATCGATGACGCACTGATCTTGTCGCCCGGGTGGAAGGTCTTGGTCTTTACCCACTCGGCGTAGTCGGTCTGCAGGTCCCACAGCCCGTCCGGCGCGCCCACCGTGTATGTCGCCGCCGCGGCCGCCTCCATCGCCACGGCGGTCGCCACCACCACAACCGCCATGGCCACAACAGTCAAAGCTCTCATCGTCACCATGTATCCGTGTATATAACAACGACTAGCAATGCTCTTGGTCTCTTGAAGTGAAGCTAATAACTATGTAGCGATGTAGATCGGCGCTTTGCAGTAGATAGGTGACGATGGAGAGTGTTTGGCAACGGGGTAGTATGTAAAGTGTAACACAGAGTCACAGACTCGCATGATTGACGACCGGTGATCCATATATGAAGTCAGGGCCGGGGTGAAGCTATAGATGGCCAAACGGACGGAGACATGGCACAAACCCGTTTAGACACGTATCTCGGCGCGATACCTGCAGTACACGGTTGGCACAAGTTCTGTCGTGCCAGCTGGGCTCAATATGAGATACAGACATAGCACTGGATGAGATTGACCGTGCTGTGTTGACCTGCGTTTTGCCCCCAAACCAAGGGGTTGGAAGGGATTGAGGAGGCCGGGATTAAATCCCCAACAAGTTAAAATTCTGTCCAATCCCCTCCTAGTTCCCCTCAATCCCCATTTGGTTCAGGGATGAAACGAACAAGCCCTAAGCCGGGTGGCCTAATGGACGGTGCCTGGTGTATCTAAAACATGTCAAGAAGAGTTTAAAAAAAACATTAGAAAATCACAACACATCCATAACAAAATACATGCATGTGTTTGCATCATAGAACAATTAGAATTAACCATGGAAACGAGGCCACACGGAGAAAGGGAGTGAGCGTCGCTGCCACCTCCACCACACGTACGCGTGAAGGCAGGACCGTCGTGCCGCCGCACAAGCTGGTGGTCAGCCGTGCTGCCACTGCCTTTGAGGGAGTTGGCGGGCCGGGGTCGCTGTGGGAGATCAGGAGATTACAAATTGATAAAATTGCAGCGGCTAAGAGATCATTCTCAAGCAAATAAATGCACACAGGTCAGATCTTTTGGTTAAAACAGAAACGGCGACAAAAAGGTTGCGAGATGAGATATAGCATGCATAATGGGGTGTCTGTTTGGAGTTTGGTTTGTGTTTTTCCACGGCACAAACGGCCTCGGAATTTGGTACAACATCAGCAGGTCGAGCGCGAGACCAAACACAAACTGTTGTGTATAGAACCATGGCACATGACGATGACCATATGATTGCGATTTGTGAGGGTGAAGAACATGCATGGTCATTATCTGATCGATGAACAATGCTGCTCGCCGTGCATTCGTCAACGGCAATATAATGGCCGTTGTCGGGTCATTTCAAGTCTGCTTGCTGGTCCTCCATCTACCAGATAAGATCGTCATCAGACGATGATATGCTTCAAACTCCACAAGTCAATGCAAACGCATGGGCACACAAAAGTTTCTAAATAATGCCCTGTTTGGGTCCCCTATTAGTAGTAGTTATATGCTAACAATTATCTCTTTTGGATCTATAAATAGCTACTAATTGTTAGCTAGACCTTTAGATAATAATTATTCCCACTATCTAAACCAAATCAAATAATAAGTTATTACTCAGCTAAAACTACTAGCAAATAGTGAATCCAAATAAACCCTAAGCTAGTGACATGTAAATGTCATGCAAACAATTACAAAAAGGCGCACAGTTGAGATCGTTTTGTACAATGGACCTACACTCCTACTACTTCGGTAGTTGCTGTTGGAATTTAAATGGGTTTGGCCCAATAATCAAATAAGAAATTCCTAATAATCTCAAAGGCCCATTCATGAGAGTAATAGAGGAAGTGAATGGAAAACTCTTTAGTACAACCTTTCTTGTTAAAATAGAGGTAATCATACTTAAATATGGAAGTCCTCTCCACTTCCTCAAGCTTAGTGTGAGGAGGAGAAGAGACACCCACACGCGCGCGCTCGCTCGTCTCGCCAAGCCGGGCGAAGGGCGCGCGGCACCTGCGTGAATGGTCCACCGAAATCCGGCTCCTCGCCTTGCGGGAGCGATGTCTCCTTTTGCAGTTTTAGTTTTTGGTTTTTTGACCTTCAAGTTGCAGAGTCGCAAGCTACCGGCCACACCAAAAACGCATCTAATTGAGCTAGGGTTTTTGCCTCTTCTTGTTGTTGCGCCACCGCCGTAGCTACTCCAGTTCAATCGCTTGCATGCACGAGCGACCAGGTGAGTAGGTCTTTGGAATCCACGTCTTTGCGATCCTACACCGGGAGAAGGGGAACAAGGTGTTTGGGAAACGCTCTTCGCGCGGCTGCTCTCGACTTTTGCGGTGGGTCATCTACCATCCAAGTCAGGCGACGCTATGTTCAGGCTTCATCAGCTGCTCTGAGAAATTCCTCCACCGCTCCTTGACAATCTCGACCTCACACTCGACGAACTCAATACGCACCCCAAATCCCACACGGCCACACCACATCGTCCGCTCACCCGCAAAACACACATGGTAATGGCATAGGGACCAACAGTGGTGGAACCCACACTCTTGAATAAGGAGGCCGAGCAATAGATGATACAAATAGATGAAAGGAAAAAAAATTATAATGTATCATTGAATTTTTACTAAAAAAATAGATTTCTACTGATTTTTTAATGAAAAATTGAATTTTACTAATTTTTTGTGAAAATTTTATTTTTTCATAGTATAAAAAAGTCCATTGTTTTCTTGGGGGCCCCCTGTTCTGCCCCTGCTTAGCCCCACTTAAGCTCGAATTGAAATCAAAATCAAATTGGTTGGAACACGGAGATCAAAATCCAAATTGAAGAAGACAAGGTCAAATATTCAATTCAAAATCAAATAAATCCCAACTTAAATCGAATCCCAT
Source organism: Chrysopogon serrulatus (assembly GCA_015844335.1). Classification (NCBI taxonomy): domain Eukaryota; kingdom Viridiplantae; phylum Streptophyta; class Magnoliopsida; order Poales; family Poaceae; genus Chrysopogon; species Chrysopogon serrulatus. The sequence goes on from JADLZL010000921.1 coordinate 52,526, forward strand.
AAAACAAATCCAAAAGTTAACAAAATATTGCACAAACCAACACGAGAGGATTTCGTCTTCTTGGCCAGGTGATTAGACCCAGCCACCGAGTACCCCAGTAGCAACGATGGCCTTCCTCTATTCAATCCTAATGCCGATCAATGGCAATTTGGGACTTCTTGCAACCAAGCCTCATTGGCCAGGCTTGTGGGAAACACAATCGGAAGTTGTTTCTCCAGAGCCAGGCTCCCACGGCACGAGCGCACGTGGTGGTCAGGTGCTTCCATGCAGCCCCCACGCTGTATTCTCTATCAACCAAACAACTTCCTAGATCTTGTATCTGCACATCTAAACAACCAAACACCGATACTTGAATCACCACAGCCTGGCTGCCAAGAGCCTGCATACCTGATGCGATGCAGGTAGCCCACAGAAGGCAACCAAACACGCCCAAACAACAAGTATAACTCGTTGTCAAATTTTTTTTTTTAAAAAAAATACATAGGACCTGTTGTCATGCATGTTGAGAGCAAATATTTTTTTTATGATAAGGAATAAAGTTTCACCATCTACCATCCACATAGTCGGGATACAAACCAAAATCATAAGGCTTGCACACCCACAAGAAAAAAAAAACCCTAAGGTTCAGCTCAGCTAATGAGCGCAGCAAGCAAAGAGAAGAACGAACTAATGCTCAATCTGATTCGTGAGACAAATTAAGTACTTGTAATAACATACGCAGCTGAAACGAAACTAGTTAGTACACCAAAAGTAGCAAAACACATGCACGCAATACAAGGGACGCACGGTGAAGCTAGCTAGCTGACGACGGCATGCTGCAGAAGCAGCAGCAGCAGCAGCGAGGCGGCGACGACGGTGGCCATGCCAGCGGCGGCGTCTGCCCTGGCCTTGGTCGTCGGCGCTGCGGCGGACGACGAGGCCGCCGGCCCTGCGGCGGCAGCGGGGCCGGGCGCGGAGACGGCGGCGACGACGTCGACGCGGATCTTCATGCCGTTGCCGCAGTGGCCCGTGAGGCCGCAGAGGAAGTAGCGCGTGCCGGCGGCGGTGAGCCGCACGACGTCGTTGCCGGAGCGGAAGGCGGAGATGTTGTTGGCGCTGGAGCAGGCGTCGTACCCGGCCCTCGCCACCTCCACCACGTCGTGCAGCTCCGGCGAGTACGTGAACGCTGCCACGACGGGACGCGCGTGTCAACGATGACCGAAACAATAATAACGAGACAGAGGTGATGTCACTGACTGATGGTGTCGCCGGGGTGGAAGGTCTTGGTCTTGACCCACTCCGCGTAGTCCGTCTGCATGTCCCACAGCCCGTCCGGCGCGCCCACCGTGTACGACGTCGCCGCCACGGCCACCTCCGCCATCACCACCACGACGGCGATCACCGCGAGCAGTACCGCCGCCGCCGCCATAGCCATAGGGTCGAAGTGGGATCTATGCCTGCACTCTGCGTCTGCTGCAGCGCGAGAAATTCGTTCACATATATACTTGCACTAGCTAGTAGCTAGCTAGCTCCTCTATCCATATATGGTTATTGTTGCTTGGGTTGGGTCGATCATATGTTTTGGGCCGCCGTTTGGTGCGAGTTTAATGCCGGGTTTTCTCGCTGATGCATGCTGATCCGTCGACGACGACGACAGACCGACCCAGGGATTATTGATGACAAGGATGGATATTACACGATCGACGACGTTGCGTGACAATGGGATCAACGACAACACAAGAAAAGGTAGACAATTAATTAATCAAGGATGATGGTTGCAGCTAGCTGCACGCACGTACAGTACGGCTTAATCTGTTCTGAGGGGACCATCAGCAGCCAGTGGATACGGATCATATCGTCCGGTCCACACGTACGATCAATCATGATATATACAGTACATATAAGCGCTGCATCTGCATGCGGCCGAATTCAAGAAACCGGCCGGGCGTTCAGACTTGCTTGATGAGTTCAAGGGACCCATGGTGCGTCCTTTCAGACTGCGTCCTGGATAACGAGCGAGCTAAGTACACTTTTTTGAGCTTTTGCCCAAATTTGAGATAATCCTATTTGTCGTGGCCTCCAAAATTGTTTAAGACCTATAACTCAAGCCGAGCTTAACGACTGTTTTTTACATTAAGAAAAATGAGTTCAATCAACGCATTTTTCATTCGCCAACGTGCTGCTCAACGAGCTTTTTGTCCAGCCTGCCGCCCGGACCCGCATCAGAGGCACACGTTGGGGTTTAGAGAGAGACATATCACATATGCTCCCGCCCTGATGATTAAGAACAACGAGGGTTTCTACTAGAAATTAAGCACCAAAATAAATCCATCGAAATCCAGATAGTACCAAGCTCACACCAACCATAAGATAGAGCATGATTTTAGAAAAAAAAAAACCTAGTTTTACAATTTTTCAAGCTACAACAAAATATATGTATTTTGCAAGATCAAACTATATTTTAGTTTTTTAAATTGCATGGTTAATAACATTTCAAATATTTGGATTTTTTTTTTGAAAAATTAATTTTATGATCTTTTTTGGATTATTTTTTTTAAAAAAAATACTTCTAGTTCGATTGACCCTACGCTTCTATCTTAGCTCGATTTACGGTGCAACGTCTCCAGAACCACGTAGAGCGCAAAAGCAAATGGTTTTAAAAATTTAAAAGTTGAGGAGTATAAAAAAAAAGCCAGTTCTGTAAATGACGGGATAAATCAGTCAAACGCTAAAGTTTTTTTTTCCCTCGATGACAAAAGATGGAAGGAAAAAGTCTACTTTTGCTCCCCTCAACTTTCGCGCGAAAGTCTACTTTTCCTCTACGAACCCCAAAACAGGACAAATAACCCCTCAACTTTTCAAACCATACGCTTCTCCTCCCTGAAGTGGATTTGATGGTGGTTTTGCTACAGTGATTGTGGTTTTGTCTTTTTTCTTTTTATTTATTTCGGCCAAATTTTTGAAAAATTATAGTAAATCACAAAAAAATCATAAAATAGAAAATCTAATTTTGTTGGACTCTACATGAGTAGATCTACACTGTAAATATATAATATGTTATGCTTTAGTTTAAAGTTTTTGCTAGTATTTTTCTTTTTTATTTATTTTGACTGAATATTTGAAAAATCATAGTAAATCATAAAAAAATCATAAAATGGAAATTTTAATTTTTTTTGTCTCCACATGAGTAGGTCTGCACAGTGAATATATAATATGGTATGCTTTAGTGCAACAAAATAGTTATAGAAGCTATATTTATGAATTATTTTAATTAATTCTGAGAAAAACATAGATCGAAAGCTACAACAAGAACTTTATATTAAAATATATCATATTATATGTTTATTTGTAGATTCTACTCATGTGGAGTCTAAGAAAATTAGATTTTCCATTTTTGATTTTTCTATGATTTACTATGATTTTTCAAAGATTCGGCCAAAATAAAAAAAAAAAAAAAAGACTAGCAAAAATTTTGTACTAAAGTACACCATATTATATATTCACTGTGTAGATGTACTCATATGAAGTCCAACAAAATTAGATTTTATATTTTATGATTTACTATGATTTTTTTAAAAGTTCAAATTTGAAATAAATAAAAAAAAAGATAAAACCACCGTCACTGTAGCAAAACCACTATCAAAACCACTCTAGGGAGGAAAAATGCATTGTTTGAAAAATTGAGGGAGGTTGTTTATCCGGTTTTGGGGTTCAGGGAGGAAAAGTAGACTTTCGCGAAAATTGAGGGAGTAAAAGTAGACTTTTTCCAAGGTGGAAATATCTAGGCTTGTCTATCTGTTTTAAGGCCCAGCCCGGCTTTCTCTAGTCTCCCTCATTGTGGCCTGCCGTGGCCTATGTTGGCGGCCCACCCGACTCCTCCTCCCTCCCCTCGCCCACGGCCCACCCGATTTCTTTCACGTCGCCTCCCCCCTGTTTCTGCTTGTTTTGTTTGGTGTTTTTTTTCTCTGTTTGTTTGTTTTCGAACAAAAGTAACTTCCTGTTGGGTTAACCATGGGTGGGCCTTAAATACAATTATTTCGCTATGTAAATTTCATTACTTACAGATCTGTGTTGAGGAAACAGATGTATTGTTATGTGATGTGCGTGTGTGGCCGCTGCTGGCGTGGTGAGGGTCACCGTATGCCCCGGCATGATCACCTCAAGCAACGACAACCTGCTGTGGTGGCGTTCTGTAAATGGGTGCTGCGCCTGCGCTCAACCAATGACGAGAATTACAGTACAGCCATTTTTTAGATGAATTTACTACACATACCTGAGGGCTGAGGACAAGATTTATGAATGGCACACCGTGCCTCAGAAACCTCTGCAGCAGCCAGTAGTGTTTGATAGCCTAGTGTATACGACTTACTGAATTCGGGTTTGTGTTTTGTTTTCATGAGCAACTTGTCTCTGTGTTAAGATTATGCATGACAGAAAACAAAGGCCTTGAACTTGATGCTATTTTTTTTCTTCTTAACTTGAGAACTTTTATTCATTTGTCATTTCTTGAGAAAACATGAACTTTGCAAGAGATGCCATGAATTGGACATCACAAATGGCAAGTAATTTCTTTTTCATTTCCAAGGTTTACTTAAACTTTCCATTAAAACAAAGGAGATTTGAATAAGTTGTATAAGATGGAAGCAACTTTATCTGGTAAATACGAATATTTGATGTTATTACATGTCAGACTATGGAACAATCGAATACTGAAGCCCCAGCTCTGCTTTTTGAAAGGAAAAAATAAACAAAAATGCTAACTGATCCGTGTCTGTCTATAGTCTATACTGCGTCTGTATACTGCATTTTGCTAACTGGTCCGTGTCTGTCTATACTCTATACTGCCTCTTTATCAGCCTTTTGTCTCCTGTGTGTGTCTATACTACGAATGTATGGTGTTCATTCATGAGGATCCACAGCGTATGTCTTGGTGTCAGGGCAGAGTTGATGTGGTCATGTGGATGATGATAGCCTGCTGCAACGATAGAGGCAATAAGGAACTCAAAGGATACATCAATGCAAATAATCTCAAAATGACTGGATTGCACTTCCATATGTTTTAGCAACAGTGCAGCTGGGCAAACATTCAAATCAGAATGACATTAGTGGGGCAGATGATCACCTGCTATGAATGCATCGCGATCAGCTCATCATCTTCACATTTTCTGATGTTAATGTCTATGTTAGTATCAGATGAAGAAGGTACGATGTCACAGCAATGGCGTCTTAAGGCCTGCAAATGCAGAACATTCCGAAAGGGTTTTAAGATGTTAGCATAAGGAATGCAGTTTAAGCAACCATTGATGCCAAAACTTATCCCTACTCATACCTTTCCAGGAGCCAGCTGCAGTCGTTCTGATGTCACTTTTATTAGACGCAGATTCTTCAGTGGGATCAAGTCAGGCGGGCATTTCCTAGGTGGCTGTCTATTGTAAGTGGTTTCTGTCTTGCCTTCCCCTGAAGTAATGCTTTTCAGGAAGAAAAGAGCTCCTCTTTTGCACTCATCTCTAGGGTAATGTTTGGTGTTAAACATGTACACATCTGTAACATTGCGACCCCGTTTCCATGGTACAAAGGTTTTTTGCACAGCAAGGAGGTCAGGGAGCAACACATTGCCTTTGAATACCTGGACTGAATAGCCCCAAGAGACTGATACTGTAAGCGATTTTTTTTTGTCGTAGCACACTGTTTGTTGCAGAATCCTGGCTGGATCAGTATCAGCTGCTTGGAAGAAATGTTGCACTGCTCTGGTCCGATCCATACCAGGGTAAAGAGGATACACATGATCGAGATGGTGCAATGAAACTAAAGGGGAAAGAGGATGTGCTCTTAGGAGCCCAGAAATATCCCCATGCAGATCGATCTGGTCAAAACAAATGCAACAAAAATAATAATAGACGTAAGTTGAAAGCTATTTTTTTCTGGCATATTTTCAAGTAAAATAAACACTATTTTGTAGACATAAAACTAAAAAAACTATTTATAGTGTCAGTACTCTCTAGATTTTGTTGACTGCAAAGAGCAGAGTATAAAGTGGCACATCACACCGCAGCCATGACAACTGCTCTTTAGAAATTAAAAATTGCAATCCCATATGCTTCAACAACAAGCCCTAGTATTGACCAATGATTTAGTATAAATTATCTGAAAGGCATGTGTGCCAGCGTGTTCCTAAGCAGCAATGTGGACCATGATAACAAATTTTCAAGTGCCCTCACATCAACATCCATTGATGTACTAGACTACCATACAGATCACCTTTGAATAGATTCAGCACTATATGAACTACAAAGTGGCAGAGGTTAACCAGTAGCCATCACGATGTGTACTTCATTTCTTGAGAGAGTTCCAAAGGATAAGTTTTTATCCAAGGATCAACAAAGAAAATGCAAAGAAGTTCATCTAATTTCATAGTTCCATTTTTCAGAGACCGCCAACCAGGAGCCTAAAGTTTGCCTTTTGGCAGCATGCTTCCTACTTGTACTGTCCACACAACCAGTCAACCTGATGATAGAAATTTCTAATACAAGTTGATTCAATTATAAAATCCCAGCAACAAATTATCATCAGAAAATTAAATATTAACACCAATAGCAGGATGCCTTGTCAAAACATAGACAGTCTATGCCGTGGATACTTTAATAGTTCCTCCATCAGGTAGAGGTTTCGGTGTCTCTGCCACAGTAAACTATGTAGGAGAACAGAGGAGGAATGATTGTCATTACGAGGTAGGTTGTCCAATTTGGTCAGACAATCCACTAAATCCTGACCCAATTTAACCCAAAGAAGACAAAAAAAAAATCATCTTTATGGCAACTACTGACATCAAATGTAATCGAACATTCCACAATAAGCACAACAGCACATGGAGAGTACGAAGAAAGAAGAAGCAGGCACCTGGTGGAAACCTGGCTCGTGGGTGAGCTCGACGCCGAGCTCGGCGAGGCAGGCGTATATCCTGGCGTCGCTGCCGTAGAGGTGCGGGTACCTGAGGACGCAGGAGTCGACCACGCGCGCAAGGCGGCGCGCGCGGGGGCCAGCTGACGGCGATGCCGCCGCCGCCGTAAGCCATGGCGAAGCCGTGCCACGCGTTCTGCGCCGCGGACTCGGGCGCGCGCCGAGGTACCAGGGCTCGCGGTGGTCGTACCTGCGGAGCGTGTGGAGCAGGTTCGGGAGCACGAAGGCGGTGTCGTCGTCGGCGAGCACGAGCCACCGCACATCATCCTCCCCTCGTCCTCCTGCTGCTTGAGCGCGGAGACGAGCTCCCCGGCGATGCGCGCAACGCGGACGGCCGAGGGCAGGCCGCGCGGGTGCGTGTAGGGGAAGCGGGACGCGTCGGCGGAGACGCGGAGGGAGAGTCCGGGCGGGAGGTCGCGGGCGTCTGGCGCCGGAGCGTCGAGGAAGAGGAAGGCGCGAGCGGGCGCGCGCAGCCAGAGACGGAGAGGGGGGGAGCCGGAGCGACAGGGTGCGCTTGGAGGAGGCGATTCCGAACACCACGTGGCGCAGGGACGTCGGCTCCGATGTCTCCTCCGGCCTCGGCGCAGGGGAGGAGGTACGGTGGAGGTGAGTGGGGGGAACTCAGCTCCTCCTCCGCGCGGCGCGACGCCGCCGCGGCGGGCGCCGCGTCGGCGTGGGTCTGGAGGAGCGGCGGCGGGGGCAGGGGAGCGGGGCGGTGGAGGAGCTGGAAGACGATGAGGATGGAGAGCAGGGGAAGCGCGAGGAGGAGCGCGCGGGAGGGGGATGCCGTGGGACGGGGTCGCCATGGGCGGCGCGGCGGGGAAGTGTCCGGCGCCGAGCCGTCGAGCCGAGGTGGCGTGGCGGCGTGGTGGTTTTTGGGTGGGAAGTGGAGGGCGCATGAAAAGGAAAAACCAACCGTTCGTCCGCAACGCAAGGAATCCGGTGCGGACTGTGGAGTCAAATTTCAAATTCAAGTCAATTTTGTTGGGAGGGGCCGCTATGGCGCTATCCAATCACTTGCGTTCCAGATACAGAGTTCATAAGTTGAGCATCTCGCATAACCAACTTTTGAAAAACCATTTAGATAAAAGCCATGTTCTATATCTTTTCAGTTTCCAACAACCGTGCTAGACCAGCTGGTTTAGCACTCTTTGTGGCACCCTCGCGGCGTGAGTTCGAGCCCCAAGTGTAGCGCACTTACGCGTTGTTTTTCGAGATTTTTCTCCTTCGGGATTTTTCTACGGCGCGGTAAAAAACTTCCTCGCTTTGTCCGCGTTTCCCAAAGCACAGGTAAAGGACCGGCCCACTCACAGGGTAACGGGCCCCTGTGTGAGGGCGGGGCATGGGGTTCGGGGTTTTCTCGGCCTGCGTGAGAGGTCTTATACATTAAGCACAAAGTTGCGGAGGCTGTCTGCCCACCTTAGACTGAGTTTTTTTTTCTATATCCTGTATGCACTCTAGATTGTCAACCTCATTGTCATCTTTAGTGAGCGAGAAATCTGGAATAGATGATGACTATATTTGATATCCATTCAGAAAAGCTGTTGAAGGTTGTTTTTTTTTTAATCAAAATCTCTACTAAGAAGGATATAAAGTCTCTTGAAATTATTCAGGTCTGCTCTTTTCTTAATTTCATCACCTAATAAATACTCATTTAGAAAGCAATTTGAATAAAAATTATTTTCTATATTTTTAACCTTCGAATAACTCCTCTATATCTTGTGTAGACTTTGTAGAGCTATCTTCACTCTCTATCTTTGGCTAACAAAAACTAAGATAAAGGTTATATGTGGAGGTCCAATTAAAGAAGCTATTGGAGATTTTTTTTTAAAAAAAATACAAAATCTACATTCCTATAGAAGGATATAATAAGCTCTTGGGAGTTGTTGTAAAGATCAAAACAAACAAAGTAACTATTAATCCACTAGTTATAGACTAACTATGCCAAAATTCATATAATTTGTGGCGAGTATGAATGAGAGAGAAGAAATAAGTGTCATCGGGATGAAACTTTCTCGACACGATTACTGACTCTTTACGAGTCATGAAATTAAATCTCTATAAAACTATATGAGATAAAACTCTGCATTCACAGTGGAAGTTTTATCAAAATCTCATTTCAATCTATGTGATATGACAGTCTTGAAAAGAGAAATAAAACTCGTCACTGAAACTGCCCTTAGGCAGGAGAAAAAGATGAGTGGATAATGAGATAGCGTTCCTACAGGGTCCACGAGACGCCAATGAAACGTCACACGCATTGCATGCTGGGTAGCACGGTTTCGTGCTAGAATTTTGACGTAAAATCAAAGGTGCTGTTTTTTAAAAAATATTAAAAGGATGAATTTGTTGTATTATTATATCATTATAATTATTGGGAAAATAGAATATTGGAAAGACAAAAGGAGAGAAAAGGCCGTAGGAAAAAAGCGCGAGAATCCCGTCCCGTCCACGGCATCATCGCCAATGCCCCCACGGGCACGGCCCACCACCCCAGGGGTCAAGATCCGCACTGGTTGACGAATGGCGACAATGCAAGAGAGAGAGAGAGATGGAGGGCTGGATGGAAAAAAGTTGGAAACCTCGGCCATCCATCCATCCACCTGTCTCCACCCACAGGCACGGCACGGACGAAAAAGCAGCCTAGTCGGTCCGGTCCAAAAAGGAGAGAAGGACGCGCCCGTCCGTCTTGAGATGGGCTCATGGCCCCATCTCATGGTCGTGGGTGGTGCAGCCGTCGTCCGTTGCGGGCTGCTGGCCTTGGCGCGGCCTCATCATCCGGCCCATGCCCATGGCTTTTGTAGTCGTATGTTATGTATCGTACGAGCGCTGCCAAGGGGACGACGTCATATCAGAGTCAGACGTCACAAGTCGTCGTCTTCCTCCGGCCGGCCGGTCGCCTTTGGTAGCCTGGCTGCGAGCGAGGAACACGGCGACGCCATCCAGATCGAGCCTTCTCTTTCAGCAGCTCATTTCCAAATCCCAACGGGTCGCCGATGGATAGATATGCTCGGTCTCGCCCGCGGACACCGGGTGCGCGCCAGCAGCTTTGGCGGCAACCGGCGCGGCCGCATTCGCCGTTGCAGGCCTCGTCAACAAACAACATTTCCGGCCGGTCCACCACCGGCGCTGATTGCTCAAGCTCTCTGCTCTCCCTCTCCTCTCCTCTCCCCCGGATGGATGGAATTGACACAGATACACAAACAACAGTGCTAGCACCAGACAGCCGCTACAGAGTAGTACGCACAAAGTTGACAGAAACCAACACTAAAGCTCAACCAGGTCCGCATAAAGACCTGACGACGCATAAAAAGAGCACAAAAACGCACTTTATTTCTCTTCTTCCAGATTGCCACAACCGATATAGCACCAACACCCCACACATGGTACTTTTTACCAAAAGGGAACCAGATATTTCAACATTTCTGCAGATTTTGCTATCAAAACAAACAAAAAAAAATTTTAACAGATTTCTGGGAATACTAGTAGTTGCTCCAAGTCCAAAAGCACTTTTTGCTGTAGTCGCCGTGGGTTTTATTTCCAGCTCCTATTTCTGTATACTCTAACTTGGAGGCACTGGAATATATTCTGCTGCTATCAGTGACCGATTCTTACAGACTTCTACAGTACCTGTATACACACATGTCCTTCAGATAAAGTAAAACTACTGATTTTGATCAAAAAATAATACAAAAAAAATAAAACTACCGATCCATGCTTTGCAGATTTTTGAAACATATATGTACAATATAAAACAGTAGCACTGAACAGCCGCGCAGGCAGAGCTTACATTCAACACCACAGCAATGCTTTTGTAAGGCCAGATGCTTCGGCAGTCAGCACTCCATTGTCCACTCTAGATTTGGCAAGACAAGGTTTAACATACATGTACAGTACATACTCAAGTAGCGGCCAAGGAAAGAACCTTATAGATATACACCACCCTGGAATCTAGGAACATTGCAAAACATCATAATATCTCATCATATATAATATAATTCCTTCGCTTGGAGACCACACCTTCCATCAGCATTCAAGTTCTATAACTAGAAGCCCTTGCTTTCGCTGCAAACCACCTGCTGATCTGACCCCATTTCACCAAAATAGCAGCAGCAAAGCCGACACCAAAGCCCAGTCCGACAAACAGAAACAGGACCACATCAACATGACGATGCTGCTGGTTTACATGTACACCATCAGCTGGAGGAGCATGAGGTGGAGCACCACAAGGTAAACTAGACAGCTGCGGTCCGCAGAGTCCTGCATTCCCTTCAAAAGAATTGCTGCCAAATGTAGAGAACTGACGTGATTGTGGTATCTTTCCCACCAAGTGGTTGCTTGACAGGTTCAGGAAACCAAGAAACGTGAGATCACTTAGCTCTTGCGGAATCTCGCCCGTGAGTTTGTTGCAGGAGAGGTCTAGTGACTCTAAATCAGTCATGTTGCCAAGTTGAGCTGGAATTGTTCCGGTGAAGGCATTGTGTGACATGTTCAGAAAACGCAGTGATACGAGTCTTCCAAATGATTCAGGAATGGTACCCTCCAACCGATTGTTTGACAAGTCAATAACTGTTGTTAAGGTATTCAAGATCCTAACAAATGCCACATAAGATCCCTTGTACATAGTATCAGAATAACAAGGATAGAATGTGTCAGCCTCTGAGCTGAAACGATTATAGGAATGTCCACGTGAACTACTGTAATTTAACATCATCATTTCTAACTTCTCAAACCATTGTGAATTCAGTTTCCCAGAGAAATTGTTTGAGGCGAGATCAATAACTTGCAAACTAGGGAAAGATTCCTCTGATTTCTTATCCCCAACAATATCACCTATAGCACCATAGAATAGGTTGGATCTTAGAACCATCACAGAAAGCAAAGGAATCCCACTCAACCAAGACGGGAAAGTGTCAGCTATTCGGTTGCCTCCAAGGTCCATAATCTCCAAACTTGTGCAGTTAGAAAGTCCTCTGGGAACCCGCCCATCAATATTATTGCCATGTAAATCTATCGTCTTTAGACTACATAGTGTAGTAATATTGGAAGGCAACATCCCTTCGAAGTTATTCACCCTCAAATTTAAAACCTCTAACTCAGTACTCTCTATAATACAAGATGGAATTGATCCACTAAAGTTGTTATACGATAGGTCAAGGTACTCCCATAGTCACAAAGTTTTCGGGTCGATGGGGTCGAGGTACGGGGTCGCGGGACGTGGTACGCTACTTGCGAGAGAATTTTACACTTCGGGTCGAAAATGAACCCGTGAACCCGGGTCGGGGTCGACGAACCTGGGTCGAGGGTCAGAGGTGGTGAATCCGTTTTATGTGATTATGGGTACTCCAGCCTGGAATTACAAATGGAGATAGGCATATGGCCACTAATATTATTTTTGGGCATGCTGAGATAGGTGGTGTAACTAAGATAGGATGTTAGGTTTGGAAGAAACGAAGAGAAACCATTGTTTGAATAATCCAATATTACCGCTGATGCATCTGGCATAGGGATCCGTCCCTGAAATCTATTATAACTAAGATCCAAAACATCTAATGGAGTAGTAAAAGGAAGAACATCCAAAAGTATGCCTGTGAGCATGTTATGTGAAAGATCCAAATAGGTAAGGGTGCTACTCCATGTCTTCCATAACGAATTTGGTACATCCTCACTGATGTTGTTGTATGAAAGATCCAAATGTGATATATAGTTCATGTGCGTCAGAGATTGTGGAAACTGGGTAATATTGCAAGATGCAAGCCCTAATTCATTAATTGACAAAGGGCTATTACCTTCAGCATCCATGACAGACAACTGATTGTTGGAGAGGTGCAAATTGGCAAGGTTCCTTAATTTCCAAAATGAGGCAAGATCCACCAAACCTGTGAAGTTATTTGAGCTAATGTCGAGATTTATCAAGCTTGCTAACTGAAAGAACACCTTGGGAATAGGACCTGAGAATTCATTTTTGCTCAAGTCCACAGATTCTAGCTGTGAAGGTGCCTCATCAAGGTCTCGTATAGGTCCAGAAATCTGGTTATCAGAAATATCCAGGTCATATAGTACTGGAAGAGTGAAAATAGATGATGGAATTTCCCCTGCAAAGGCAGTAGAAAAAATGTTCTGTTAGAAGACATCTATCGCCTCTTCTACTAAAATTTGAGAAAAATGATGTATCAATTTTGAGCAAAACATGAAAAATAATTACTGCCAATCTGTTCTGAAAATTGGTATTATTCAATAATCAAACGACTTCTATCAATTTTTGTGATTAGACTTTTTAGTTTATACAGCAACATACAAGAGCCTTGTGCGCTTTAGTTCCACTGCAAGATTGTTTTTGGTACACTACTTCAACTATGTGTTACTCCTTCGAAACAAATTGTGCAGGATGTACTATGTTTGATTTTGGTTTTGAACGCTGGAGGCTGCAAGTCCTCTCCGTCACCTCTTGCAGCTAGCAGGTCCTCCACTTCCCACGCCACAAAAAGAAATTGTGCTTCCAAAAGCTGAATGTTTTGCAACAAGCATGTATGCAACATATATTAATGCTGAATGCATTTGTGCTGGTTGTGTCTTGTTGGGTGGGGGGCATAGCCCCTTGTGAAATTGCCCTGCCTCGGTATTGGTGGGGGTAGGGGCATTTTGGTCCGCCAATGCAAGTATAACTAACCCCAAAGGCAATCCTAACGGTGCGAGGTGTTTTCCGAAGTTCTCTCTATTTCCCTACAATTTCAGCCATGGCATGTATTTCATGTATGGTAATTAGTGTAACTCATAAGGGACAAGTGATGTATGCACTAAGTAAAATTAAATCACAGCATATAGAATACACAAAAAGAAGAGATAGAATATATATTCTTACCGATAAGAGAGTTATGCGAAAGATGCAGTCCAGTTAGATGCATCAAATTAACAATCGAACTTGGTATTCTGCCAGAAAAGTTGCAGCCCGTAAGATCTAACAAAGTCAATTGTTTGAGCTGCCCGATTGCATGAGGTATTGTCCCAGAAAACTGACTATTAGATATGTTCAATATTTCCAAGTTAGTGAGGGAACCAATTGCAGCTGGAATTTGCCCTGAAAACACACAATCAACCATATAATGTTTCTCAAATTTGTGAGGTTGCTGATAGAAGACGGCATTGAACCATATGTTGTGCACCGATTCATTTCCAGTGTTTGCAAGTCCATAAGGTTGCCAATTGCAGAGAAAATAGACCTAGGGATGTAGCAGTCAAGCATTGTCAATCTTCTCAAGGTCTTGAAATTGCTAACTAAGGAAGGTGCTGTCATAGAGAAGTTGCATCCAACGAGTGTCAAGCTTGTCAAGTTCTTGTGATCTCCAATCCATGAGAAAATTGATCCCAACTCACTTACTGTAACATGAGTTGCAACTGGCATAGAGACCCTAAGTTACCTAGTGAAGAGAGAAAATCAAGGGATACTGAATCACCGCCAATACTTAACTCCTTCAGCAACTTGAAATTGCCAGAAGACGTAGGCTTGACAGATGAGAAGTTTGTCCAATGTAGTATCAATGTCCCTAGGGAACTTGCAGCAGATAATTTTGGCAAATTCCCTGATAGATTCTCATTATAGGACAAATCGAGAACCCTTAGATTTTTTTGATTTGAAGGGTTTGGTGGGGAACCACCCTTCAAGAAAGTCTAAGGACAGATAAATTTTGAAAATCCATGAAGAACTCTGGAAATGGACTGGCCGGAAAGTAGTTATTTTCAAGGTTGATCATAGAGAGAGAGTGCAGATTCAAGAGGGATTTATGAATAAGGCCGGTAAGGCTGCAGTGTGACAAGCTAAGCACCTGAAGCCGAGGAACAGATTTAGCAAGATACATGCACCACTCTTCTTCAGTGCTAGACAAATCCAAGCCATCAAGGTAGAGCTCTCTCAGATTGCTGAGGTTTGCCAATAGGGTATTAAAATTGGATTTCTGGAGATACTGAAATCTTCCTAAAGACTTTCTTGCACCGATAAATCCAAGATAGTCATAATTATAATCAACTGAACTGGAAAGGTCCAAGGAGACAAGGTTCACGAGTTTGCTGATGCCCATAGGTATCTGGCTATGCAAGCCTGACATGGAAAGGTTCAGATGGGTTAGCAAAACGAGCCTCTCGAATCCTAATGCATGGAAATTGTCTGACCACATTTAGTTGTCCGGGCGGTATCCAGCAAAATTGTTCATACTAAGGTCGAGGCGCCGAAGGGACGTGAGATTGAAGATGGAAGGGTCCAAGCCGTTACTGGACAATCCACGATTGTTGAGATCGAGAACCGTGACATTACCAGAGGATTTGTGGCAGCCAACTCCCTCCCAGAGACAGCAATCGGTACCATGGCGCCATGATGGAAGCCTGCTGGTGGTGGATGTACCGAAGGAAAAGGATTTCTTGAGCTGCAGAAGTGCCTTAGCTTGGTTTGGGTGGCATAGAAAGGGAGCTGCAGGGTGGTGAGTGCGGTTACCACCATAAGCATGGTGAGAGCTAGAGATGGCAAGTGGTAAGTGGAGCTGTGCAAGAAAGAACATTAACGCCCAGCCTATGGAAGCCATACTCAGTATGAGGAAATGAGCTGATAGGCTTCCAAAGAGGCACTGGCATATATATACCACATTTTTATACTGGTAATGTGAAATGTTGTAATGCGTGGCATGCTGTTGTGTAGTATGTCCGTCCCAGTTTCTGCAGGTGAGTAGTCTTGGTCAATGAATTAAGTTATGGCCCCAGTATGAAAATTCAATTCCTAGCTAGTCGGCTAGTCTTCGGTCCTGCATAAAGACATAAAAGGAGGGTGGATCTGCAGAAATTCCTAGTCTTCGGCCAGTTTTCCACTGGATCAGAACGGTAGGTAAAGAAAAAAAGGGACCCTTCTATGACTTTCGAGATGGGTTGGAGCACACTGCACGTGTACATATAGCCAAAAATGTTCGTTTTAGCACACCACTAGAGGCACAAGGAGCCACTCCTACGATGTTGCAATACGTTCACCTAGCTTCAAGCAAAAGGTCTAGTTATTGATGACCCCAGGATGAAAAAAATTCTTAGTCGGCTAGCTAGTCTTCGGCACACTGCCGAGCTGAGGACTTTTTTCGGTTTGGTGGAAATTGAGGAGAATTCGAACAGGGTTAGAAAGGGTTGATGGATTGGGACGGGATCAAGATCGCAGATAAACAACATTAAACCCAGATAAAACTGCCTCGAGGATACCTGGATGCTCGCTCGCTCGCAATGTTCCCGCCGCAATAAGTCCTCGATTAGATTGTTTGCAGCTATATATGTGCAACGGGCCGGCCTGGCCCGACATGGCACGGGCCCGTGCCAGGCACGGCCCAATGGGGCATGGCCCGTATAGCACGACGGGCCAGCGGGCCGTGCTGTTCCAGGCCTCCGTGCTTGGCCGACGCCCCGTGCACGGCCCTCCCGGACCGTTTTTCGTGCCGGGCCGGCCCGAAAAGCACGGCCCATACAGCCAGACGGCCGGCCCATGGCCCACGCCCAAGCCACCGCGGAGCCCGCGGTGCCGCGTCGCCGACGCGCTTGCTGCCACCTATGGTGCCGCCACATGCAAGAAGATGGGGGAGGGAGGCCGCGGGGCGGGCCGGGCGGCGCTGCCGACGTGCTTGCCCGAGCAGCAGCAGACAGGTGAGGGGAAACTGTGGGGCGGGCGGCGGCTGCCGAGGCGCCCACGTGAGCGCAAGCACGCCGAGGAGAGGGAAGGGGCGCCAAGCAGGCCGAGGAGAAGGAAGGGGGGACGCGACGCCCGGAGGAGAGAGGGGAAGGGAGGCCGCGACGCCGCGCCCGGCGAAGACTCGCGACACGCGTCTCGGAAGCGTCGGGGGTGCGGCTAGGAAGGGGAATGGGCGTCGGGGGTGGCGGCTGGGGGGGAATGGGCACACGGTAAAAAAAATGGTTAGGATTAGGGTTCCCCTGTATATATATAGGATCCATTAGAATACCAGGCCTTTACCGGGCCTTATCGTTTTTTTTTCGTGCCGTGCCGCCGCCCGCCGTGCCTAAGTGCGGCCCAGGCACGCCCATGCACCGTGCCGGGCCAGCCTGAGCCTGCACATCATTGGGCCGTGCCGTGCTTGGGCGGGCCAAAAAATCGTGCCGGGCCGTGCCACCGGGCCCCGTGCTTTATGCTCATATATATTTGCAGCGGTGGCGCGCGCGCGGCCACGACGGAACCGACCCCGCCGCCGCCGCCTCAGTCTTCCCATTCTGTTCCACACACTACCCGCCACGAGCGGCAGGAGAAGCTGTAAAGTGAACGAGGGGGCAGGTCTTGTCTTCCTCGCCGGAGCGGCGCCTGCCGCTGCGACGGTCATCGGAGTTAACGATGGGGGCACGGACATCATGGGAGTTGGGCCGTTGGGCCTATGATCACACTTGCGCTGACTAAACATATAGGCCTGAGAAAATGAAAAATGTCAATTTGGCCTTCTTATCTTTTTTTTATCTGATTTATCTCCCTCAATCGAAAACCTAGATTTTGACTCTCATAACTCTTTGAAACAGGCAGTGGACTGAAAGAAGACGATGGTTCTAATCTTTAATGTACTTTTATTTTTTTAAGTCGTTTTGTGTCTTTTTATCCATCGATTGTACTCCTTCTGTCTCAAGATATAAGGCACGCACGCATTTTTAAATTTGTAGCAGCACTATCTTCTTTTGGGGTAGACTCATTAGATTGTTTGCCTAAATGAGTGTTTATACGGTAAATTAAGGTCACCTATGTTTTTTATATCCTAAATGGTGAATTAAATGGTTAGACCATTTGAACCCGTTTAAACCATTCAAAACCATCTAAACACGCTATAGAAAATCAAGATAAACATGATCAAATGAGCTCAATGGTCCTTTAATTCATCATTTAGCCAATACGGGAGATTACACAGCTACCACATTTAACATCACATAATTAACATCGTAAGTATATGAGATGCAGAGGGAACGAGGGATTTAGTTTTTCTTCCACGAAAATAATGTATAAGAATAGTTTTGTTTACATGTGCAGATATTTATAATATTTAGCATATTTGGCTTTTACACACATAAATATGTATATTTTAGTGTTATTGTTCCATTTGGGTTTTCTAACTCCTTTTAAACATGGCCTAAGCGCTGATCAAAGTGTCAGTGCCTATTTACTGTTTAACTTTGTTTTCGTCTCTTTGAACAGAGGATAGACGACACGGAGAGAAGAGATACCTGGCACTAGGTGGGAGAGTAAGAGAGAGGAGAGAGAAGGATACGGGTGCGGACGTGACTCACGAGGGGAGTTAACCACATTGTTAACTAGGAGGATTCCCCGCGCGTTGCTGCGGGAATTATGTTGAAATGCAAGATAATGGATTATAATATTGAACTAAAGTATCAAGTGACAAACTATTTACACTGAAGTGCTGAGTCTTGAGTTAACTCATCGTTTACTATAATCTTGAGAAATGCTGAATGGTTGGGAACCATTGATAATTAAACAAACGGTAGTAAGTTATTTATTGGTGATATTTCAGAAGATCATGGTGTGTCTTGAATTGCTGCATGTGTAACTTCACCTGCAGATTTGAGGAATTAAAGAATGTCAGATCTTAAAGTTAATTGTTGGTTAATATATCTCTACTCAAATAATTTTCAAGTAATAGTAATACTAACTGTTTTTTTCCTGTTTGCCTTCTGTATCATTCTCTTCCACCTGATCGAAATCAATTTTTCTCTTTACCTGTGAGTTGCTGTTCATTTGTTGAATAAATATGGAAATCAAGTAGGTCCAATTTCCGAGGGAAGAATAACATAAATCATGCACAGACTTTGGCTTGGTGATTTTACTATATTATCTAGGAGGTGTACAGCTATATCAGTATGATTATAAAGATAATTTCTCTTTGCAAGGAACTGGAACACCCAAATTTGCCAAAATTGCAAAGCAAGCACTTGCAAAAGCTCTTGTATCCCTCACGAAAGTGGTCACTGTAATCCATCAATCCACTCTCCAAGATTGTCACATATCAACAGATGTAGAGTTGGAGAACCAACAGTAGAGCAGTAGAATCAAATGGAGTAAAAATTGGAAGGGATAGGGTCAAACTGAAGATTCCATATGTAAAGTAGACCAACTGTTTCATCCATACTACTGCTACAATTGATTAAACGCATACAAATAATTTGCCAGAACATGTTGGAAGTGAATGGTGCTAACCAATTGGTTTGAATTATTTAATTATTACTATGGTATAAAATTGAGTTTGCTTGAGAGCATCTATTAGAGGTTTCTGTAGAGGGGATAATTATTTACCTGCTTGGTTGCTCTGGTTTTTCTTGTGTAATGTTCTCAGATGGAGGTGTGTCTTTTTCCTTTGATCCACTTTCTAGTCCAGTTTTCTGCAATTCAGTTTTTTGCAATTATATGAAGTATGAAAGTAGATGAGTGGATGGTTATATAGGGGGAAAATATAGCTCTTCAGGTGGCTTATATTTCCCTACTGTGTAGATGTGTTGTTCTCCATTGTCTGCTGAACATGAATAAATGGCTGGTTAGCAAGCATATGAAGTATGAAAGGGAAAAATATAGTTGTTCAGGTGTCCTACATTTCGCTCCTGTGTAGATGTGTTGTTCTCCACTGTCTGCTGATCATGAATAAATGGCTGGTTAGCAAGCATATGGAGTATGTGAGGAGATTAGTGGTTAGTTATATAGGGGAAAAATATAGCTGTTGAGATGGCTTACATATTCCTGCTGTGTAGATGTGTTGTTCTCCACTGCCTGCTGAGCATGAGTAAACTATTAGAAGAGATCAATGGTTGGTTATATTGGGAAAAAAAGTCATTTATGTGGCTTACATTGCTCTGCTGTGTAGATGTTGTGTTTATGACTTTGTCCTGAGCATCAATCTTGTAGCATCTTTTGAGAACATATTTGATTGGATATTTTGAAGAGACATTCTTACTAATTCCTATATGAAATAACCTTTTGTTCCCAATTGCTTTTTTAAGGATAGGTGGATGGTTATCTGGTTCAGTCTGCATATTTTTTGAAGCCAGTAGAGCTGAACAATCAAGCAAGTCTTCAGCTACTGTATAGAAGGCAATGCAATCGAGTGGTGATGAATCATCTTTAATTGTTAGGGGAAGCTTGAACCTGTTAGATTGGAAGTCAAAGATTTCAGTGTGAGAGTAATATATATCTGTGCAAATAATATTGTATTAGGCTTTGTCTTACTCTGGAGATTTCACGGGATAAGGACATGCACAGCGAGGACTATCAGAAAGAATGTTGTAACCCATTTTGCATTTTTTGCAAGCTTTGTAATACCAATTTGTGGATTCTAGTATAGATATCACTTCTGCAATGCAGCAGTATGTTTTCCCTTCCTGTAATATTATATTGAAAGAGAACATGGTAAAAGTGTATTAGAGTTGGCAAGTTATTGCTACCTGGGGGTATGGTTGAAAGTTGAACCCTGTATTTTTTTGCTCGGTTGGAAGCGCTTGGCTCCCTTCCGATTTACCTGGGACTAATCAAGCTATTCACATGACATGGAACTATGGAAGCTGTCACTATCTTCGATACTTGGAGGAGCCTTCGGATTCATGAAAACTGTGAGTGAAATAATTAAAGATATACCTGAAAAGATTCATCTTCCAGCTCTAATATTTCTTTTATGGTGTGTACTTTGCCAGTTGATTTCAGAATTTTTTTCCAATGTGTTTGGTCCCTAACTTTGGAGTTCCCCACTGATAGTCTTGATATTTAGATGTATCTAGATATTCCAAGTCAATATAAACTCGAGTCGCTGAAGTGGAAGACGCTTCATATTTTCCTATGCAAGTTAGCAAGGTTCTGTTAGTTTATATATATATATATATATATATATATATATATATATATATATATATATATATATATATATATATATATATATATATATATATATATCATGAATGATACAGCTGGTCAAATGGATTGAACACTAAATCAGGAGGAATTGACTGTGCACTTGAATTGAAGATTGTTACAAACATTGAGGCTAAATTGGAAAGGAATTAATATGAGTTTGAGTTTAATAATTTAGATTTACTCACTATTGTATTATGAACTGTTTCAGATGAATTAGCTGCAAATTTTGATGTAGTTAGCCCTTCAAAAATTCCCACTACAATTCCTTGTTTAGATTTCTCAATGATTGTTTCCTCATCAAAATTTTCACCTTGGTGCTCCCAAAGTAGAATTTGTTGCTCCTGTGTACTTGATAATGATACATAGAAGGAAATGAACATAGAAAATTAGTATAATAAACTCAGATCAGCAGAAAATTTACTTTGGATACGGTAATGTTCTTACTCTAGGTTGCGGATCTGTATCTTTCTATTCTTCTTCTGTGATTTTGGGCCTGCAAAGTCGAATGGACCTATATCGCTTATAATACCTATCAAATCTAGTGTAAGAGGAATGGAATGATTCAGATTAGTTTGATTATTGATCAGAAATAAAGCCTTTGTGTATTATCCATTTATCCTTGTATAGATGTTCTCCTTATCTATCTAAAGCTAATGTAACAACCACCAAGTCCAGCACCGTCAATCAAACAATCCAAAATACAGACTAGACCTGATCAATCTGAATCAATCCATTTTGAAATTTGAAACAGACACGTTTCATCTCAAGAACAGAGAAGCCTTCTCATTCTGATTCTGATCCTTGAAGCTCTTTTCGTGATCCTTGAAGCTCTTTTCGTGGTGCTGCTCATTGTCATTGCCATTGCCATTCTGCAAAGCACCAGGCGCCCACCAAACTCTGATGGTCTTATCAAGGCTCCCGTTGTAGACCATGCAGCCATTGCTGAGCCTGCACCAGGACGCCTGGATGCATTTGACGGGGCCCTCATGGCCTGCAACGACGCCCACCTTGGCCAGCTCGCCGCCGCTCTGCCGGCTCCACAGTCCGATGGTCTTGTCGGCGGAGCCGGTGCAGAGCAGGTCCCTGACGACGCAGAGGCACAGCACGGCCATGTCGTGCGCCTTGACATCGCACGCGAGGCTCCAGCGCGCTGCGGTCCTGCCGCCGAGGCGGTCCCAGCCGGCGACGTGGCTGTCGGAGCCCGCGGCGTAGACGCGGCGGTCGGCGGCGACGGCGAGCGCGTTCCAGGAGACGCCGTCGCGGGCGACGAGGACGCCCTGGAGGAAATGCGCCGCCTTGCCCTTCTCCCACGCCTTGACGCGGCCGTCTGCGGAGGCGGAGTAGACGACGCCGGCGTCTGCAGCGACGGCGTTGACGGCGTCGTCGTGGGCGTGGATGGACTCGAGGCACTTTGAGGTCGGCGATGCGCCAGACCTTGAGCGTGCGGTCCCAGGAGCCCGAGTAGAGCAGCGTGGCGTCGTGCACGGCGAGGCAGGAGATGCTGTCGGCGTGCTCAATCCAGAGGCGGCGGTGGTTGCGGCGGGTCTGCACGTAGCTGGCCTGGCGGAAGACCCGGCCCAGGTAGTCCCTGGCGGTGGGCAGTGCGGCGACGAGCTTGAAGGCGTTCTCGGAGGCGGAGCGGCGGGAGACGCGCCAGACGCGGACGCGGTCGTCCTGGTGCGCGGAGAAGACGCGGCCCCCGCGGCCGCCAGCGCCTTGACGGAGCCGTCGCCGTGGGCGCCGAAGCGCGCGAAGCGCCGGAGGTCGGGCTGCTGCCACGCCACGATGTCGCCGGCCGTGGACGGCCTGTACGTGGCCCATGCCGGACTGCGGCGGTAAGATTCAGAGAACGCTAGCTATGGTGGCGGCGCATGGTGGCGGCGCGGCGAGCGGCGCCGGCCGCACCTGAAAGCAAAGGGTATCCTCTTCGGAGGCGAAGCCCAACTGAAACGGGCGAAGCCCAATTGAAACGGCCCACACGCAGACCACGACGGCTTTTCAGCACAGATCAGAGGTGATGACGTCATTGATCGAGTCTAGACCAATCATAGGCCAGAGAAATAGGCTAAGTGGGTTTAGAATTATAGAAGTTATAGATTGAGTCCAAGGATGAGGATCATTTATCGGTTGGTAATACTCCCTCCAATTCATTTTATTTGCGTACATGTATATTAAAATTTAAAGTTTAAAAACTTTAACCAATAAATAGACTAATAATTTTTAACTATTATAATATAAAATTTATGAGATTAGATTTATAAAGAAGTATACTATCTAATGATTATAAGTTTATAAGCATAAATAATATAATATAAATAAATAAATAGTCATTGCTGTGTTAGATAAAATGTCATTCTAAACTGTGACAGATAAAATGGACTGAAGGAAGTACAACCTAATACCTACCACTACCGGTTTGTATTAATTATTTATCATTGCTGGGGCTTTACAATTCAATAATAATATCCTTTTGCTTGCGAACCTGACATCGATGCCCTGATTTCAACTTTATTCTCTGAAAGAGCAAAAGGAGCTTCAGAGTGACTCGAGTTGATCAGTACACAAACAACAGATACACAAACAACATTGCTAGCACCAGACAGCCGCTACAGAGTAGTACGCACAAAGTTAACAGAAACCAACACTCAAGCTCAACCAGGTCTGCATAAAGACCTGACGACGCATAAAAAGAGCACAAAAACGCACTTTATTTCTCTTCTTCCAGATTGCCACAACAGACAGCACCAACACCCACACATGGTACTTTTTACCAAAAGGGAACCAGATATTTCAACATTTCAGCAGATTTTGCTCTCAAAACAAACAAACAAAAAAAAATTCAACAGATTTCTGGGAATACTAGTAGTTGCTCCAAGTCCAAAAGCACATTTTGCTGTAGTCGCCGTAGGTTTTATTTCCAGCTCCTGTTTCTATTTGGAGGCATTGGAATCTATTCTGCCATCAGTGATCAATTCTTTAAAGATTTGTACAGTATCTGTATACACCCATGTCCTTTAGATAAAGTAAAACTACTGATTTTGGTCAAAAATAAAATAAAAATAAAACTACTGATCCATGCTTTGCAGATTTTTTAAACATATATGTACAGTATAAAACAGTAGCACTGAACAGCAACGCAGGCAGCTTACAGTCAACAGCACAGTACAGTACTTGTGTAAGGCCAGATGCTTCAGCAGTCTGCACTCCATTGTCCACTATTGATTTGGCAAGACAAGGTTTAACATATATGTACAGTATATACTCAAGTAGCGGCAAAGGAAATAACTTTATAAACACACCACCATGGAATCCAAGTAACATTGCAGAACATCACAATAATTTCTCACCACATATAGCTACTCCCCTTGGCTTCCAGGAAATCATATACAATATAATTCCTTCGTTTGGAGACCGCACCTTCCAGCAGAGTTCAAGTTCTAGAACTAGAAGCCCTTGCTTTTGCTGCAAACCATCTGCTGATCTGACCCCATTTCACCACAAGAGCAGCAGCAAATCCGACACCAAAGCCCAGTCCGACAAACAGAAACAAGACCACATCAATATGACGAGAGGACTTGTTTACCTGCACAGCACTTGGAGTGTGAGGTGAACCACCACAGGGCGATTCAGGAAGTTGCAGCCCACACAACCCTGCATTCCCTCCAAATGAGCTGCTGTCAAATGTAGAGAACTGACGCGATTGTGGTATCTGTCCCACCAAGTGGTTGTTTGACAAGTTTAGGGAGCCAAGAAAGGTAAGGTTAGTTAGCTCCTCTGGGATCTCCCCTGAGAGTTGGTTGCAGGAGAGGTTTAGTGACTCCAAATCAGTCATGCTGCCAAGTTGGGCTGGAATATTTCCCGTGAAGGCATTGTGTGACAAACTCAGTACGCGTAGTGATACAAGGCTTCCAAATGATTCTGGAATGGTACCTTCCAATCTATTGTTTGAGAAGTCAATTGCTGTTACGGTAGTCAACATCCTTTCAAATAGCATATCATTCCCCTTGTACATGATCTCAATGTAATATCGATAGGAAAATTCAGCTGGGTATGGGGTGTTTAGAGTAGATAGAGTTTTCCCTGAACTATTGAACTCTGCCATCATTGACTTTAACTGCATGAACCATTGTGGCCTCAAATTACCAGAGAATTTGTTCCAGGCAAGATCCATAATTTGCAAGCTAGGGAAACATTCCTCACATTTTGTGTCCCCAACAATATCACCTATTGTTCCATACAGTTGGTTTGATCTCAGGACAAGTACAGAAAGCCTGGGAAGCACCCTTAACCAAGAAGGGAAAATATCAGCTATTCTGTTGCTTCCGAAGTCCAGAATCTCCAAGTCACTGCAGTTAGAAAGTCCCCTGGGAAGTTGCCCTTCAATCTTATTGCCATGTAAATCTATCGTCTGTAAATAACATATTGCAATATTCGATGGCAAAATCCCTTGAAACAGATTCTCCCTCAAATTTAGAATGCTTAAGAACATATTTTCTATAAGACAAGATGGAATCGGACCACTAAAGTTGTTATCTGATAGATCAAGGACATTCAACCGTGTGGCATTGCAAATTGAGGGAGGTATATAGCCGTTTATATTGTTTTCGGATATGCTGAGATAAATAGTGTCCGTGAGATAGAAAGTCCAGTTTGGCAGAAGGGAAGAGAACATGTTGTTGGAATATGCCAGGACATGTCCTGATGACTTTGGCATAGGGACCTGCCCTGAAAGTCTATTGAAACTAAGATCAAGCACTTGCATTGGTGTATTGAAAGGGAGAACAGATGAATTAATTTGCATGCCGGTGAACATGTTATGTGAAAGATTCAAATAAGATCCTCTAACACTCCCTATTGTCTCCCAAACCCAATTTTGTACATCCCCACTGATTTTGTTACATGACAGGTCCAAATATGACATACTTTTAGCATGCCTCAAAAATCTTGGAAAATGAGTTATATTGCAAGATGCAAGCCCTAAATGGTGAAGCCCAACCAGACAGTTGGTACCCACAGGATTATTATCATCTGCATCCATGACCTGCAACTTATTGTAGGAAAGATCCAAAGCAGTGAGGTCACTTAATCTCTGAAAATGGGCAAGGTCCACTGAACCTATCAAGTTGTTTGAGCTAACATCTATATATACCAAACTTGTTAGTTGAAAGAAGGCCTCAGGAATAAAACCAGACAATTCATTGTTTTTCAAGTCCACAGTCTCCAACTGTGAAGTTGCCGTGTCAAAGTCTTGTATAGGGCCAGAAAGCTGGTTGTAAGAAAGATCCAGGTAACGTAATGCAGGAAGACTGAAAATGGACGACGGAATCTCCCCTACAGGGAAAATAGAAAAAAGTAAGAAAGTGTCTCCTCTTTTACAAATTCAAAAAAAAGAACGGTGCCTCCTATTTTGTTCAATATGAATACATATTTCTCAAAACAAAAATGAAATATTGTAGATCACATGAAGTTATATAATTTTAATATAAAATTTATCTTCATTTGACTTTACATAAAAAGTAATAAACTTTTTCTATGTGACAACTAAGGCCATTGAGCGCCTAGATAATTTATAGGGGCAACAAATTTGCTTGGCACATGTAGGGGTACCTTTTTTAACAAGATAGCATAGAATTGATAAGCATTTTGCAATGGCAAATAAATCATAGACCAAACAATTATGCGTTTGATCTTAAGTCAAATGTACTACTTGTTAGAATGAGAGAAGAGGATGGTGGTTGTCTGAATAAATATATTGAGCAGCCCCAAATGGGGTATGTATAGTACATGAGAGACCAAACCCTGACAATAATACCCTTAACACTACTATCTGACTTGTATAAAAGTAAATGATGAGAGAGAGGGAGGGAGGGAGGGAGAGAGAGAGAGATAGAGAGATCCTTAACACTACTATCTAACTTGTATAAAAGGTAAGTGATGAGAGAGAGGGAGAGAGAGAGATAGAGAATTATTACCATTGAGAGAATTAGAAGAAAGATCCAGCATTGAGAGATAGAGAATTATTACTATTGAACTTGGTATGCCTCCAGAAAAACTCCGAAATCCAAGAGATAACCATCTCAAGTTATTGAGCCATCCGATTGCATAAGGTATCGACCCAGAAATGTGACGACATTGAATATCCATGGTTTCCAGGTTAGTGAGGTTGCCAATTGTAGCTGGCATTGGACCTGAACACCCATCTATATACATGTTTCTCAAATTTGTGAGTTTGCCGACTGTAGCTGGTATGGGACTTGAAAACAATCTATCTTTGAAACGCATGTTCCTCAAATTTGTGAGGTTGCCGATAGAAGTTGGTATGGAAACATATGCTATGTAACCAATAATTTCCAGCGTTCGCAAGTCCATGAGGTTTCCAATTGCAGTAAGTATTGGATTAGGTAGGATACAATCTTGTATTCTCAAGGTTGTCAAGGTCTTGAAGTTGCTAACCAAATTTGGCGTTATCACAGAGAAGTTACCTCCATAGAGTGTCAAACTCATTAGGTTCTTCTGTTGTCCAATCCATGAGAAAATTAATCCTAAAACACTGACTGGCAACAAATTGAGGTCCAACTGGCATAGAGACCCAAGTGTACTAGTTAGGAGAACATGCACAATGAAATTCCCGTCAAGACTTAAATGCTTCAGTGACTTGAAATCACTAAGTGACGATATTATTCTGGCTTCAGAAAAGTTGGTCCAATCCAGTCCCAAAATCTCTAGAGAACTTGCATTAGAAAAGTTTGGCAAATTGCCTGAGAGGTTCTGATTACCAGACAAATCGAGAACCCTTAGATTTTTGGATTGAAAGGGTTTGGTGGGGAACCGCCCCTCAAGATTAGTATTAGAAAGTTGAAGCATAGTTAAATTGAGGAAATCCAGAAAAAACTCTGGAAACGGACTGGCAGTTATATGATAATTCTCTTGGAGGTTGACCAGAACAAGAGATTGGAGCCTCGACAGTGTTTTGTGAATAGGACCACTCAGGAGACATTCGGCTAAACTAAGTATCTGAAGATGAGGAACATATGTAGCAAGAGCTGTGCCCCACTCATCTCCACTACTAGATAAATCTACTCCGTCAAGGTACAACTCTCTTAGATTGCTGAGGTTTGCCACTAGGGTGTCAAAACTGAAATCCCATAGCAGATCGTTCTCATTACAGTTCAGACTGGAAGAGCCATAATCATCATTGTCAAAGTAATTAGAAAGATCCAGGGACAGAAGGTTCACTAGTTTGCTGATACCAATAGGTATGTGGCCAAACAAGCACGAATTGGAAAGGTTCAAGTGGGTTAGGAAACTAAACCTCTCTAGACCAGTAGCAGGGATGCTGTGTCCACGGAGATCATTCATGCTAAGGTCGAGTTGTCGAAGTGATATGAGGTTGAAGAGCGCAGGGGCCAAGCCATGACTGACCAAGCCACGGTTGTTGAGATCTAGAATGGTGACATGGCCAGACGAAGGGTACCCTCCCAGAGACAGCAATCCGTTCCACTTCGCCATGAAGAAAGCCTGGTGGTTGATCTACGGAAGGAGAAGGATTTCTTCAGCTCGAGGAGCGACTGAGCTTGGTCTGGATGGCACAAAAAGGGAACAGGGAGTCGAGTAAGGTTACTTCCCATGAGCACGCTGCGCACTAGAGGTGGAAGGGAGTATGTGCAGCTGTGCAAGAAAGAGCAGTAACGCCCAGCCTATGGAAGCCATTTACTCAGTATGAGGTGATAGGATTCAAATCCAAAGAGGCAAATATATATGTAGACATGTAGTGGCAGTGTGTAGTCTAGTAGTGTGACAGACAGACTGTCACTTAGCTCAAGTTTCTATAAGTCTTGTCCGTGAAAATTAAGTTGAGGACTCCAATATGAAATTTCTCATCCTTTGCTCTTGCTTACACATCAAAGAAGCAGACGAAAATAGTGATTGATAAGACGCAATTGTGACACCCAGAGTCTCGATTAACCTTTCGAAATTTCGTTAGTTGGCTGGCACCCATTACGAATTGGATCAGTCCAAGAGCATCGACAAGACTTCCAAGTCAAGCAAGAGTACATACCAATCAAGGAAGGTGGAATCCAAGATCAAATCCAGTTGCGAATTGGGATGAAGCCCGGCCGAACTCTGAAGAACAACAACACAGTGCTTCAGTCTTCGGTTGGAATGGAAAAAAAAAAAAAGACCGACTTATTTTTACCTCGCACAGTACGTAACTGATGACAGAGCTTTAAGAATCAGCGGGATGAGCAAGGAATGTTACAGTTGAGTCGCACGACGCCAAACCAAGGTAAAAAACCCTTGGCGGCGGCCGGCGGCTGCGCTCTCCATGCTCCATGGCGTAGGCAGATCCCGCCGCTTCCGCCTCTCCTTTCCCCTTCCCAGACCACCACCACGGACAGCTCGCCACGAAGCCGCCGGGAGAGCGAGGGGGCATGATCTTCGTCGCCGGAATGCCGGCCGCCGGTGCGACGGCCACGGCAGTGACCGACCGATGGGCTGAATACAAGCGAAGGCACCAGCAGCACGGAAGTTGAATGGGCCGGGCCCTCAATCACGTTTGCAGTCTTGTTTTAACCCGGCATGGGCCTCACGTCTGCACCCTGTTTTGTTTTCAGCTTTACGCTGGCCAGAAGAAGTCTCAGAAACTAAAACAAATAATCTAATTGCTGGGCTAGCTTTGCGAAACTGGGAAAAATTAATTTCTTAATTATAAAAAATAAAGATTAGATTTTCTGGTTTTTTGTGTTGAGAACTTAAAAACTTATTTAAAAAATCAATAGCAAAAACCCAACAGCCTGAAGCCAAAATAAAACAAAAAACTAATTTCTTAACCAAAAGGCTAAAATTTTACAGCTCAAACAAATAGGTCCTAAGTCTAGCGAAGTTGTTTACCACCCGGTTGAAAAAAAACGGCGTGCTAAGTTTCACACGACACTGGTTATATTAGCAATCATGGTGGATCCTGTTTGGAGCACACGAGCTTCTCAAAATTTCTTAGGAAACCACGAGACCCTTTGCGGAAGCAATTTCGTGTGCTTCTCAAAAAGGGAGCAATTAGGAAAGGCGATCGAACTGCATGGTTATAAAAGAATGGATCAGGTTGCACTGCCTGCACTGTACCTTCCAAGATACAACACAATTTTGCCTTCACGGTTTTTCCTCTCGGTTGGGACTTTGGAACAAGAAATTTCAATATTGGACGCTGAGTTCGTGCGCAGCTCAAGATTTAACACTCAATTTGTAAGCCTTTCAAAATATAATTCTGGACATACGAATTTTTTCAACCTAAGGGATTCCTCTCTTTTCCTCTCCTTTCTTAATTCTAATATTAAGACCACGGGAAAAGACTATAGTGTCCCGGTTCCTATAAAAGAAATCCCAGGTCCAGGCTTTCTCTGTTCGCTCTGTAACTCGATTACTCGAACGAGTCGCGACGCTGTGCCTGCCTGCCGCCGCCCGGATGTTCCAACTCCGCCGCCATCGCCCGGCCAGCTCTGCCCGCCGCCGCCCCCAACCCGCTGCTCGTCGCCCACCTGCCGCTTGCCCCACCGAACCTCCATCCGCTCGCTCCCAGGTCATGCAGTTGTTTGCAACCTCCATGCAGCAGTCAGCAGTGCATGTTTTTTTTGCCGAGAATTTTGTTATCCCTTCAGTTCAGTGCATAATTCGAAGAGGGAAAAATACGTAGCAAGGATGATGCATGATGCAATGCTCCCAATATTCTCATCGTTCCAAATCATAAAGTTACTACTGGATCGAATTAACGTTCAAAGAGCGAAAAAAATATTTAAGAGAGACCTGCGTGGCTGCGTCTAGCGTCCGTGGTGCTGCCCATGATCGTTGGTGCCGACCGGGGAAGGCGCCGAGGAACAACGCCTCCACCTTCGATGGTGTCGGCATGCAGTGCAGTCGGCCCTCGCGCTTACGTAAGCGGGCCGGTCAAAAAGTTTCAACATACAATACAGCTTAATTGTTTAGATTTTTGCTTTAGATTTAAGCTCTATTTTTCTGAATTTATTCTAGCATTTGATGGTTTAACAAGCTTGTTATTTTTTCCGTGGTAGACGACTATGTCTGTCAACATTAGGGCACATATGATGACTCATAATTCATAAATATTAAAATCTACCGTCTTAGTATTTTAAGAGTGCCCATAGTGGAATAGGGCGTGTGTTTGTTTGTACGAGTGAGTTTGCATGCATGTATATGAATGTCAAGTGCGTTTTTAGTAAAATATAGTGTAATGAAATATAAGTATTTTAGTAGAATAAAAAATTGAATAAATATATGTGTCTTAATATGGTGGACAAACAAAAGATAAATTAAAATACTTTATTGTAATTGTATTCCATTCAATTTTGTTGTCTAGAGAATATTAGTTGACATATATAATAAGATTTTATTTATTATACCTTTTTAATATAAATATAGACTATTAAACTCTCTCTATGTATTATTTTATTATAGAAAGTGTGTATTGGGAGGATTAGAGTGCTTTGATGTGCAATAGATTGTGCATTTTGAGTACAGACTGCTTGTGTTGTTTCATTCTATTAAAAAATTGAATGTATGTCAGGCCATGCCATTCATTTTCATTTTTTAATATATAGTGTTTTTAACTGCTTGGGTTAACATCTCTTATTATTTTTCATTTACTTTCAGTATATTCTATGGTATGTATATGATACTGAGCAGCTTTTTCATTTACAATCAGCAAGTCTGGTAGGCAACAGCTTTATTCTGGATGCTGGAATGTGGGCTGCCCAAGTCTTTTTCAGTCTGTGATAGTGTCTTTAACTAAATAGGCTGATCCCATCTCCATTTGTCGCTTCAGGACTTGTTGATGACAAGATGTCTACTGTCGGGCACCCCCTTCAGCAGCATTTCAAAACTCATTTGGGAGCTTTTGGGAGCTGAAGGACTTGCTAGCTAGCAACTTTATTTCTTTTTGTGGTTATTCATAACCCACGATCTTGTATTTTGGCTGCTCATAAATTTGAGTCCGGGGGTCCTGCTCTGATTCAGACAGTATTCCAAGTTGTATAGTGTACTGATTGCCAATAATTTGACGTCATTTAATGGGTAATGGAGAGCTCTTCCATGTTAATTTTTTTTTAACAAGTGCTTGAAACTTTCACTCAAACTAAAACTATCATCATTTGGTGTCTAAAATGCTGTCTTAGCGTTAGCATGGGCACTATAGAAGAAAAAACTAATAAGAGTCTTGCATGATTTTGTTCATTTAGTTAGCGAATAGAGTTCCTGTAGTCAAAAGGAATTGTTGTTTTGACCTTTTGGAGTGTCGAGTCTTTGTTCTTCTACTATGTTACCAATTTTTATATTTGTTACGACAATATTGAGTATGATGTAATTTTCGAATAGGTGTTCTTCCATTGCTCTATTTATTCCTTCTTTAATTTTAGAAAAATATTATTATTTATTGTTTTTATATGTATTCTCTAAATGAAGCCGTAGCTACGCACGGGCACTATACTAGTTGTTAGGGGGGCTTTGGCCCCTGCGGCGCCCCCCGGCTCCGCCATTGCTAGTCGCGCTGGCGTTCTGGACACTTCGCCGGCCGGCCTGTGGGTCAGCATGCTCGCTGCTCTGATGCTGCACGCGGCCTGGGTGCCAGTCCGAGCAAAGAGTTGAAGGCAATCTTCTTTCCAGGGGGTAGTATGGTCTTTTCCCATGGCCTTAACAGTGCTAAGAATATATTGGCATTGGAATTAAGAAACGAGAGGAAAAGAGAGAAATAGCCCGGAATGAAACAATACGTGTGCCCAGGGTTATATTTTAAAAGGCTCACAAATTGGGTGTCAAATTTTGAGGGGTGCATGCATTTAGGGTCAAATATTGAAATTTCTTGGTTGGGAACTGCTAATGACTTGAGCCTGCATAGCCCCGACATCGGCGTCGGGCTATCCAGAACCAGGTTTACAATGAGACAATAGAGCAGCAACTATTAATAGGATTTGAATATTTGATGGTACAACTTCAATTTCTTGTGCACTGAAAACACCCTTTCAAATATGCCAGACACTTAGGACGTGTTTGGTTTACTGCTCTGCTTTGCTGCTACCTGCTAATTCTTTGCAGCCTGGAACAGATTGCATCTCTGTGTGCATATTGCAATATGCCAGGCACTATTATGTCTAGAATCGTAGACTTATCAGCCTCTTACGATTCAGATAGAATAGAATAGACTGCTCATGACATATTCTACAGATCAATGCATAAAAAAAAAAGAATATTCAATATGTACACAAAAAACAATATATGCCACCTGGCATCTGAAACCCAAATCATTTTGGAGGCACTTATATGCCATGCCCATGCTAACATACAGTTCCAAGAGTGGCAATGAACACATAAGGATATGTACAACTGTTACAATATAGCTTTGTGATCATCCATCTTGCTTATTATCAAGAACTAAAATCGTTTCACAATTACACTATACCATGCTACAAATAAGAACTGTATCATTGAAGAACCAGCTTATACATAAATCAATTGACTACACGGCTTGACAACATGGCGCACCTCCCCTGCTGCCTTGTAGTACAGCTTTTGTACGAAGGCAGGTACACAAAACCACATCACACTTGCTATCCAACTGCAGATAAACCAGCTATAAATACAATGCTTAAGTAAAGGCTATGGAAAACGCTGTAAACCTGGAAGGTATAGTGCACACACCTTCAGTGTACCTCATCAGAGATTCAGAGCTCCCCTAGCTTCTAGGAAATCATAATGTTTGCATGTGGAGCCAGTCTCTCACTTTCCAGTGGCAATCAAGTTTGTGAAGTTCTTGCAGTAATTGCAATAAACCATCTGCCGACCCATCCCCATTTCAACACAATAGCCATGGCAAACCCGATGCCGAAGCCAAGACCGATGAAGACAAACAAGACCACATCAACACGATGTGACGATTTATATACATTTGCAGCACCTGGAGTGTAAGGTGAAGTGCCACAAGGTAATTTAGACAGTGGTGGGCCACATAGCCCTGCATTCCCTTCATATGAACTACTGTTGAACGTGGAGAACTGATTTTCCTGTGGTATTTTCCCTACCAAGTGGTTGTTTGACAAGTTCAGAATGCTAAGAAAGGTGAGATCAGTCAGCTCCTGTGGAATCTCCCCTGAGAGTTGGTTGCAGGACAGGTCTAGTGAATCCAAATCAGCCATGCTGCCAAGTTGGGCTGGAATTTTCCCCATAAAGGCATTGTGTGATATGTTCAGTACACATAGTGATATAAGTTTCCAATTGATTCAGGAATGGGACCCTCCAATCTGTTGCTTGAGAAGTCAATTACTGTTAAGGTAGTCAAGATCTTTGCAAATGGCATATAAACCCCCTTGTAAGTGATCTCGATAGAATCTTGATAGTATCCAGGAAAGTCTGAGAAGCCATCAACAGATATAGTTTGTCCTGTTGTGTTGAACTTTGTCATCATTGATTTTAATCGCTCGAACCATTGTGGTCTCAGATTACCAGAGAAATTGTTTGAGGAAAGATCAATTATTTGCAAGCTTGGGAAGACTTCTGCAGATCTATTCTTCCCAGCAATATCACCTATGGTACCATAGAATCGGTTGGATCTCAGGACAATCACAGAAAGCTTGGAAAGCCTCCTCAACCAAGATGGGAAAGTGTCAACTATTCGGTTGTCTCCAAGGTCCAAAACCTCCAAGTTTGCGCAGTTAGAAAGTGCTCTGGGAAGCCGTCCTTCAATTTTATTGCCATGTATATCTATCGTTCGTAAAGCACATTCAGTTGTAATATTGGAAGTCAACATCCCCTCAAAGCGATTGTGCCTCAATTTTAGAACCACTAATTTAGTACTTTCTATCAAACAAGATGGAATTGGGCCGGTAAAGTTGTTATATGATAGGTCAAGTTCTTCCAGTGTGGAATTGCAAATTGAACAAGATATATGGCCATGCAAAATATTTTTGGACATGCTGAGATAACTAGTGTACCTAAGAAACGAACCGAAGTTCGGAAGAACAGAGGAGAATCTATTGTTCGAATAATCCAAGTAAGTTGCTGATGATTTTAGCATAGGGATCTGTCCCCAAGTCTATTAGAGCTAAGATCAAGAGTGTCAAATTCCTCGGTAAAAGGAAAAACACCTGAAGCGGTTTGAATATTTGTGATCATGTTATGTGAAATATTTAAATAGCAAAGGCTGCTACTCCATGTCTCCCATACTTGTGGTGGTATGGCTCCACTGATTTTATTAGATGAAAGATCCAAATAAGATATCAGCCTAATACGCACCAAAGATCTCGGAAACCAGGTAATATTGCAAGACGCCAGACCAAATTCTGTAGGCCCAGCCAGATATTTAGACAAAGGTTTATTACCTTTTCTATCCATGATACGCAATTTATTGTTGGAAAGATGCAAAACAACTAGATTTCTTAATCTCCAAAATGAGCTAAGATCCACCGAACCTATCAAGTTGTTTGAGCTAACATCTAGATATACCAAGCTTGTTTGCTGAAAGATAGTCTCAGGAATAGGACCTGACAAATTATTTTCGCTCAAGTACAAAGACACCAACTGTGAAGGAATCTTGTCAAACTCTCGTATAGGTCCATAAAACTGGTTACCAGAAAGATCCAAGTCATGAAATACTGGAAGAGTATAAACAGATGTTGGGATTTCCCCTGACAAAGTGAATAGAAAACATTCAGTATGAAGGCGCCAACTCTCTTGATTAATAAAATTTCAATTAAAAAATAACAGTTTCCATCCCCCAGTTGGCAAAGCCTAGCATTGCCATTCTCCTCGTGTGTCCTTCATGACAGAATAATATTGAACAAAATGTAATAATTTGCAATAGATATACGTCCTATTCTGTACTTTTTTGACTTGATTGATGTGAATTTCACATGCATAATAACTAGTACCTTGAAATGGGTATGTACTCTTACCATTCAGAGAATTATATGAAAGATCCAATTTTGTTAATTGGGTCAAATTAGCAATTGAACTTGGTATGCTCCCAGAAAAGTTGCAACCTGCAACATCTAACCATGTCAATTCTTTCAGCTGCCCGATTGTATAAGGTATTGTCCCAATATATGCATCGTGGATTTGTAGAGTTTTCAAGTTAGTGAGGTTGCCAATTGCAGATGGCATTGGCCCCGAGAAATCACCACCCCAAATCTGCATGTTCCTCAGATTTGTGAGTCTGCCAATTGCAGCTGGTATTGGCCCTGAAAACCCACCAACATTGATATACATTTCCCTCAAATTTGTGAGGTTGCCTATTGCAGAGGTCATTGGCCCAGAATCACACCAATTGATATAGATGTTTCTCAAATTTTTGAGGTTGCCAAAAGAAGATGATAAAGAACCATACGTTATGCAATGATCAATATTCAGTGTGTGCAAATCCATGAGGCTGCCAATTGCAGAAAGTATTGACCTGGGCAGGTTGCATTCAACCATTTTCAAGCCTCTCAAAGTCC
Source organism: Chrysopogon serrulatus (assembly GCA_015844335.1). NCBI lineage: Eukaryota > Viridiplantae > Streptophyta > Magnoliopsida > Poales > Poaceae > Chrysopogon > Chrysopogon serrulatus. Next base: position 88,871 of record JADLZL010000921.1, read on the forward strand.
TGAAGTTGCTTACTAAGGAAGGTATTATCATAGAGAAATTGCATCCGACAAGCGTCAAACTCGTCAACTTTTTGTGCTCTGCAATCCATGAGAAAATTGGTCTTAACTCACTTATTGGCTCCAAAACTAGCTCCAGCTGGCATAGAGACCCAAGCCTGCCTAGTGAATACAGAAAATCAACAGAAATCAGATTCCCATCAAGACTTAACTCCTTCAGTGACTTGAAATTGCTAGAAGATGTTGGTTTAAGAGGTGAAAAGTTGGTCCCATCTAGTCTCAAAGTTTCTAGACACTTTGCATTAGAAAAGTTTGGCACATGCCCTGAGAGTTCCGGGTTCCTGGACAAATCGAGAACTCTTAGACTTTTGGATTGAATGGTTCTGGAGGGGAATCGATCCTCAAGATTTATATCAGATAGTTGAAGCACAGTTAAATTGACAAAATCCATGAAGAATTCTGGAAATGGACCGGCAGCTATGTCATTGTTTCCTCCAAAGTTGATCACAGCAAGAGATTGGAGTTTCGAGAGTGACATATGAATAGGACCACTCAGGCCACAATTGGATAAACTAAGTACCTGAAGACGAGGAACAGATGTAGCAAGAGCTGTGCACAGCTCTTGTACACTAAGAGGCAAATCCACATCATCAAGGTAGAGCTCTCTCAGATTGCTAAGGTTTGCCACTAGGGTATCAAAACTGGGTTCCCACATTCCGTTACAAGTGGCCAAAGGGTTTGAATCAGGTCTATCACAGTCAGAATAAAAAGAATTGGAAAGATCCAAGGAGATAAGGTTCATGAGTTTACTGATTCCAACAGGTATCCGGCCGTACAACGCCGAGTCAGAAAGGTTTAGGTGGGTTAGCAAAGTGAACCTTTCGAATCCAGTCGCAGGGATATTGTCTGACCAAACAGGTAATCTTCTGCTAGCAAAACGTCCTGCACTGAAATCATTCATGCTAAGGTCTAGTCGCCGAAGGGATGTGAGGCTGAAGATTGAAGGGTCCAAGCCGTAACTGGACAAGCCATAATTGTTGAGGTCGAGAACGATGACGTTACCAGAGGCAGCATCGCAGCCAACACCCTCCCAGCTGAGACAGCAGTCAGTGCCATGCTGCCATGACGGAAGCTTGGTGGATGACCTACCAAAGAAGAAGGATTTCTTCAGCAGGAGGAGCGCCTAAGCTTGGTCTAGATGACACAAAAAAGGCACAGGGTGGTGAGTGATATTACCACCATCTCCGTGGTGTGCGCTAGAGGTGGAGACTAGTGTGTGGAGCTGTGCAAGAAAGAGCAGTAGTGCCCAGCCGATGGAAGCCATATTGCCAGTACGAGTTGATACGCTCCAAAGTAGGCGAAGACATATATAATGGTAGTCTGTAATGTGTGAGTGCGGCACAGATTGCTATGTGGCATATGTGTTCCAACTTCCAAGTCATTTCTGTGAAGGAAGCCTTGGCCCATGGATTATGTTCATGGCCCCAGTATGAAAATTCCTAGTATTTGCTCCTGCAAAAAGTGGATCTAATATAGCGATTGACCCTTACAGCTTTTTACAGCACTCTAGACTCTAGAGGCATAGGAGCCACAATTTGATGTTGCAGAGTTGAAGGCTTCGTTGATTGAATCGATACAGCTAATTAAGATTTTGCTAGGCTATTAATAGTTACGTGCACCGTGGGCTGCAGGCAATTGCGACACATGAATCTCTGCTTGTCGGTGCTAGAACTGGCGGTCCTAGCACCAACGAGTAAATTTGTGGTGCGTGTTCCCAACTCCGGAAGGTGTGCAAGAAAGACACAAGGAAGACTTGTATTATCCTGCACCTAAGTGCTTGTAGGTACAGGTGTACAAGCAGTTGAAAGAGGGAGTTGGTCCCAAATCTCGTAGTTGATTGAGGCAAGTGCCAATATCGTGTTTGTGTGGAAGTGCTTCCGGTTGCCCCACAAGGGACCCGGTCCTCCCCTTTTATAGCCACAAGGGGAGGACTGTGCTTACAAAGGGTACTTGTGTACACGAAAGAGGCTGTGAGCGTCCCCCTTTCTGATCTGAGGCCTCGGAGCCCGCCGCCTTTCTTATGTCGAGGTCCCGGTGTGGGCGCCGGCACTGTAGAGCATGGCCGCAGCCATGAGTAGTCGCGTCCCCTTATCCTGACGACGGAGAGGACGGCTGTCCCTGTAGAAGTTGATGGAGAGGCCAGGGGAGGCGTATCTGACCCCCGTAGCATGCTGTAGCTCTGACCCGCCCCGGTTCCGAGGCTCGGAGGGCCTCGGAGCTTGTCGCCGTACGTGGGACGGTTGGCACAGTGAGAGAGCCGTCATCGGGGCGATCGCCGCCCGTCCCGGGCTCAGAAAAACCCAGGAGGGACTATTGTTTGACCAGCGTCCCAGCCGACCTGACTCCCGTACGGAGGATGACGCTGGGTGACGGCCCCTGGCTTGGCGGCCACCGCCTTGAAGCTTCGGCGACTTGACCTGGCAGAAAGGTTAGGCAACGCAGTTTCCCACTGTGGCAGGCATGGCCTCCACTGGGGAGGATAATGTAATCATGAGCGCGGGTGAGGGTTGTGACAGGACGGCTCTCATCCCCTGCCAAGGGATAACGTCAGTCTGACGGGAACTATGGGAAGGTGGGCGACAGATATGCGTCAAGTCAGAGGCCTGGTTTGACCAGGAAGTGCGGCGCGCCCCGTCCGAGGCCTATGCACGGGGGCTCGGGCGGGACGGAAAGCGGGAGCTCGTCCGAGGCGTCTGCGTAGAGGGCTCGAGCGAGACGGAGCGTTAGCACCTGTCCGAGGCCTTAGCGTGGAGGGCTCGAGCGAGACGGGATGTTAGCGTCCGCCCGGGGCCTCAGCGTGGAGGGCTTAGGCGGGGCGGAACGTTAGCGCCCGTCCGGGGCCCCGGCGGGGGAGGCTCGGATGGGATGGTGAGCAGTGTGTTGGGCCTTGGTGGGCCGTGTTTTGTTATCGTGTGGCCTGGTTTTGCGTTTGTTGGGCCCGGTTTATGTGATCAGTTTGGGGGGCCCTAATTTTGGTCCCCGACAGTAGCCCCCGAACCTTCGAAGGAGTGGGCACACTCGTCCGAAGGTTGTGGCTTTAAGCTAGGCCTCTGCCGGGCACGTTGTTAGGTGTTTCGGGTTTTCTAACGCTGGGTGCGCGCAAGCGCACCCGGCGGATGTAGCCCCCGAGGCCTCGGAAGAGCGTGAGCATTCCTCCGAGGGCTCATACACGTTTGGTGAGGGTGCTTGCTTGTTTCGGAGGCTACGTCTTCCAGCGGGGGCGCGCGAGCGCACCCACCGGGTGTAGCCCCCGAGGCCTCGGAGGAGTGTGAGTACTCCTCCGAGGGCTTATGCGTGTTTTGGTTGGTGCATTCTTACCGTTTGCCGAGCCCCCGGGTCCGTCGGCTTGACCGAGAGTTCGGCGAGTGAGTTAGTTGACGTTTTCCATCCTCAGCCTCCGTGTCGGGGGAGCCCCCGAGCCCCGTTCTGGTGTGGGGCGGCCGAGCGGTACTTGGTCGTTAGTTTCGTCCGCACCTCTGCATCCCTTCCGCAGGGAGGAGGGTGGATTTCGCCACGCTGTCGTCGATAAGTGTTGATCATGGCTAGATCCAGTGAGCTGTTAACGGGTAAGTCCAAATGGAATGCCTGTGCCCCGTTCGTTAGGGGTTGGCTGGCCTGGAGGCGCATTCCATCAGAGCCTGCAAGGTGTGTCTGAGGCGGGGCCCGGGTCCCGTCCGCCAGGTCCCGAGGGCTCGATGCACTCCCACGCGGGATCCCCTAACTCAGGATCGCCTCGGCGGCCTCGGACACGGCATGGGGACGGTCCCGCTATGCAGGCTAGGGGTGTATGAGACCGCCCAAGCCGCCCCTCGACTCGGGTGGCCTGAGGCGGCTGTTGAACCTGGGTGGGCCAGCCTCCGAACCTCTGGACCATAAATGGGCCGTCGCCCTGTGTTCCTCCACCGGGAAGGAAGCCCATAGTTTATCCCGACGCGGGGACGTGGGCGCGCCTTTTGAGGCGCCCTTCTCGGACGGCCCTGCGGGAGAAGTGGTGGGCCCCCCACGTCCAAGGCGGTTGGCGCGCCTGCTGCAGCCTGCGGGTCCCACGCGGGACGTGGACGGTGGCGTCTTGCACGGCCGCCATCTTGTGGCTGGGCGTCGTGGCTCGGGCTCCGTGAGTCGGGATCCCCCGTGGGGGATTAGCCCCGCAACGTGCGTGTGTTTTCCTAACCCCGTGTGGCTGCGGGCGCCTGGGGCTCCGTGTGAAACGCAATCGAGTAGGGAGATACGCATTAAATGCTGGTAGGTGAACGGGCTAGGGTTTTACCGGGTATAAATACCTGGGCGGTGGCGGCCGCTGGCACTCTTCTTGTTTCTCCAGCCATTGCCTCTGCTCTTGCCGTAGTTGCTGCCGGGAGTTTGCTCGAGCGCCGCCGAGAGAGGAGGAAGAAGAAAGGGGAGAGACAACCTTGCCGTGCCACCGTCCAATCCAGCCTGCCTTCCTGATGGTGCCGAGGGTCGAGATCATCGGCACGGAGGACTGGGAGTCGTGCTCGGTCACGGAGGCCGAGCTGGCGGCGCTGGCGGAGAAGGGTCTTCTCCGCATCCGCTCCGACATCCGGACGCCGGAGTGGATCGTGCCGCCGCCCGAGCACCGGTTCCCGATGCCGTCGGAGGGATACGTCGTGAGCTTCACGGTGTTCCACGAGCGTGGATTTGGCATGCCGGCGGGTCGGTTCCTCCGGGCGCTCCTGGAGTATTACGGCTTGGAGCTACACAACCTTGCCCCCAACTCGATCACGCAGGCGGCGGTGTTCGTCGCATTGTGTGTGAGGGCTTCCTTGGAGTCGAGGCCCATTGGGACCTCTGGCTCTACTTCTTTGAGGCCGCCCTTTTCTTGATGTACAAAGGAAGGCGGCGGTGGCGGACCTCGCCATGATGTACAAAGTGACGATGCGGCCCGATAAGGGGTACATCTCCTTGGTAAGTGTTGTGCCTATGTTCGAAGCTGGCCCTCTGTCTCCTTCTCCGGCCTTACCCTTCCTTCCGTTCCACAGGGGCTTTCCAGGAAGCTGACGGCGTCCAAGCCGCCTATCGCCGCAGAGAAGGAGGCGAATCGGGCCCACTCGGAGGCGAGGAAGAAGGAGAGGGAGAACCAGAGGGAGCGGAACGTCCGCAAGCAGCGGGAGAGGGATGACCTGGCGAAGCGCCGGCGCCGCCAGGAGCAGGAGGGCCTCCCGCGGGAGGAGACGCCGTCGGACACCACCGACGATGGTGACGATGACGATGACGCGGAGGAGAGGTGGTACGACGACGATTTGAGCCGCTTCTTGGGGCTGGATCCCCCGGAGGAGGCGTCGCGCCCCCAATCTTCTGGTGGTGCGCAACGCGCGCAGGTGGCGGACGACTCCGCCGCAGGGGCCTCGGCCTTGGCTTCATCGAGCCGAGGCCGCGTGGCCGAGGCGGCGCGCGACGTCCCCCCAAGGGGGAGGGGACGCCCGCAGGGGAAGGAAGCTGCCGAGGCCACCCTCGACTTCGGGGCGATGGGGACGCGGGGTCACCAAGTCGTGACTTCAACGGAGGAGGCGCAGCCCCTCGGGGGGCCATCCACGCCCGGTGGGTCCGAGCATAGTGGACCGGCCCCGCCCCGGGTCAATCGAGGCGGCGGAAAGGAGGCCCGAGGGCGGGTCGGACGCCTCGATGAAGGGGCGAAAGGCCGGGCGGGGCGCCCGAGGCCCTTGTCCTCCCCAACGGGCATCAAGATCAAGGTGTCGGTTGCCAGGTAAGCACTGCTCAGCCTCGAACCCGTCTCCTAGGGTTATTTTTCTGCCTTCTTTTCCTCGACGCTCCCTTTCTTCTCCTTGCGTAAAGTGCAAGGCCGGCCCGGCTCCGCTTTCATTGCGAAAAGAAGCCGGGGCGGGGCGGGAAGCGCAAGCCTCGGGGCCGCCTCGAGGAGGCGGTGGCGCGGCCCGCAGAGGAAAGAGGCACGGCCGAGGTGCCGCCGGCCAAGGAGGCGCTCTGGCCAGCCGATTTTAGGACACGGCAGTATGGCCCGCCCGCTGAGGTCATCGCGGACGTGGGCCATGGCGGAGCAGGCACCGCCCGGCCCCCGCCTCGAGCCGTGATGGACGGTGGTGGAGATTGCCTCCGGGAGGAGGCCACCGAGGCGCGGGGGAAGGAGCCGCTTGCCGAGGACGCGACTTCTCTCCGGCGGGCGCGAAAATGGGAAGTCACTAGCCGAGGCGCCTGCCGTGGCCGAAGAGCAGCTGGCCGAGGCGCCCGTCGCGGGTGAGGGCCGCCAGCCCAAGAGGCCGCCGGCTCCGGAAGCTTACGGGCGCCGCAGCCTAATCTAGAGGGAGCGCCGGTGATCCCGAGAAGCGGCCGTCTTCGGCCGGACGACGCCGCCGGAAGGGCACTGTGGGAGGGGGCGCGGTTGTGCTGTGATCCGAGCGAGAGGTCGCTTAAGACCCTCTCGTCGGTCCTGTCCACCCAGCTCCCTGGCGTGCTGAAGGTAAACCGGCCTCCCGCGGTTTTCTCATTTCTAAGAATCACTTCGTGATGGCTGAACGATTGGATCTGGTTTCTGCAGGAGCTGGCGCAGGTGTCCTGGGTGAAATCGGAGTTCATCCGAGCGGGGCTGGCCTCACCAATGAGCTCAATCGCCAGAAGGAGCTCGTAGCTCAACCGAGCACCTCCCCGTCGGCCCGAGACGAGGAGGTCGAGAAGTCCGTCTCCTCGCCTCGGACTTGAAGGCCGAGGTCTCGACGACGCGTGAGGAGGCCACTCTCGAAGGGGATTATGGCGAAACACGCGGCGGATCTCGACCGACTCCGGGCCGAGAGGGAGGTGATGAGGACTGAAGTTACTCGCTCGGGCGACTCCGTCCAGGCCCTGTCTGAGAGGCTGGTGACCCTCGAGACTAACCAGCATCTCCTTACCGACGACAATGCCCCGATGAGGGTTGAACTCCGCAAAAGGGGTGTCCGAGGCGAAACCCTTCGAACCAAAGCAGGAAGGTAAGCGGCCATACATCTGTCGTACCTTTGTCGTCTTGCCTCGAATCTGACTTCTCGGACCATGGCAGGCCCGAGGGGAGGGTGTCGGAGCTGGAGGCGGACCTCGCCGTGTCACAGCGGCCTACAATCCGGGCCGTAGCGAGCTTGACGCTCTATCGCAGAGGGTCCGGGCCGGCTCGCGATGAGGTTGAAGCCGGGCGACGCCGCGGGAGTAGTCTGCTGTGGCGGCCTAAGCCGCGCTACCCAGGAATGGAGGCGCGCGACGGACGCCTTCCGGGCCAGGCGGTCAGACACGCCACAATGACCATGTCCCACTACGAGCTCGATCTCCCTCAGATATCCGAGGGGCTCGTGGTTGCGGAAGAGGAGGTGGGCCGCGAGAGCGAGGTGCTCGCCGAGCTCGTCCAGGAGGCCGAGACAAGCGGGGCTCCGTCCGCGCTGGTCGGGATCTTTGCACCCGCCGTCGTCCCCGCTCCCGTGGTTGAGGCTGGCACCGCCGATGCCACGGACGCCGATGCTCAAGATGGGGGGCCAGATGCCCCATAGTAGGTTCTGCATCTTGTGCCAGAGTGCCCGTGTAAAAAGAAAAAACTATGTTAGTCTCTTTTTTTGGAAGTACTTATGCTGATGGCCCATCGTGGCCTTGTGTTTTGTGTAGTTGTTTCTATTTATTTTTTCGCGCCCTCTTCGATCTCGATCCGCACTTAGACTTAGAGTTTTGCGAGACTATTTCGAATTTAGAGGCCGTTCCTTAGTCGGGGGTAGCGAGTGGAGGTACCGTAGCGCACGGGCGTAGGTGGCCTCGTGGCTCCGCCGACCCTGATATTCAGAACAACCCTCTCGCAATGCCTGAAGTCGTTCCTTGGCCGAGGGCGGTGAGTAGAGGTTCCGTAGCGCATGGGCGTAGGAGGCCTCGCGGCTCAGCCGGCCCTAACCTCGGAATGACTTTTCTTAGTTGCTCTTTCCTAAGTGCTTGAGACCTTGGGTTCAGAAAATTCACGAAAAAACGACCGATGGAAACGAAAAGTGTTTTTGGGGTGCCTTTCAGGAGGGGGTTCCCCCCTTTTTAGCCCCCGAGGGAGGCTCGGTTTTGGTAGATCAAAACTGAGTCTCCCACGACCTTGCGGCAATGTTGCCGTGACTGAAGTCCTGAGCCCCCGAGGGTCTCGGATGTGCGTTACGTTTGCGGAAAAATGAACAAATGCTAGCTGCTTTTCATTTCTCCAGAAAAGAGCATATGGTACAAAAGCATGTACAAAGCTAGGAAATTTTAAAGGTAGAAGCGACGTAGCTGTTGTATGTTCCAAGCGTTGTTGAGGATTTGGCTGTCCTCGTCGACGAGCTTGTAGGTGCCCGGCTTGAGGACCTCGGCGATGATGTAAGGTCCCTCCCATGACGGCGTGAGCTTGTGGCGGCCTCGGTTGTCCTGGCAAAGACGTGGCACCAAGTCACCCTTCTTAAGGTCTCGGATCTGGACCCGTCGATCGTGATAGCGTCGGAGGGATTGCTGGTATCTAGCTGAGTGGAGAAGGGCGGCATCCCTTGCTTTCTCGAGCATATCCAGTGAATCCTCCCGAGCCGTCTGGTTGCGCCGCTCGTCGTAGGCCTTGAGCCTCGGAGAGCCAAACTCCAAGTCAGTGGGGAGGACGGCCTCGGAGCCATACACCAGGAAGAAAGGCGTGAATCCTGTGGCCCGGCTGGTAGTCGTCCTTAGGCTCCAAAGGACCGAGGTCCTCGAGCCACCTTTTGCCAAACTTGTCGAGCTTGTTGAAGATCCGAGGCTTGAGTCCCTGCAAAATCATACCGTTGGCACATTCTACCTGTCCATTCGTCTGGGGATGGGCGACAGCAGACCAGACAATGCGTATCCGGTGCCTGTCGCAGAAATCCCGGAACTTCTTCCCTGTGAACTGGGTGCCGTGGTCGGTGATGATGGAGTTTGGGACCCCGAAGCGGTGGATGATGTCGGTGAAGAACAGCACCGCCTACTCGGATCGGATGTTGGTAACGGGGCGCACCTCAATCCACTTGGAGAACTTGTCGATGGCGACTAGCAAGTGGTGAAGCCCCCGGGTGCCGTCTTGAGTGGTCCGACGAGGTCAAGTTCCCATACAGCGAACGGCCAGGTGATGGGGATAGTTTAGAGCGCCTGGGCCAGCAGGTGCGTCTGGCGAGCGTAGTACTGGCAGCCCTCGCAGGTGCGCACCACATGAGTGGCGTCGGCGACCGCGGTAGGCCGAAAAAGCCCTCGCCGGAAAGCACTGCCGACGAGGGAACGGGGAGCGGCATGGTGGCCACGGACGCCGGCATGGATCTTGCGGACTAGCTTCAGCCCTTCCTCGGTGGAGATGCATCGTTGCAATATTTCCGAGGGGCTTCGCTTGTAGAGCTCATCTTCCACCACGACGGAGGACTTTGCTCTCCTCGCGATGCGTCGACCCTGGTTGAAGTCTTCAGGGAGCACTCTCGGACGAGGTATGGCTTTCTCCAATCTTGCTTAGGCTCGGCTTCGGGACCTTCCTCGTCAAGCTCCATGACCTCGGTGTCGGCTGCCGAGGGGGCCTTGGCCTCGGAGGCCGTCGTAGCCCCCGAGGGGGTCGGGCTCGTCGCCTGCCGCCGTGCCTTGGTCTTCGGTCGACGAGAGGGGGCCGCAAGGTCTTTGGTGAAGACGTCCGGGGGGATGGGGGCCCTCCCGGCCGCAATTTTGGCGAGCTCGTCGGCGGCTTCGTTGTACCTCCGGGCGACGTGGTTGAGCTCGAGGCCGTCGAACTTGTCTTCCAGGGCGCGCACGGCCTTGCAGTATGCGTCCATCTTTGGGTCGTGGCAGCTCGAGTCCTTCATGACTTGGTCGATGACAAGTTGCGAGTCCCCTCAGATGTCGAGGCGCTTGACGCCGGGCTCGGTGGCGATCTTCAAGCCATTGAGGAGGCCCTCGTACTCTGCCATGTTGTTTGAAGCAGGGAAATGGAGACGGACCACGTACCGCATGTGTACCCCAAGGGGTGAGACGAAGAGAAGGCCGGCGACGGCGCCAGTTTTCATCAGGGACCCATCGAAGTACATGGTCCAGCACTCCGCCTGGATCCGAGGTGGCGGAAGCTGGGTGTCGGTCCACTCCGCAAGGAAATTTGCCAAGACTTGGGACTTGATGGCCTTCCTCGGCGCGTAGGAGAGAGTCTCTCCCATGAGCTCGACGGACCACTTGGCGACCCGTCCTGAGACTTCCCGGTTCTGGAGGATCTCCCCCAACGGAAAGGAGGAGACCACCGTCACAGGGTGGGCGTCAAAGTAATGCCGGAGCTTGCGTCGAGTCAGGACCACGGCGTAGAGTAGCTTCTGGATCTGCGGATAGCGGATCTTGGTCTCGGACAACACCTCGCTGATGAAGTAAACCGGCCTCTGGATCGGCGGGCGTGGCCTTCTTCCCCGTCTTTCAACAACAATGGCCGCTAACCACTTGGGTTGTCGCAGCGACGACGTACAAGAGGAGGGGCTCACCTTCGGCTGGGGGGACCAGTATCGGGGCGCTGGTGAGGGCAGCTTTGAGCTTGTCGAGAGCCTCCTGGGCCTCGGCGGTCCAGGAGAAGTGCTCCGATTTCCTCGGGAGGCGGTACAGGGGCAGGCCCTTCTCACCGAGCCGTGAGATGAAGCGGCTGAGAGCCGCAAGGCAGCCCATGACCTGTTGTACCCCCTTCAGATCCTTGATTGGCCCCATGCTGGTTACCGCAGTCACCTTCTCCGGGTTGGGCTCGATGCCACGTTTGGAGACGATGAACCCTAAGAGCATGCCTCGGGGAACCCTGATGACACACTTCTCAGGGTTGAGCTTGATGCTTTTGGCCTTAAGACACCGAAAGGCAATCTAAAGGTCGGCGATGAGGTCATCGGCTTTCTTGGTCTTGACCACTATGTCGTCTACGTAGGCCTCTACAGTTTCTCCGATATGATTCCCAAAGACGCCGAGCATGCACCGTTGGTACGTGGCCCCGGTGTTTCTGAGTCCGAAGGGCATCGTCACGTAGCAATACATGCCAAAAGGAGTGATGAAGGAAGTCGCGAGCTGGTCGGACTCCTTCATCTTGATTTGGTGGTAACCAGAATAGGCATCAAGGAAGGATAAGAGCTCACACCCCGAGGTGGAGTCAACTATCTGATCAATACGTGGTAAAGGAAAGGGGACTTTCGGACATGCTTTATTTAAACTAGTGTAGTCTACACACATCCTCCACTTCCCACTTTTCTTCCTAACTAGTACAGGATTAGACAACCACTCGGGATGAAATACCTCCTTGATGAATCCGGCCGCCAAAAGCTTGTTTACCTCCTCACCGATGGCCCTGCGCTTCTCCTCGTCGAACCGGCGCAGACGCTGCTTCACCGGCTTGGATCCGGCCCTGATATCAAGGGAGTGCTCGGCGACATCCCTCGGAATGCCTAGCATGTCCGAGGGACTCCACGCGAAGGTGTCGATGTTCGTGCGGAGAAAGTCGACGAGCACAACTTCCTATTTGGGGTCGAGGGAGGCGCAGATCTTCACCGCCTTGCCGGATGGAGAGGCGGGATCTAGCGGGACCTCCTTTACCCCGTCGGACGGCTCAAAGGTGCTGGCGTGGCGCTTGGCGTCGAGTGCCTCGGAGACCGCCATGGCCTCGGCGTGCTCGATTGCCTCGACGTCGCAATTAAACGCGTGCTCGTAGGAGGAGCCGACGGTGATGACGCCGTTGGGGCCAGGCATCTTGAGGAGGAGGTAGGTGTAGTTGGGGACGGCCATGAACTTCGCGTACGCAGGACGTCCGAGGATACCATGATAGGTTCCTCGGAAGTCAACCACGTCGAAGGTGATGACCTCCTTGCGGAAGTTTGATGGCATCCCAAAGACGACCGGGAGGTCGATCTGCCCGAGGGGCCAGGCACGCTTGCCTGGCACAATGCCCTGGAAGGGAGAGCTGCAAGGCCGGAGTTGCGGGCGCTCGATCCCCAACAGGTTGAGGGTCTCGGAGTAGAGGATGTTGAGGGTGCTGCTGCCGTCCATCAACACCTTGGTGAGCCGCACGTTGCCGATGATGGGGTCGACCACGAGCGGGTACCGCCGATGTTGAAGGTGATGGCGTCGGTGGACCACGGCAGGTACTGCGGAGTGGCGGGGCGCACCGAGAAGACCTCACGACGCTCGCGCTTGATCTGGCACGGGGTGAGGTTTGCCGGCAGCCCCCTGATGACCATGAAGACGTCATGGATCTCGGGGAACCCCTCGCCTTTGCTCTCTTCCTCCTTCTTCCTCTTGTCCTCGGGCGGGGGAAGCTTCTAGTAGAAACGGCAGGCCAAGTCACACTCCCCCATGGTGTGCTTGACGAGGAACTTGTGGAAAGGACAGGGCTTCTTGAGCATGTCGTTGAACGCCCCGGGCCCTCCGAGGGCCTTGCGGTCGGCCGCGGCGACTATGTCATCCTCGGAGTCCGCCTCCTTTTTGCCCTTCTTCCCCTTGCGCTTGTTCCTCTTGTTCTTCTTAGGGTTGCGGGATGCATCCCCCTCGGCGTCGCCTTCCCTCCGCTTCTCCTTGTTGTTGCCGCTGCGAAAAATCGCTCCCACCGCCTCCTCGCCGGAGGCGAAGTTTGTCACCACCTCGAACAGCTCATTGGCGGTGGTTGGCATCTTTCTGCCCAGCTCATGGACGAGCTCCTTGCAGGTTGTGCCGTCGAGGAATGCGCTGATGATGGCGATGCCGGCTACGTTGGGCAGCTCAGTGCACTTCTTCGAGAAGCGTCGGATAAAATCCCGCAGCGTCCTATCGGGCTTCTGGCGGCAACTGCGGAGGTCCCACGAGTTCCCAGCGCGCACGTATGTGCCCTGGAAGTTCCCCACGAAAACCTTGACCAGATCGGACCAGTCGTGGATCGCGTGGGCGGGAAGATGCTCCAGCCAAGCTCGCGCCGAGTCACCCAGGTGAAGCGAAAGGTTGCGGATGATGAGCCTGTCGTCGTCCGCACCGCCCAACCGGCACGCTAGACGGTAATCGTTGAGCCACACCTCGGGGTTCGTTTCTCCCGAGTACTTGGTGAGGTTGGCCGGTGGCGGAACAGAAAAAGGGAACCGGGCGTTGCGGATCTCCCGGCTGAAGGCACGGGGCCGGGGGGGATCGGCATCGCCACGGTCCTCGTCGGCCTGTCGTGCCGCTGCCTCTCTGCGCGGCCGGGCGGTCGCGTCAGCCCGTGCTTCGGCTTCCCCGCGGGCGTTGTTGATGACGTTGCGCCGCTGTCGCCGTCGCCGAGGCTGCCACGGTTGTCCCTGAATGCGCCACGATCGGCCTCCGGGGCGGATCCCGATGGACCGAGGCTTCTCGCTCGTGGCGAGGGGGGCACCTCGTTCTCCCTCGTCCCTCTGTGCCCGGCCGGGAGGCCGAAGCTCTCGGCTTTGGACAGCGGCGGTCTCGATGTAGCCCTGCATCTCATCTCGAATCCGTCGCCCCTCAGGGAGTAGATGGCTCCGGCATCGCTCGGAGGAGAAGGGCCGCGGCTGCGACGTTCGGCTTGCGCTGGAAGGCGGGAGGATGTTCCCCCCCCCTCGTCGTCGGCGATCCTTCAGTGGGCGTCGCGGGCGCTGTGTCGGCAGGGCAGGGCTCGGGTTACGCGCCGTGCGCCTCACACTCGAACGCCTCTATCTTCTGCCGCAGCAGAAGGCGGTCGTGCTCGAGCTTTCCCCGAGCTCCCGGATTTGCTCGATGGTAGGGCGCCGTGGCCCCGAGGCGTAACGCTGGATTGCCGGGTCCTTGGGGACCCATGCGCGCCCCGGGGTCTGCTGCTCTGGCCCGTGGCCAGGGCGTGCTGGGGTCGAGGCGTTGCGCCTGCGAGCCGGCCTTGCGGCGGTGTGGGGTCGCGGTCTGGTCGCCCGTCGTCGTCCCGTTGCCGCCGTTGCGAGGTCACCCGATTTCCACGTGAAAGCATTCACGGGTCGGATTGTACATGTCATCCGGGCGAGTCGAGTCGGGGTACCCAAAGGCGAACGCGTGCGCCGGCATTAGCCCACGGGGCTTCGTGGCCTCCAAGTAGCGCTGTATGTCTTGGACGTAGCGGGACCCGGAGTGGTCCACTCCCGCCCACCTGGTCCGGTGTTCCCCAAAGTCGGGGCAGGACGCGGCTGGAACGGGTGTGTCCAGGTCCCGGGCGGCGTAGCTGGTGGCCAGGGAGCTCACCATAAGCCCCCAAGTTGGGGGAGACCAACGACGCAGCGTGCGTGGCGGCGGCGTTGGTGAGGCCAAACGACGGTGGTGGTGGAGCTGGTCGCGAGTCGCTAGGGCGGCCTCCGCCGCATAAATGCAACGCGCCAGATCCTCCTCCAGGTCCCCTGGCGGCGCGATGCGCCTGCCGAGTACGGGTGCGTGCAGGCTGCAGCGCCGCCTCCCGCGCCGGGCCGTGACGGGGCCGCGGGAGCCTCGTCGGGAGACTCCTGGGCCCTGGGCGGAAGGAGCTCCATGTCGTACTGGGTGCCCAGCGACATGAACTCAAGATCCCCGAACCGGATTACGGTGCCTAGCTCCAGCGGCTGTGCTGGAGGAAGGTTGGGGCCGGAAACGTCCCGAGACGTCTCGTCGCGGCTGTCAGCCATTCCGGAGTTTTGGCGGGAAGAGAAGCGAAAACACGCATAGTCCCCTACCTGGCGCGCCAACTGTCTGTGCTAGAACTGGCGGTCCTAACACCAACGAGTAAATTTGTGGTGCGTGTTCCCAACTCCGGAAGGTGTGCAAGAAAGACACAAGGAAGACTTGTATTATCCTGCACCTAAGTGCTTGTAGGTAGGGGTGTATAAGCAGTTGAGAGAAGGAGCTGGTCCCAAGTCTCGTAGTTGATTGAGGCAAGTGCCAATATCGTGTTTGTGTGGAAGTGCTTCCGGTTGCCCCACAAGGGACCCGGTCCTCCCCTTTTATAGCCACAAGGGGAGGACTGTGCTTACAAAGGGTACTTGTGTACACGAAAGAGGCTGTGAGCGTCCCCCTTCCTGATCTGAGGCCTCGGAGCCCGCCGCCTTTCTTATGCCGAGGTCCCGGTGTGGGCGCCGGCACTGTAGAGCATGGCCGCAGCCATGAGTAGTCGCGTCCCCTTATCCTGACGACGGAGAGGACGGCTGTCCCTATAGAAGTTGATGGAGAGGCCAGGGGAGGCGTATCTGACCCCCGTAGCATGCTGTAGCTCTGACCCGCCCCGGTTCCGAGGCTCGGAGGGCCTCGGAGCTTGTCGCCGTACGCGGGACGGTTGGCACAGTGAGAGAGCCGTCATCGGGGCGGTCGCCGCCCGTCCCGGGCTCAGAAAAACCCAGGAGGGACTGTTGTTTGACTAGCGTCCCAGCCGACCTGACTCCCGTACCGAGGATGACACTGGGTGACGGCCTCTGGCGTGGCGGCCACCACCTTGAAGCTTCGGCGACTTGACCTGGCAGAAAGGTTAGGCAACGCAGTTTCCCACTGTGGCAGGCATGGCCTCCACTGGGGAGGATAATGTAATCATGAGCCTTGGTGAGGGTTGTGATAGGGGACGGCTCTCATCCCCCGCTAAAGGATAACGTCGTCCCCGACGGAAGCGTGGGAAGGCGGGCGGTGATATGCGCGTCAAGTCGAGGCCCGGGTTTGACCGGGAAGTGCGGGGCGCCTGGCCCGAGGCCTATGCATGGGGGCTCGGGCGGGGGCAAAGCGGGAGCTCGTCCGAGACGTCTGCGAGAGGGCTCGGGCGAGACGGAGCGTTAGCACCCGTCCGAGGCCTCGGCGTGGAGGGCTCGGGCGAGACGGATGTTAGGCCCGCCTGCAGCCTCGGCGTGGAGGGCTCGGGTGGGGCGGAACGTTAGCGCCCGTCCGGGGCCCCGGCGGGGGGAGGCTCGGACGGGATGGTGAGCAGTGTGTTGGGCCTTGGTGGGCCGTGTTTTGTTATCGTGTGGTCTGGTTTTGCGTTTGTTGGGCCCGGTTTATGTGATCAGTTTGGGGGGCCCTAATTTTGGTCCGCGACACTGCTAACCTTACATTCGAATTGCTGATGTTTGGTACCATCCACTGCTACAATAGTGACATGGTAATCGGAAGTCCATGTAGCAACACTTCCAAGTCAAGCAAGCAGCTACTACTCCCACCAAGGTGTGATTTGTATGGGGTCAATATGACGATGTTGCCCCAGCAATCCATCAAAGTGTTCCCATGCCAGAATTTGGTTCCAGACCGCCTAGCTTGGCAAAGGGACAATCTAGGCACAGGTGCACTCCCGTCTCCAGTAGCCCATTACGGAGGGAGTACTTGATCAGTGACAATGTAGTACCGTTCCAAGGCAAGGCCCATACTCTAAAATTGCTTTTTGACGAGTGAGTGTGATTGATACCAAGAACTGACAAGTAGCCGCCGAGTTTGAACGAAGATGAAGGATCCGCCGCCATTCCGTCCTCGTCTTGTTTTCGACCGAGTAGGACTGTTGGAGTACTATTTCTCTGTAGCTGGCTAATAGTATAATACTAAGTAACTACACGGTCGACTTGCTGCATTTTCCCGATCAGACCAGACGGCGCCATGACCCATGATCCCGCGAGTTTTCCCGACCGTAGACTCGTGGTCAACTCGTCTTCTTCTTGCTCTCTTCATTGTTTTTGCGTGCCGATGCATGTGCGTTGAGCTCTTTCTTCCTTTTATCTGCCAGGTCGTCCCAGCTGGGAACCATGCATCTGTCAATCTAACCATTCTCTTATTTATTTTTTAGCAAGCCTTATTGTCATCTCTACGGCCATCAGGCTCATCGACCCCCCTCGTCGCTCTACTTTCCCCCGCCGGTTTGTTCACTTGTCTTATCAGCTAACTTATCAATGATCAGCCAGAACAATATTTTTCTCTTTTAATAAATCAGCCAAAATTAGCCGGTTCAACTTATCAGACGGCTTACAAGCACAACTACTTTTTGAACGAGTGAGTGTGATTGTATGGCTGATACAATGAATTGACACAAGTAACTGCAGAATGGAACTAGCCGCCGAGTTTGAACGAGAAGGATCCGTTAGTCCTCGTCTTGTTTTTTGACTGAGTAGGAGAGCATACTATTTCTGTAGCTCTGGCTAATTATAATAAGGAAATACACGATCGGCTAGCCACATTTTCCTGATCAGACCATGCATGCCCATGATCCTGCGAGTTTTGCCGATCATAGACTCGTGGTCAACTCGTCTTCTTCTTGCTGGATCGATCTCTTCACTGTTTTTGCGTGCTCATGTGCGTTGAGTTTTCCTAACTCTGCCAGATCCCAAGCTGCAGCTTCTCTCCGGCCGATTTCTCGCTCGCCGGCCTACGGTGGTGGGTTATCATCTTTCAATCCCCACCGCAGTCCGCAACCTCTTGTCATGTGGCTCCTCCTCCTCCTCGCCGCGGCGGCAGCGAGGATGTCGGCAGGAGCCGACTGCAGCGTCGGTATCGGCTGCGACGGCCTCGCGCTGGGCTCATACTACATCACGCCGGGCCAGAACCTCAGCTACATCTCGAGCCTCTTCGGCATCGACGACTACCACACCCTCACGTCCTACAATACCGGCTACCCCAACCTGGATTACATACAAGTCGACAACCGCGTCAACGTCTACTTCCCCTGCCGCTGCGTCGCCCCCCCGTCCGCGCCCTTCTCCACCTACCTCGCCGGATCCTTCCCCTACCGGGTTTCCCAAGGCGAAACCTACGGCAGCGTCGCGGCCAAGTTCCACAACCTCACCACGCCCAACTTGCTGCAGCCCGCCGCCCCAGCAGGCAGCGTCAACGACGTCCTTGACGCCGGCACGGTGGTGAACGTCACCGTCACCTGCTCCTGCATGAACCTCGACGTGTCGCCGGACTACAAGTACAAGGTGTTTCTTACCTACCCGCTCGGTGATGGGGAGACGCCTGACTCCGTCGCAGCGAGCCACGGCTTGTCGTCTCAGGCGGAGGTTGACCTGTTCAGGAGATATAATCCCCACGCGGACAGCCTCAAGGAGGGAGATGTCGTCTATATCCCTCTCAAAGGTAACATCTCTATCTCTTTTGTGTTTAATTTGCTTTTTGTGTGTTGCATTCCATGAATTTTGGTTTGGTAGTTATTAGAAATTTAATTTAATGCATGGCAGTGTTTGCATTATATTGAGGGTTGGGGAGGACTATATCTACTAGAAGAACACACGCGCGTTGCCACAGAACTTCTCTAGATATTGTGGGAGTATATATATTAGCTAAGCTTTCATGTAATTTTATTGCATCGGGTCTTGTAAAAATCGGTAGTTAAGCTAATATAAGAAAAACCAATAGAGTATCATTATCACATTATACATAATATAGAGATGATGTGGATAATTTTTTAATTAATAAATAACGTGATGGTATGGATAGCTTGCACAGAAGAATTGCAAGTTAGTAGAGACACTTAATGGGAAAATGAGATGTGGATATTTTGCATGAAGAGATTGAACATCTAATGAGAATTAGCTGTACTAAAATATATAAATTGAGTTTTCGATCCTTCAGTTGCAAATTATTCTAGGCCTGCATGCTGCTACGAACGAACAGGTGTTTTATTTGAGCCTCTCTACCTTTGTTTTGTGGCGTTCGATTGGGTCGTTCTTCACATTTGTTTGGATTTGCTACAATGAAAGAAGGCCTAATTGCACAGGTCGATCAAAAGCCTCCTTAACAATGGGTGCACGTGCGAGTAATTATCAGCTCACTGTTTTATTTCTACATATGCATGTGTATCCAGATGGCTACTATAATGGAATAATCGCACCGAGCACTGGTCCAAGGAAAATCAAGAAAGTCATCATCATAAGTAAGATATAAATCTCTCAAACTACCTCTTTGATAATTCTATCTCATAAATCAGTCATACGAGTCATATGTGTTTTGTGTTTGTGAGTCATCACCATTTGAGATCCTTCCCTTCTTCTCCATAGCGACCCGGCCAACTCTCCCACTACTCTCGACCATAGCCACTCTTTCTGCCACCACACTCGGAAGCTTCATCCACCACTGTCCCCGACCCTAGGTGCCCCCACCAGAGCACTCATGGGTGTTGGAAGAGGAGAGAACGGTGACACGAGGAAGATGAGAGGAGCACAGATGGAGGAAACACCATTGGTCGGAGATAGAGCGCGTCCCTCCTATTTCTAGAGATAATCATTCCCAAATCTGTGGGAATAGTCTGCACTAGGGATGACCATCTCCGTTGTCCTTAGACCAAATACCGAAACAAAGTAGGATATCCCACTTTTTTCTATCTTCAAACCAAACACTACCTAATAATGTAAGGACACCCACAAATGATAGATAGTTCTATCTACAAGATTTCCACGTAGGAGCCATGACGAGTAGATAGTATTATCCTCAGACCATCTGCACTGGTCTCTGTAAAAACATCCGGTAACTCATTTAACGTAAAAAAAATGGTGCAAGCGGAGTCGGTAGTGCAGGTACGCTACGAGCCGGCGAACGGTATGTTTGGGGTGATCCCGGGGACACGGTATACGCACGAGAGCAGGCACGCTGGCAGGCAGAGAGCGCAGGCATGCACGCATGAAAGGAATCTAGCCGGGCCCCACTATTTTATCTAATAAAAAAGCGTTATAACTCGTAAATTAAAAATCCAAATTAAATTCCGATTGCACCATTAAATTCGTTGCAATTAATCCTTTAAAACTAGATCTCACATGGATATATTTAGATGAAGTGACAAGTGGACCCCATAGTAGATAGAGGATGATATAAAGGATGGATGGGTGCAGAAGAATTGGATATAAAGGAGAGAATCTTGCTGACTAGGCAGTATAGAGGAGAGAAATAAAGGATGATGAGTGCGGATAGCCTCAAGATTTCCACATAGGAGAGAATAATTGTGTGAGATATGCAGCAAGCTAAGATGTATACAGATGAATAAGACACATACTAGTACTCCACTAGTTTAAAATGAAGGAGAAAATTTAAGGTGGTAAACCTACTTTTAGGATATTGATTCGAGTGACTGTACAGGCTTCCTCTAGCCTTCCAGAGTAAGACTGTCTGCACCCATGCACGGTATACCATGCGGTTGCCTCCAGGTCAGTGAATGTAGCGGATAAACACCTGCAGCCGGTATGGGATAGTCTCCGCTATGCTCGTTCCGTCCTCCAAATGTAGTGGTGTCCAAGAACTACGCTATGCAGCGCGCGGAGGGAGACTGAGGAAGAGAGAGACTGGCTGTAGGAGAGAGAGGAGAGAGATGAGAGCGGGTCCCACTAATTCAAGCATCAAAAAATACTATAACTCACAAATTAAAAACCTAAATTAAATTTTGATTGCGCCATTGAATTCGTTTCAATAAATCCTTCAAAGCAAGATGTCACATGAATATATTTAGATAAAGTGATGTGAGCCTCATAGTGGATAGAGGATAAATGAGTGCGAGAGAATTGACTATAGAGAAGAGAATCTTAATGACCAGGCCTTTTAGAGGATGAATTTAGGGTACCACGAG
Organism: Chrysopogon serrulatus; assembly: GCA_015844335.1. NCBI lineage: Eukaryota > Viridiplantae > Streptophyta > Magnoliopsida > Poales > Poaceae > Chrysopogon > Chrysopogon serrulatus. The sequence continues at coordinate 109,368 of JADLZL010000921.1, forward strand.
TGCGGATAGCCTAAAGACTAAGATCCAAGCAGTGTTCCCCTTGAATCTTAATGAATAAATCCTGAATTATATATCTAAACACCGGTAAAGTATCACTCTGCTCAAATGTGAAATCTCAGCACTGAACATTTAGAGACACCTTTGATATATTTTTAGTTGTTCATGCTTTACATTACCTAACATAGGGTATACACATTTCCGTTCATTGACAGGTGTTATTGCTGGCACCTCCAGTCTACTGGGGGCAAGCATAATCCTTCTCTTGTTCTTCCACTGGTACAAGAAATACTACGGCATGCTGCCATGGCAAAATTGGTCAAGGAATGCTCCAAGGATTGAATCTTTCCTGCAAAAACAAGAAACATCACACCCTAAAAGGTACAGTTATCAAGATGTGAGAAGAATGACTAAATCTTTTGCTCACAAGCTTGGCCAAGGTGGATATGGAGCTGTCTACAGAGGCAACCTGACTGATGGCCGTGAGATAGCTGTCAAGACACTGAAGGATACCGAGGGTGATGGCGAGGACTTCATGAATGAGGTGGCTAGCATCAGCAGAACATCCCATGTCAACGTTGTTACGCTCCTAGGATTCTGCCTACAAGGGAGAAAAAGAGCTCTAATCTATGAGTACATGCCCAATGGTTCGCTCGAGAGATATACATTTGGCAGTAATAGTTCTGCCGAAGGAGACAACAGTCTATGTTGGGATAAACCTTTTGATATTGTCATCGGAATCGCGCGAGGGTTGGAGTATCTCCACAATGGCTGCAACACCCGCATTGTGCACTTTGACATCAAGCCTCAAAATATTCTTTTGGACCACAACTTCTGTCCAAAGATCTCAGATTTTGGGTTGGCAAAGTTGTGCCAACAAAAGCAGAGCAAAATATCCATGGTCGGGATGAGAGGCACGATAGGCTACATAGCTCCAGAAGTATTCAACAGAAGCTATGGAGCAGTGAGCAACAAGTCAGATGTGTATAGTTATGGTATGATGGTTCTCGAGATGGTTGGGGCAAGGAAACAAATGGATGTTAGCATAGACACTAGCAGCAACTATTTTCCCCAGTGGTTATATGACAAATTGGATCAGTTCTGTGGCGCCACCATATCTGAGATTGGAAGCGACACCATGGAACTTGTGAGGAAGATGATCATTGTTGGCTTGTGGTGTATACAGTTAAGACCTATAGATCGGCCATCCATGGGCAAAGTCCTTGAAATGTTGGACAGCAACACTCTGGATTTGCAGTTGCCACCGAAGGCCTTTTTGACTGGCTAAACAGAGTAGTGTCCAACTTGTGAATTTTGCACTCCTTTTCATGATATATAATGTTTTCTTGTAGTGAGTACCAATTGGGGTACTGATTTGAGTTCACTCTGCAGCTCCTTTTGCTCTTTCAAAGAGGAAAACTGAAATCAGGGTTTATTCCATGTAATAAAAAAGACACAAAAAACCTACATATAAACTCCGGCAGTAAAATGTTCATATGTATAAGTTCGATCCTTGACCACAACCAATGCTCTCTTGTAGCATATAGATGCAATAACAAATTCATCTAGTGTCATCGTCTTCTGAAAGTACATAGACCTGGAACAGGAAGATTGCCTTGTGTGATAGGTTTAAATTTGTCACTTCACAGTATATTCTAATCCAAAAAATATTATATTTTTGATAAATATGTGCAGTTGATTTATAAGTGTGTAGTTATAAAACTATGGTATGCAAAAATATAATATATATAGGTAACATGCGCAGAGTGGGAAAATCTATGAATATGGATGGTAAAACATATAGAATAATTAATAATTAAGTTCATCACAACAAGATAGAAATTATATATCTATATATATGGGTACAGTGTTGTGTTAGAAAATCTACAGAGACGGCAATGATAAATTTTTTTGATTAGTTGTACAGAGACTGCATGGGTTGATATATCCTACTTATAGTTAGTAAAGATAGTTAGATGTCATACACACTAGGAGAGAACAAAATAAAGCAAGAACTGGCCGATGCTTGCCGTTGGTTAAAGCAAGAACTGGCCGATACTTGCCGTTGGTTGCCGTCGACATAGCATGTCATGCCAGTATGCCACCTCAAAGAACAAATCCTTTGCTTGCTGGCCCGTGCTCAGACATGCGGAACGTGTGGTCCGATCCGGTTCAGATACTAGCCTTGTCGGTGGGTCGTCCTTCAGGTGCAGCCATGTCAATCGCATGCCTGGGCAAACAAATACTTTGCTCAGATCCCACATATGCATGCATGCAGAATGGTTGGTCACCCCCACCCTTGCTATAGCTAAGCTCCTAAACCAAAATTGATTGAGCTAGAAACCGCCGCTCGCAGCAGCCGGCGGCCGACGGCGGGAGAGCTAGCAAAATGGCTGAGCTCGCGTCGGGCGCCGTGACCTCGTTGCTTGGTGTCATCCGCAACGAGTGGCGGCTGCTGGGCCACGTCGGTGGCGATGTCCAGTTCATCAGGGAGGAGATGGAGAGCATGAACAGCTTCCTGATGCACTTGGCCAGGACGGTGCCACCCGGCGGCGAGCACGACGAGCAGGTGCGGACGTGGATGAACCAGGTCCGGGAGCTCGCCCATGACTGCAACAACTGCATCGACCGCTACCTGTACCGCGGCAACCCCGACATCCACCTGGGCAGGGACAGGCTCCGGCGCTACATCCGGTGGTTCCCCTGGTTCCTGCAGAAGATGGTCGCTCAGCACCGTGCGGCCTTGGAGCTTAGCGAGCTCAAGGAGCGGGCACGCGACGTCGGCAAGCGGCGGCTGAGGTACGGCGTGGAGGTCCCCAAGGCGGCGGCCGCTCCTGGTAGTACTGGTACTGATACCGGTCCTGGGGCGGCCGCAGAAGGCCGCAGGCGGTCAGAAGCTGATGCTGCTCCTTTCGTCCATGTCGACGGTGAAGAAGACGAGCACGACCAAGTGGTGATTGATGGTTCTGGTCGAATCAGAAGAGCCCTCTTTGGACTTTATGTTCTGGAGGACTACTTCAACGACCAGTTAACCGAGTGGATAGAGCAAGTCCGACATCAGTGGAGCCAAAGCGAAGGGCGGGGATGGCACAACCAGCCAGCCGAGTGGAAAAAGGATGTCCGAGATCGGTGGAGCTGGAGGCACAGCCACGGGCAACACGACACCCAATGTATCGCCTTTGTGGTGCCCAGCACGGAGGACTCCGGTGCTATTGCTCATCAAGCGTCGGCTGTAGCGAAGAAGCATGTCAACAACACCATCTTGGTCGACATCCCATCATTGCACTACTGGTATGCGCTTGGACCCAAGAATATTCTATACTACATCCTGAGGGAGATCCAGCTCCAGCAGCTCCAGCAGGATGCCAAATCCCAAACCCAGCAGCAGCAGCAAGACCAAGCAGACGAAGACGATGGTTGGGCCAGGAAAAGGGCTATCCGTGAGCAAAAAAGGCAAGTGATTGAGCAAATCAAGGAAAATATAGGAAAACTGAAAGTTGTTGAAAAGATTAAAGAGATCGAGGCCCAAATTGTGAATGCCAAGAACGTCAACATTACGAAAACAGCGAAGAAGGAAGAGTACATTACCAAAGACAAAATCGACAAAGAATACTCCTTAGGTACACTCCTCGTCCTGCTGCTCAGGTCATCATCAGCTGCTGCAGTGGATGAAATGGAGAAGAAAGCCATACCTACATTAGCAGAACACTACGATGATATACTCAAGAGAACAGCCGAGAAGCTTCAAGAGCATATGGAGCAAGTAAATAAAGGAGCAGGCAGAGAACTACAGCGGGTTATTCACAATCGTACCCAGTATGCACACATCCTGCATAAGGTGTTCCCAAAGATCAGCGGCCCCAGCAAGACACAGGAGCAAGACAGCAAACAAGCCACTAGCGAAACTACACCAGGCAAGAGCCAAATCAAAGAAATTATCGACAAGGTCAAACAAGACATCCTGAGTGAGGTGTTCATGGCGATAAGTGACAACAAGAGCCAGCAAGTCACAATGACTAATAGCACTACTACATTGAACGAGGATCATGTAAAAAGAATGATCCAGGAGGCTATACAGCAGCTTAAGGAAGAAAAACCAGCTGACAAGAAACAAGAAACATGTGTATCGGGTGGTCAGGATCCAACCACCACAGAAGCTTGTACTGGAGAACCCAAGGGGAAGGGCCAGCTAGCCACTGGTAGTAATCCGGCTCAGGATCAAATTCAGGGAGTTAACAGTGCTGAAGCCATGGAAAAGACCAGAGAAATCCTGAATACTACTATTAAACAAACCATAGAATCAAATCAAATCAAGCCCCGACAAGCCCTGGAGCAAGACACCAAACAAGCCACCAGTGAAGAAGCTACACCGGGCAAGAATCAAATCAAAGAAATTGTCGACAAGGTTAAACAAGAAATACTAAGTGAGGTGTTCACAGATCAAGTAAAGAAATTGATTGAGGAAGCTAAACTAGAAATCTTAAAAGAGCTGAAGGAAGACAAACCTGATAAGAAACAAGCAACAGGTGTGCCGGGTGGTAAGTGTTCAAAAGAAGAAACCAAGATGGAAGACACACAGAAGACTAAAATCCTGGATGCTACTATTGAAGAAACCATAGAGAATATGGAAGATGTAGAGGAGAGGATTGAAAGGCAACTGCATATCAATGGTATTGTGGACAAGATTCAAAATCATCTGAATGGAGAAGAGACACTGATCATCCTCAACGCTGATGAGAAATATGTGAGCCAGTGGGAGCAGACCAGAAATGCTCTTAGCCTGTTGCCTAAGGTAGCAGTTGTGATGATTCTAACCAACACAGAGGACATTCAAGAAAGGGCCAAAGAAAAATATTGTTATCCACCAGGGGAGCCTATAGACTATTCTTCTCTTGCTGCACTCTACCATGGTATTGTGCTCGAGATTACAAGGCACCAGAAGAATGAAGACAACTATGATCCAAAGATTTTGCGCCGCATATTGGACAAGTGTGAACCAAATGAATTATGCATGAAGATCTTTGCTCACACTTTGTATGCCAAGCCCAAGAGAAGCAAAGAAGAACTGCACAAGTTGCATGATGCCCTGGAGGCGCTTCCGCAAAAATCATACCGTAGTATTGCTATGAAGATGTTCAAGTTCTCCTACAGGAATATGCCTAAAGAGTACCAGTCCTGCTTACTGTACCTAGCTATCTTCCCTCGAGGGCACAAGATCAGGCGGTCAACCTTGATAGGGCGATTGGTTGCAGAACGAATGATAACTACAGAAGATTGGCGCTGGTCCAGTTCAGTGCATAAAGCTGAACAATGTTTTGATGCTCTCATCACCAGGGGGCTTGTTTATTCTGCTGAGATCAGTGCGACTGGAAGAGTCAAGAGCTGCATGGTGGGTGATCTAGCTTATGAGTTCATTACCAAGATCGCCAAGAAACAACGCATTTTGGAGGCACGCTTGTCACATCATTTGGCTTGGCACTTCTCTCTTTTCAATGATCTCCATCTCCGCGTGTCTGACAAAATCAACAATTTCCTGGAAAGGTTATCTGAATCATCTCAATGGTCTCGGCTTAAGGTGCTTGATCTAGAAGGCTGCAAATGCTTCAAGAACAAACAGCGATACCTAAAGAACATTTGCAACAAGATAGTGCTACTCAAGTATCTAAGCCTACGGGGAACCGATGTTAACTGGCTGCCCAATGAAATCAACAACCTTCGCGACCTGGAGATACTGGATATCCAGCAGACAGATGTGCCTGAGTATTTCACGAGAGATCTCCTGCTCCTGAAGCTGAAGTGTCTGCTGGCTGGAAACAAAAATCCAAGTCCAAACAATACCAGCATAGGCACATCATCCCAGAACCATGTCCTAGTTCCTGAAAAGATAGAAAAAATGTTGGACATGGAGGTACTATCCAATGTCAAGGCAAAGAAAAGTCGAGATTTGGATGATATCGGAAAGCTATGGCAGCTGAGGAAGCTTGGTGTGGTTATCAAGGACAAGGATACTCACCACACGAGTTTGATTAAAGCTATCAGCAACATGCATGAGTGCCTCCAGTCTCTGTCAATTACTCTTGACACAACCAGAGACAAGGGCGCTCGTAGCATGGATTCGGGACAGCCGAAACACTCAACCAAGGTTCTTGACAACGAAACCAGAGAGTCCCCCAAGGTTCTTGAGAGGCTAAGTATCAGTGGAAACATACTAGAGGGGCAGATTCTTCCATTAGGAAACATACTAGAGGGGCAGCTTCTTCCATTATTGCTGACCGACAAAAATTCACCACTTATCAAGGTAACTTTAAGCAAAATCTCACTGGATCCGAGTATCCTAGGGGCCCTCTCCAATATGCCCAAGTTACACTGTCTGAAGCTTCGGCACAATAGATACAGAGACAACAAACTCATATTCAAGAAGGGTGAATTCAAGAAACTCAAGTACTTCCTTGTCGAGGGCTCTGACTGGATTACAATCAGTTTTGAAGAAGATACAGCAGCGCCAGAGCTCGAGAAGATTGTTTTGTCCTTCAACAACATAGAGTCTATTGCTGGAGTAGATCACCTTAAAAGGTTGGAGGAGCTTGAGCTGAATCAAAATGACAAGAGCAGCAACAAAATTGGAGGCACCACCAACACCGCTGCCACCAACCATACCCCCTCCACCACTGCTGACACCTTTGCCCCTAAACCCTCACCCCAACCCCCCGAACGCTGCCGCTGCTGCAGTGGCAGCCAGTCCCTCTCCCCTGCCCCCTCTCCCCCAATATCCAATGACGCAGTCAATCCCTCACTCTCTGCCCCCTCTCCCCCAGTATCCACTGACCCTGCCCCCTCTACCCCTACTGCCACCCCTCACGCAGACAATCCCTCCCCCTCTGCCCCCACTACCTCTAGTGACAACATGTTGCTTCCAAAATTGCTTTCCGACGCCAAACAAATATCCAAGGTGACTCTTCGTGGTACAATGCTGACGCAAGATGGTATGCGAATCCTCTCAATGATGGAAAACATACGCTGCCTGGTGCTCTTGCGTGGGTCTTATAACCAAAGCCGGCTTGATCTAAAAAAAGATGAGTTCGCAAAACTCAACCTTCTTATTGTCAATTGCCCTGAAATCACCGAGATCAAATTCGACAGTGGGTCTGCTCCTAAGCTCGAGAAGATCGTATGGACCTACGACCAAAGGACCTCTTTATCTGGCATCGAGCACCTTCCAAGGTTGAAGGAACTTGAGTTCACTGGTGACTCTCTACCAGGCCAGGTGAAAGAAGACATTGATAAACACAAAGATAGGATTCATTGTGCACATTACAAACCGGAGAGGAAAGATCAAACAGTAAGAAGCACAGGAAAAGAGGATAGTGTTTCAAGTTGCCTATACAGCTGGAAGGACAAGGGTTGGCACAGGAGGAACTGAAGGTTCACCACAGAGTCCCACCCACGCATGGTTTTTATTCGTGTGCTTACATGATTTGCCATTGTGCGTTTCTATCTGCTGTGTGTGGTTTGCATTTATATTCTGCATGTGTGCCGACTGAGTGAGTCTATGCGTTTGGTAACTTGTTTTACATATGTGTCCTGGCACTATGGTTGAGCATAATGGTTGTGTCAATGCTCACGGATTTGGACCTGTGTGGCTTTCCTATGTATCGGCTGTGAAGCATTCATGCTTTATGGTCTCTCATGTAATAAGTGCAATGGTTGTGTGCACAGATTTGGTAATGTACTGTATGTGCTACACCAATATACACTATGCTTTGAATGTTTGATTGATCAGGTTTCTGCAACATTAATAGGGTGTTTGGTTTGAGGAATGAGTTAATTCATCATGTATTCATCCCTCACTTTTTTTTTGTTTGGTTTGTGGAATGGAATAGGTTGATGCATCATCACCTTATTCCTCACAGGCTAATGCTACTAGTATGAGGAATAGAGTAGGAACAGACACATGATGCACCTCAATTAGAATGGATTGATTTCTCAAACCAGGCATCCTATTAAAATGTGTGGTTCATGTCTCATGCGATCTAAGTCCTTGAACCAGAGTTCTATCCGCGTCAATAAGCAAGCATTTGCCATTCAGATTTGCTTCTTACGGCAGTGCGGTGAAGTACCTAATTGCTTCAGGTCGATAAGGAAGTGTAATTGGTTCGAACTATCTGTATAACCATCATTTCCAGGCAGAATTGAATCGATGCTCCGGAAAGGTCCTTGACAACTAATTTGAGCACTTTAGCAGAAACAGCATGTTAACTGACATTAGTTTGTAGACGGTTAATTGTCAGCAGAGCAGATCTCAGACAGTCAGGCTTCTCTAATACGGCGTCAGGTGGCCAGGGAGAGCCGAGCTCGGGGGGCCAGACGTGGAAATTGGAATGGAAGGTGAAATCCAGTTGGGAATTGGGATGAAGTCCGCAGATATCAACATGGAACCCAGATATAGAATTAAACTGCGCGTCTCGAGATGATTACCTGGATGCTCGCAATGTTCCCGCCGCGGTGGTCCTCGATTAGACCGTTGGCCGCAGTGGCGTGCGGCGAACCCACATTCCCCGCCTCTGCCTTCCCCTTCCCACACTAGCACCACCACGAGCGGCTGGGGGAGGCTGCCGGGGGGGGGGGGTGGGGGGTGGGGGTGTGGGTGTGGGGGTGTGTGGCGGTCTTCGCTTCGTCGCCGGAGTGGCTGGCGGCCGCCGCTGCGACGGCCATCGGCACCTCATCGGTGTTGCTGATGGGCTGACGAGTGAAGAAGGAGTTGGGCCTTGGGCCTAGCACCATTGCGCTGCGCTGGCTAACATAGGCCTGATGAGGCTGTTTATCGGCCCGGCAAAAAAGGACGCAAGTGCTGAGTTTGTACAGACCAACTTGTTAGAATTTTTGCTCGATCCTTTTTTGGGAGCACGTAACTTTCTTGGAATTAATCTGAAAAAAAGAGTTTCTTGGAATTTCGTAGGAGACGGAGAGTCCACAAAAGGTTTTGGTGGAATTATAGTAGCGTTCCAACTGGAGTCTACGATAACCACCAGTCCGCCATCTACTAATCTAGCTTCGATATATTCCACCCGTTTTTATTTGTCTGATTCTCTCAAAATCACACTGAAATATATGGAAGCGACTAGACCCAAACTACAGGCGGTTCATCCGGTCCAACCAGTCGGACAGCAGTAACGTGAATGCCAAAGTTCACTTTTGTTGGTGTTGTTAATGTTTACATCAAGTGGAAGATTGTGGGATCATATATGATGAAAAATTGGACTATGGTGAAATTGGTATTGCAAAGTAATCAATGCCAGAAAGTGATTAGTTATGATACTCGTTCATGTGCAAGTGTTGGGATTATGTTGTTTTAAGATTGATGCAACACACTCATGTGAGTGGTATTGCATGGCCTGATCCTAAGTCAAGTTGTGGACCTGTACTCATAGTTTGGTTACTTATGCAGGCGTTGCTTGAAGCAGAGGGTGGTTGATTACAGACTGGAACTAGTTGGGTGGATCTGAGGTTCCGGAACTAAGTTCATAGAGAAACTAAGGTCCTATTGATCAAGGATGTCACGTGGAACCCTCGAGATATAGAACAATGCATATGAGGTCATATTATGGGTTCAAAAAGTTGAATTAAAAAAGTGATCCGAAAACGCTATAAATTGGTATGAGATCATATTATGGATTCAAAAAGTTGAATTAAAAAATTCGTAAGAATTTATGAATGTTTGCATATATATATTGTTTACAGATCAATTCACAACAATGAGCAACCCATATCTTGTGGCGGTGCAAGTTGACTCTAATGAAAACTATCACTCTCATGAAAATAGGCAATTTCATGGCGGGGTAGTCATATTCATGAGGGGGTATTAAATACTCTCACGAAAATAGCTGATTTCATGACGGTGTGTGGAGCACTCTCATGAAAATAAGTTTTCACGGCAGTATTTACATTACCTCATGAAAAAGATTAATTTCATGAGTGTGTTTTTAACTCTTTCCGTTGCAAAATCTCCAGTTTCTGGTAACATTATCATATGTAGTCAATTACTAAAAGATCAATATCATCTCAGTGACACTTTGAAGACAATTCTATCAATGTAAGTTTTATGTTCTAAACTTGCATATAATTAGATTAGATGTTTTTCCTCTAGTCAAATACGATGAGCATTTTTGGATGGATGAAGTAACAGTTACCTCTCTCTCCGTAACATTAATGTAGAGTCAAGTTGTACACAATTTGAAGTAATAATCTACTTTGTGGTTTATGGTTTTTATTGAAGGCACATCCATTTATTCCCTCCATTTTTAATGTCCTTTAAAACTGAGATGTTCTTATATTTATGGGTGCAGCGCATGTGGAGTTTGATAGCATAGCAGAATGGTAATGAAGGACGAGGAATCATTGCCATTACCTTTCAAAAGAAAAAGGACCAAAGATGAACCCCCTTCCAGAAGATTCATCGTGTGATGTTGAAGCTTCCCACCATATGGAGCAAAATTGTAGCAGAGGAAGCGGAACCAAATGTGTGCCTAGCTTTCTCCTTTTACATAAGAAGAGGAATCAAATGCTGTCAAGCTCCTTCGAAAAGAGTAGTCCAAAGATCAAACTGAACAGCAAGCAATACGATCAAAGGCTGCCCCCCTCCCCCAGACGAAATTAAACATGGAGAAACACCTAGAAGGTGTATGTGTGTAGCAGAAGGGTAAGAGAGCAGAGGACGTGGCAGAATCCAATCCCGTCACCTTCCAAAATAAAAAAGACCAAAGATGAAATGAAACACTTACATAAGAATCATTCATGACTGTTTATGGAACAAAAGCTTCGATGGATTGAGCAAAGTTGTAGCATAGGAAGAGGAATCAAGCGCTGTCCAGCTTGCTCTTTACAAAATAGCACTGTCTCTAGCTTGGTCTTTACAAAATAGTAGACCAAAGATCAAAGAAACAAAGATGTTCCAGACCAAACTAAAGATGGGGAAAGCGTGAAATATATGTGCATGGCCTGGCTTTTTTACTACTTCCTTTTTAAGATAAGAAAGACCCAAGATGGGTTCCCTATATTTTTTGGTCTTTGTGAACAATATAAGGAAGCCTGCACCGAATCTATATATAGTCTAAGGCGTGTGTTCTCCAATTTTTTTTTCTCCACCTACTCACTCAGTTTCGAAATATAGAGGATTCATATAGTTGTCCTAAACCATTCTAAATTTGACCAACCTTATAAAAAAGAGGAAATAATATTTACCATGTCAAATGAGCTAGATTAGATAAATTATGAAATTCGTTTCATGATTTCTTCCATCAGTTTTAACCTTCCAGCGCTCTGCTCTCCATCAGGGGCAACAACTCATCCAACTGTCCTTTCCTGGCCAGCGTGTTCAAATGCTCCACATATTCATCTTCCCATTAGAAAAAAGGACAGCCCGAATTCCTCTATATCCAAAAATCAAATCCAAAATCAAATCCAGATCCATGTTCAGCTTAGCAGCAACCAAGAATCAAACTTTCCAAACCCTAACTTACCTTATGGAAGGGGCAACAGTAGAAAACATCGCCGCAGCTGTGCTCCTGCGTGGAAACTCGCCGCACCACCCGCCGCCACCGACAGACTGAGCAAAAGATCAGAGGGAGCTCACGGGTTTGCCGATTCGGGTGTGTGCTGGTCCATTGCTGCGCCATGGACGAGATCAAGAGAGGGAACGGCCAAGGCACCAACAGAGAGAGAGATAGGAGAAGGGCCGGCCAAGACAGGGATTTTTTTTTTTTGAAACTGGAAAGCTTGTTTCCATTAGAAACCAGCTCCAGGTAAATCCCGGAGACAAGAGACAGACAGGGATTGAGAGAGAGCGAATGAGGGTGCGGGGGGGCCTTTCGCATATAGGCAAAAGGGGGCAGCGCCCTCACGCGGAGGTCACGTGACCCAGTTGGGAGGACCAGTCCAAGCTGGGAGGACCAGTCCACCTGGGCCCGTCACATCAGCACAGAGGTGCTTAATTGGCAACATGGAACTGGAGTGAACCAAAACTCAAGTGTACTGTGCCAAAAATGCAATTTCCAAGTTTATGGACCTAACTGGCACCCCTAAACAAGTTTGTGGACCTACAGTGCCTTTATCTCTAACTTTCAACGAAAATAGTTGATTTCATGGCAGAAAATAAGTTTTCGCGGCGGGATTTACATCACCCTCATGAAATAAAGATTAATTTCATGAGAGTGTTTTTAACTCTCACGAAAAACAGTTCCCCTTGCGAAATCTCCAGTTTCTGGTAGTATTATAATATGTAGTCAATTGCTAAAAGATCGATATCATCTCAGTGACACTTTGAAGGCAATTTTATTAATGTAAGTTTTATGCTCTAAACTTGCATATAATTAGATTAGATTTTTTTTTTTTCCTCTAGTCAAATACAATGAGCATTTTTTTTTAATGGACGGAGTAATAGTTACCTCTCTCTCCGTAACATTAATGTAGGGAAAAGTTGGTACCCAAATTGATGTTCTAACCTACTTTGTGGTTTATGGTTTTTATTGAAGGGCACATCCATCTATTCCCTCCATTTTTAATGTCCTTTAAAACTGAGATGTTCTTATATTTATGGGTGCAGCGCATGTGGAGTTTGATAGCATAGCGGAATGGTAACGAAGGACGAGGAATCATTGCCATTATCTTTTAAAAGAAAAAGGACCAAAGATGAACCCCCTTCCAGAAGGTTCATCGTGTGATGTTGAACCTCCCCACATATGGAGCAAAATTGTAGCAGAGGAAGAGGAATCAAATGTGTGCCTAGCTTTCTCCTTTTACATAAGAAGAGGAATCAAATGCCGTCAATGGCTTGCTGCTTCGAAAAGAGTAGGCCAAAGATCAAATTGAACAGCAAGCCATACGATCAAAGGCTGCCCCCTCCCCCGGACAGAATTAAACATGGAGAAGCACCTAGAAGGTGTATATAGCAGAAGGGCAATCCCGTCACCTTCCAAAAGCAAAAGACCAAAGGTGAAATGAAACACCTACGGAAGAATCATTCATGACTTGTTTGTGGAACAAAAACTTCGATGCATGGATTGAGCAAAATTGTAGCATAGGAAGAGGAATCAAGCGCTGTCTAGCTTGCTCTTTACAAAATAGCGTTGTCTCTAGCTTGGTCTTTACAAAATAATAGACCAAAGATCAAAGAAACAAAGATGTTCCAGACCAAACTAAAGATGGGGAAAGCGTGAAATGTATGTGCATGGCCTGGCTTTTTTACTACTTCCTTTTTAAGATAAGAAAGACCCAAGATGGGTTCCCTATATTTTTCGGTCTTTGTGAACAATATAAGGAAGCCTGCACCGAATCTATATATAGTCTAAGGCGTGTGTTCTCCAATTTTTTTTCTCCACCTACTCACTCAGTTTCGAAATATAGAGGATTTATATAGTTGTCCTAAACCATTCTAAATTTGACCAACCTTATAAAAAAGAGGAAATAATATTTACCATGTCAAATGAGCTAGATTAGATAAATTATGAAATTCGTTTCATGATTTCTCCTTGATATGGTAGATGTTAGTACTCTTTAATTTGTATGACTTGGTCAACTTAGGGTGGTGGTAAGACTTATTACAGCAACTGAAAATCCCTTAATATTTCAAGACAAAGGTGGGTAAATCAGATTGATGTAAGGTTGTATTTATAATTGCTAAGGTGGTAATCGAGAAATATGCCAGATATAATGGATATATATTGATGTGTATAAATATCATGTACCCTACGCATGATCATGTATAGTTTTGGTGATGTACATGAAAACACAAACTCTAGAATTAATTTGTGTTAGATGGGCTCTATGAGGTCCTGGGGATGCAAGCGAATAATGACATGAAACCAGAAAAAAAAAATGAAGCCAAAATCAAGCAAGAAAACTATAGTTTCATAAAGTCGCGAGACATGGGCTGCAACAAAAGTTACCATTCTTAAGCTGTAGTTTCAACTTAATACATATTGAAGATACATGTAATGCCGTACATAGAGAGAGAATCTATGAATATGGATGGTAAAACATAGTATAATTGGTAATTAAGTTTATCACAACTAGATAGAAAATTATATATCTATATGGCTATTGCGTTAAAAAATCTACAGAAACCACAATGATAAAGAAATTTTGATTAGCTATACATACTTCTAATACTTATATTTTTTGAAAAAATATTTTAATCCGTGCCATGTGTGGGTTGATATACTTATAGTTAGTAATACTTACTCGATTATCTTTTTAAAAAGCTATGCATGGGTTGATATACTTATAGTTAGTAGTTAGATGCCATACACTAGGACAAAAATAAAGCAAGAAGAACTGGCCGATACCTTGCTGTTGGTTGCCTTCGACGTAGCATGTCATGCCGCCTCGAAGAACAAATCCTTTGCGGCTCAGACATGCAGAACACGTGTGGTCCTGTCGGATACTATATACTTGCCTTGTCAGCGGGTTGTCCTTCACGTGCAGCCATGTCCTTCACGTTGCCTGTGACAAACAAATACTTTGCTCAGATCCCACATATGCATGCATGCAGAATGGTTGATCACCACCCATGCTAGCTAAACTCCTAAACCCAAATCGATTGAGCTAGAAACCGCGCTGCAGAATGGTTGCCGACGGTGGGAGAGCTAGCAATATGGCTGAGCGCGCGTCGGGTGCCGTGACCTCGTTGCTTGGCGTCATCCGCAACGAATGGCGGTTGCTGGGCCGCGTCGGTGGCGACGTCCAGTTCATCAGGGAGGAGATGGAGAGCATGAACAGCTTCCTGATGCACCTGGCCAGGACGGCGCCCCCGGCAGCGAGCACGACGAGCAGGTGCGGACCTGGATGAACCAGGTCTGGCTGCTCGCCAATGACTGCAACAACTGCATCGACCTCTACCTGTAACGCGGGAACCCTGACATCCACCTGGGCAAGGACCGGCTCCGGCGCTACCTCCGGTGGGTCCCTTGGTTCCTGCAGAAGATTTGGGCACAGCACCGTGCGGCCTTGGAGCTCAGTGAGCTCAAGGAGCGGGCACGGGACTTTGGCCAGCGGCGGCTGAGGTACGGCGTGGAGGTCCCGAAGAAGGCGGCGGCTTCTGGTCTTGGGGCGGCGGCAGAAGAAGGCAGCAGCGAACCTGCTTTCATCCAATTCGACGATGATGAAGACGACGGCCAAGATCCAAGTGGGGGCAATGGCGACGGATGGTTCTGATCGAATCAGAAGGGCCCTATTTGGAATCTATACTCTGGAGGACTACTTCAGCGAGAAGCTAACCCAGTGGATAAAGGAAGTTCAGTTTAGTCGGCCGCGGCACTACCGGCCAAGGCTATACGACACCCAATGTGCCGCCTTTCTTGTGCCAAGCACAGTAGACTCTGGTGCTATTGCACGTGAAGCTACTGCTGTGGCAGAGAAGCATGTCAAGAACACTATCTTAGGCCCTGTTCACTTTACCCCCACCAAGTTTTCTCACTCTCTATCCATCACATCAATTTTTACCCATATACATAGAGCATTAAATGTTAGTAAAAAAATAACTAATTATACAGTTTAGTTGTAAATCACGAGACGAATCTTTTGAACCTAGTTAGTCCACGATTGGACAATATTTGCCAAATACAAACGAAAATGCTACAGGAGTTCAGGTTGAAAAAAGTTACAATCTAAACAGGCCCTTAGTCGACATCCCGTCATTGCACATTTGGTATGCGCTTGGACCCAAGAATATTCTCTACTACACCCTGAGGGAGATCAAGCTTCAGCAGGATGGCAAGTCCCAAGCCCAGCAGCAACAGCAGCAGCAAGGTCAAGGCACACCTCAAGACAAACGGCAGAGAAAACGGTCTATCCGCCAGGAAAAAAGGCGTGTAATTCAGAAAATCAAGGAAAACATCAAAACATTGGGGGTTGTCGACAAGCTTAAAGAGATCATCACAACCCAAATTAAGGAAGTGAATGACAGACAGTTGCAGCAGTACCTGGGCGAACCAAGCAGCAAGCAGAAGGAAGACTTCAATGATGTGCAACACAAAATCTCCCAAGAATCCTCCTTAGGCGTACTCCTCGTCCTGCTTCTCAGGTCATCATCAGCTGCTGCTGCTGCTGCTGTAGACGAAATGGAGAAGACAGCCATACCTACATTAGCAAAATGCTATGACGACATAATCAAGAATACAGCCCAGAAGCTCAAAGAACATATGGACCAGATAAATAAAGAAGCTGGCACGATACACAATATTCTTCACAATGTTTCCCAATATGAACACATCCTGCATGGGGTGTTCCCATCCAGTGCCAGCAAACGTCAGCAAGCCCAGGAGCACGACACCAAACAAGTCGCTACCGAAGCTGCACGGGGTAAGATTCAAATCAGAGAAATTGTTGACAAGGTTAAACAAGAAATCCTGAGCGAGGTGTTCTCGGATCAAGTAAAGAAAATGGTCAACGAAGCTAAAGAAATTTTAGAGCAGCTGAAGGAATACAAATCTGACAAGAAAAAAGCAACAGATATACTTGACAGTCAGGATCCAACTGTGGAAGCTCTTGCTGAAGAAACCAAGAAGGTCCAGCTAGCTACTATTAGTAATCTGAAGAAAAAAAATACGGAGAAGACAGAAATTGTGGATGCTAGTATTGAAGAAATAAAAAAGAAGATGGAAGATGTCCAGAGGAAGATTGAAAGGCAGCTGCATATCAATGGTATTGTCGACAAGATTCAAAGCCATCTGAATGGAGCAAAGACCCTGATCATCCTCAATGTTGGCGAGCATTATGTGGACCAGTGGGAGCAGACGAGAAATGCTTTGAACCTGTTGCCTGGCATAGCTGTTGCGATGATTCTAACCAAAACAGAGAGCATTCAACAAAGGGCCAAAGAACAATATTGCTATCCATCAGGGGAGCCTATAGATTCTTCTCTTGCAGCACTCTACCACGAAATTGTGCTCGCGATTACAAGCCAGCACAAATATGATTCCCATATTTTTTGCACTATCTTGGACAAGTGCGAGTCAAATCAATTATGCATGAAGATCTTTGCTCGCGCTTTGTATGCCAAGCCCAAGAGAAGCGAAGAAGATCTGCACAAGTTGCACAAGGCCCTTGAGGTGCTTCTGACAAAATCATATCCTAGTATTGCTATGAAGATGTTCAAGTTCTCGTACAGGGACATGCCTAAAGACTACCAGTCCTGCTTACTGTACCTAGCCATCTTCCCTCGAGGACACAAGATCAGGCGGTCAAACTTGATAGGACGATGGGTTGCAGAAGGAATGATAACTACAGAAGATTGGCGCTGGTCAAGTTCAGTGGATAAAGCCGAACAATGTTTTGACGCTCTTGTCACCAGGGGGCTTGTTTATTCTGCTGAGACTGACATCAGTGCAACGGGAAGAGTCAAGAGCTGCATGGTTGCTGATCTAGTTCATGATTCATTACCAAGATAGCCAAGAAACAGCGCATTGTGGAGGCACGCTTGTCATATCACTTGGCTCGGCACTTCTCCATTTTCAACGATCTCCACCTTCGTGGCTCTGAAAAAATCGTCCATTTTTTGGAAAGGTTATCTGAATCATCTCAGTGGTCTCGGATCAAGGTGCTTGATCTAGAAGGATGTAAATGCTTCATGAAGAACCGGCACTATCTAAAGAATATTTGCAACAACATATTGCTACTCAAGTATCTAAGCCTAAGGGGAACAGATGTTAACTGGCTGCCCAGTGAAGTCAACAACCGTCGCGAGCTGGAGGTATTGGATATCCAGCGGACAGAGATGCCTGAGTTTTTCACAAGAGGTCTCCTGCTCCTGAAGCTGAAGCGTCTGCTGGCTGGAAACAAAAAATCAAGTCCAAACAGTACCGGCATAGGCACATCATCCCTCAACCCTGTCCTAGTTCCTGAAAAGATCGAAAAAATGTTAGACATGGAGGTACTATCCAATGTCAAGGCAAAGATTAGTCAAGATTTGGTAGACATTGGAAAGCTATGGCAGTTGAGGAAGCTTGGTCTGGTTATTAAGGACAAGGTTAGTCACCTCAACAAGTTGCTTCAAGCTATCAGTGACCTGCATGAGTGCCTCCGGTCTCTGTCAATTACTCTTGACACAACCAAACATAAGAGAATTGACACAACCAAACATAAGGGAACTCCTAGTATACATCCAAGAATCCTGAAACGCTCTTCTAAGGTTTATGACAAGATAACCACAGGGCCGCTGATCAAAGAGTCTCCCAAGGTTCTTGAGAGGCTCAGTATCAGTGGAAACATACTACATGATAAGCTTCTTCCATTTTTGGCGATGCTAGTACTCCACTTATCAAAGTAACTTTAAGTAATACCTCACTGAGCCAGGATAGCCTAGTGGCCCTTGACAAGCTGCACATGTTACGTTGTCTGAAGCTTCGGCACAATACATACACCGACAACAAACTCGCATTCAAGGAGGTTGAATTCAAGAAACTGAAGTACTTTCTTGTTGAGGGCTACGACTAGACTGAAATCAGTTTTGAAAAAGATGCAGCTCCAGAGCTTGAGAAGATTGTTTTGTCCTTTGGCAACATAGAGTCTATTGCTGGAGTAGATCACCTTAAAAAATTGGAGGAGCTTGGGCTGAGCAAATATAACAAGATTAGCTACAACACTAGAGGCAAAACCAACACTGATGCCACCAACCATGACCCCTCCACCCCTGCAGCAACCTCTGCCGCAAATCTTTCATCCCATCCCCTGGCTGCTGCTGCTGCTGCCACTGTTGCCAATGACCCCATCCCCTCAAGACCAATAGCCACAGATACTGCCCCCTCTGGCCTGAGTACCACTGGTGGCACCATCAATTCCACACTCTGTCCTCTGACCACTACTGCTACCGCAAACAACCTCATTCCATCCACATCAACATCCATTGGCCCCGTCCCCTCTGCCCCAACTCCCACCAATGGCACTTCCAATCGCATACCCAGTTCCCCAATAGCTGCCACTATCACCAACGACCGCATCCCTTCCACCCCCATAACCATTGCCCCTGCACCAACTGACCTTGATGGCACTGCCAATCACACACCCTGTCTCCCAACCATTGTCGCTGCCGCTGTCACCAACGACCTCACCCCCTCCACCCCAACAGCCGGTGACCCCACCCTCATTGCTCCAACTGCCACCGATGATATCGCCAATCCCACAACCTGTCCCCCAATCATTGCCACCGCCACTGTTGCCAATGACCCAAGCCCCTCCACCATCACAACAATAGATCCTGCCCCCTCTGCCCCAGCTGCGACCAATGGCACAGCCAATCCCACACCATGTACCACAACCGCTGCTGCTGTCACTAATGACCCCACCCCCTCCATCCCCATGACCACTAAGACTACCCCCTCTGGCACTGCTGGCGCTGCTAATCCCTCATCCTCTATGACCACCATGTCCGATAACAACATGTTGCTTCCAAAATTGATTTCCGATGCCAAGCAAATAAACAAAGTGACTCTTCGTGGTACAATGCTGAAGCAAAATGATCTACGATCCCTTGCAAGTATGGAAAACATACGCTGTCTGGTCCTATTGCACGAGTCTTATGATGAAAGCCAGCTTGATTTAAACAAAAATGAGTTCCCAAAACTCAACAGTCTCATTGTCAACTGCTCAACAATCACTGGGATCAAATTCGAGCCTGGGTCTTCTCCTAAGCTTGAGAAGATCGTATGGACCTTCGCCAACATGAACTCATTCTCCGGTATCGAGAACCTTCCAAGACTGAAGGAACTTGAGTTGAAGGGTGACTCTCTCCCTATCCAGGTGAAAGAAGACATAAATAAGCATAAAGATAGAATTTATTTTACATACTACAAACCGGAAAGTCAAGATGAAACAGTAGGAAATACAGGAGAAGTGGACAGGGGTCCAAGTTCATTCATCTGGAAGAACAAGGGTTGGTGCTGGAGGAACTGAAGGTTCACCATCGAGTCCCTCCCATGGTATTTACTTGTGTGCTTACATGATTTGCCATTGTGTGTCTCTATCTGCTGCGCGTGGTGTGCATCTATATTCTGCATGTAAGTCAACTGAGTGTGTCGGTGCGTTTGGTAACTTGTTCTACATGCGTGTCCTGGCACTATAATGGCTGTGTCTATGCTCAGGGATTTGGACTTGTGTGGCTTTCCCCTAATCCCCTGTATTGACCGTGAAGCATCCATGCTGCATAGTCTCTTGTAATAAGTGCAATGCTTGTGTGCACACACATCTGATTTGTGAATGTACTGTATGTGAAAAAACCAATATACACTGTGCTTTGAATGTTTGATTGATTGAGTTCCACAACAATGAAGTGTGTGCTTCGTGTCTCATGCATTCATGCTATCTAGGTCCTCGAATCAGAGTTATATTTTGATATATGATCTAGGCCATTGAAGAAGAATTTTTTGCATAGCATAGTCCGCGTAAATAAGCAAGCATTTGCCATTCGGATTTGCGTCCGACGGCAGTGCCGTGCACTTAATTGCTTCAAGTCGATAAGGAAGTGCAAACGCTTCGAACCAACTGTAAAATCATTTGCAAGCATTCTGGAAATGGTGATACAGATTTGCTTCTCATTCTCACGGCAGTGGGGGATGAGATGGAAATTGGAATGGAAGGTGAAATCTAGTTGGGAATTGGGATAAGGTCCGCACATAAACAACATCAAACCTGCTGCCGTGTGTTTCTCGACCTTTGGTTGGAGTACGTGAACGGCATAAAATCCGCGGATAACAGCATGAAACCCAAATAGAATTGAACTGCCTCGAGGTTACTGACCTGGATGCTCGCAGTGTTGTTTCCGCCGCGGTGGTCCTCGATTAGACTGTTGGCCGCGGCGGCGCGCGGCCACGACGGAGCCAAACCCACATTCCCCGTCTCTGCCTTCCCCTTCCCACACTAGCACCACCATGAGTGGTTGGGGAAGCTGCAGCCTGCAGAGAGAGGAGAAGGAGGGGGGCAGGTCTTCTCTTCGTCGCCGGAGTGGCTGGCGGCCGCCGCGGCGATGGACATCGGTGCCTCATCGGTTTTACTGATGGGCTGACGAGTGAAGGAACATCATGGTAGTTGGGCCGTGGGCCTCGATCACCCTTGGGCTGCGCTGATGAGACTAGGCCCGACGAGGCTATTTACCAAAAAAAAAATGCGAGTTTGTACAGACCACTTATTAGCATTGGAAAAAGTCCACTTTCCTTCCCCTAACTTTCGTAGAAGTCTAATTTTCTTTCCTGAACTCTAAAATCAGACAATCAACCTCCCTCAATTTTTCAAACCGTGCGTTTTACCTCCCTGCAGCGGTTTTGACGGCGGTTTTGCTACAGTAACAGTGGTTTTGTCTTTTTCTTTATTTCGGCTGAATCTTTGAAAAATCATAGTAAATCATAGAAAAATCATAAAAAGAAAATCTAATTTTATTGGACTCCACATGAGTAGATCTACACAGTGAATATGTAATATGATATAATTTAGTACAAAATTTTTGCTAGTATTTTTCTTTTCTATTTACTTAAATTTGAATCTTTAAAAAATCATAGTAAATCACAAGAAAATTATAAAATAGAAAATATAATTTTATTATACTCCACATAAGTAGATCTATACATGAACATATAATATAATATACTTTTTAGTACAAGTTCTTGTTTGTAGCTCTAGATCTATGCTTTTACAGAATTAATTAAAATAATTCATAGTTGTAGCTTCTATAATTATTTTATTGGACTAAAAGCATACCATATTATATTTCACCATATAGATCTACTCATGTGGAGTCTAAAAAAATTGGATTTTTCATTTTATGATTTTTCTATAATTTAATATGATTTTCATAGATTCAATCGAAATAAATAAAAATAAAAAAGTAAACTTTGTACTGTGTAGATCTACTCATGTGGAGTCCAACAAAATTAGATTTTCTATTTTATAATTTTTCTGTGATTTACTATGATTTTTTAAAGTTTTAGCCGAAATAAATAAAGAAGATAAAGATAAAACCACCGATTATCGTAGTAAAACCGCCCGTCAAAACCGCCCAGGGAGGTAAAACGCACGGTTTGAAAAGTTGAGGGAGGTTGATTGTCCGGTTTTAGAGTTCAGGGAGGAAAATTAGACTTTCACGAAAGTTGGAGGAGGAAAAATGGACTTTTTCCTTAGCATTGGGAGCGCATATGAGTTTCTTGGAACTTCATAGGAGATTCCACAAAAGGTAAGGTCTTGGTGGAATTATAGTAGCGTTCCAACTGGAGTGTACGATAACCACCAGTCCGCCACCTACTGATCTTGCTTCGATATATTCCATCCGGTTTTATTTGTCTCATTTTCTCAAAATCCACCTGTTTTGATTTCTCTGATTCTCTCAAAATCACGGTGAAATATAGAAGCGATTGTTTCTTACCAGAGACCTGAACTACAAATATAGGAGTACTTCAGTACTATATGTTCGTTCATTTTTTTTTTTTTTTGGTGTTCATCCTGGCCTTAAATCCTAGTATTGCTCAGATCAGTAGAGAACCTTTCGGCCTTTCCTCCCTTTCTGCTTGGTTAACCTGCTGGCAGCAACACCTCATCACATTCATGGCTTTCCGCAGACTGATCACATAGAAGGGGACGTATTCTTCAGGTTGCCTTTGGCTGCTTGGGACACCACCGGACCGGCCTCACTGCTTTTCCTTTCAGCCCCACCCATTCAAACTGACGCCAACAGGCACTGATCAACCAGGGCTCGAGAGACGAGACTACCTGAAGAAATCAAACTTAAACTGCTCAAATCGCAAAATCAAACTGGTCCTATAACTGGCACGGCATCTCATACACGGTTATGGGTTCAAATTTCTCTATACAGAGTTGAAGTAATGACAACTAGTATGAATATGAATAATAAACCTGACAACTAGCAAATATAAAATCAGGTGCCACGACTTTAATCAAAATGAAAAATACTAGCTAGTAACCTCAACCACATGCGTAAGCGTGATTGACATCAGATCAACCAGTCACCTGCAACTACACACATAAACGGACTATAGGATGCAATCCTTTTTTAGAAATTAATACAACAACACACATGTCTGCATTTATCTACCTCAAAACGGTCTTTCTTCTATAATTCTAAGTTTTCTAGTGCAGGAAGTGTCTCTAAATAATTCGTGTTCCAATAAACTTTCTGATCAAACTGTAAGAAGCACAGAAAAAGAGGATAGTGTCGGTCTGTACCTCTTAGTTATAGTAGATGAAAAATATAACCAAAAAAAAAAAAAACTAACGCTTAGTTCACTACTGCACAAACGGGCTTTGGTCCTGGTTGGGAACGGGCTTTAGTCCCGGTTTTCCCAACCGGGACTAAAGGTTCTTCCGGAGAAAAAATAAATTGCGGTGTGTGAGATTCGAATCTAATACCTCTCACCTCGCGAGATTCGAACCCAATACCTCTCGCCTCGCGCATAAAGACCTTACCAACTCAGCTATACACCACATGCGATATAGTCCTATGTAGTCTCCTTTTAAATTGATCCGTGGGGGACCTTTAGTCCCGGGTGGGAGACCTTTAGTTCCGGTTGGTAACACCAACCGGGACTAAAAGGTTGAGGACCTTTAGTCCAGGTTGGTAGTCCTTTAGTCCCGGTTGGTATTACCAACCGGGACTAAAGGACTTTTTAATCCCGAACATAAAAAAATACCGAGACTAAAGTCGAATTTGTCCATCGACCAAAGACTTGTTCTCTAGTAGTGGTTATATATAAGATGCTATTAGAGGGCGTAAGAAGCTTGGGAATGCCGGGGCCTTTCAGCCCCTCCTTTCCTTCGCCGCTGGGTACAGAGATAACAAATCAATAACCTAAGTGCGGAGAGAAAATTCAGCGGGACACTAACTAATCTACACACTCAATTTTGTTTTAATCAGAAAGTTGTTTAACATATATAGTTGAAATATAGTGACAGACAATATGAATAACTAACCCCCGACTAGTATTAAAAAAAAAAAAAACAAAACAAAACAAAACTAACCCGACTCCACAACTGCAGGGTTGATGGTAAGTAATATGAAACCAACTCTGCAGATGACTAAAAAACCACAAAAGTACTTAATCTTAACCACATGCGGAACTGATGTCAGATGAATAAGTCACTCCTGCAAATACACATGAACATTAAAAAAGCAAGCACACGTGTCTACATTTATATCTGTCAACAAAAAAGCCTTTCTACTTATTTTCTAGTTACAGTGATACTACAATAATACTAATAATGTACCAACAAACTTTCTGATTTCATTCCTCTCTTAGGTCGACACTCGACAGTGCATTATTTCTGAAGGGCTGTGATACTTGGGTTAGCTTAGCACAGTCGGATACTTTAACATACTTTATGGATGAAGGGATGCCCGATTCACCAATAGATGATAACTTCGGGCAGTTTTCAAGCCGTAGGAATTTGAGTGTGTTTCTGCAAGGGATCAAGTCCAATGGGATCGACTCGACGTTGTCACAATAACGCAAGCTGAGGACAGTGAGAGAGGCGAGCTTCTCTAGGCAGGATGGAAATGATCTGTCGAGCTCACCACAATAATCAATATGTAGCCTTTGGAGTGAGTGGGGAAAAACTATATCTTCCCTTGGCTGTGGGCACACCAAGCTTTTACAGCAACTAAGTTTCAGGTCTCGGAGGTGAATAAATCCCATAAAATTGGCAGGTATTGATTCTAAATCCAAACAGTTAAAAAGAGATATGGACTCGACGGATGGCATGTACTCTGGGGACAAGAACTGGTCAAGATCTTTGACCCCCTTGCAATCGTCAATTCTTATAAAAGTGAGGTGTGTGAAGGCAAGGAATGAAATCACATTGCTGCAATTGGTACTGCTGCTTGCATGCTGACCCGTTGAATCACCTTGTATACCACCAGTAAAGTCGGGGATTAATAAAGTTCTGCCGAAGCAATGGCAATTGGAAAGCTCCAGCCTTCTTAAATTTGGCAGGCCCTTTGGATTAAACTACCTTGGTAGCCTAATACCCCGAAAGCAGTGGATTTTAATGCATTCAATTCTCGCATTAGGGCACAAGCCATCAGCAACTTCAATTTCAACAGGGCTTGACGTCTGAGTTGTGGTACTCTTTCGCCAGATTAGCTCTAATTCCCTGAGGTATTTCTTGTCAACGAGCCTAGCCGCAGCAGCCTCTTCCTTGCTCTTCACAGTACAAATAGATTTGATACATAGTCTTCCTCTGAGCTGATTCATGCCCTTCAACTCAGCAATCGCCCCGCTACAAGTTAGATGCGATAAGTTATACGTCATAAGTTGGTATACATAATTTACTACTGAATAAAATTCTTCAAAACATATATGCATGTGGGATCTAGTTTTGTTTGTCTCGTCATGTAGAATACACAGGTGCAGACGGTATTTAAAATGGATACACCGTTTAGAAGTTATAGCAATTTAAAATAAATGTTTTGTAACTTTTTAGGGTGAGGTCAGCAGTAATAAAATGACGGCTTCAAAAAGCGCGTGAAAGAGAATGAGACCTGCCTGTGTCTACACGTCAAAAGAAAAGCAGCGCTGTATGTCATAAATGGAAAGATGCGGGATCTATTTTTTGCCTGAAATGGAAAGCGCTCAAGCTGTCGGATCGTTCACCCACAATGAATCGGTGAACGTTCGCTGATTAGCGGCTCCGCTGACATGTGTGCTATCAAACACACTATCATCTGGGCTTGGTCCGTTTGGTACGGATAGGAAAAAGTCTATATTTCGCCTTCAACTATTATAGAAGTCTGCATGTCATCCCTCAACCGTAAAATCGGATATATATTATTCATCATCCCCGAACTATGTAAACCGTTTGGTTTACCTCCCTCGGATATTTTGTGAGTGGTTTGAGTGAGGTGGCAACGTGGGCCCCACCGAGGAGCAGAGAAGGAGAGAGAACCAGCTGCCGCTCATCCTGCTTGAGAAGCTCGTCGCCGTCGAGACCGGCAAGCCTACGGTACGTACGGTCATGCAGGCAGTCAAACTACGGTCACAGCTGAACTAGAACTAACACGAAACTTGCATGTGCACACATGATGGATGCAGAATGGCGATGCCATCAACAGGATGGTGCTGAGGTTCCTGACTCCGACGCCCCGGCTGCCGCCGACCGGCGTCGGCATCGGGCTCCACGCGCTGGACGTGCACCGCCGGAACATGCTCTACGGCCACTACCAGCACCGTTCTCCGCGCCAGCAGGTGCCGGAGACGGACATCATCCGGTCGGCGGTGGAGCTGTACGAGGCCGGGATCCGGTTCAAGAAGAGCAACTCGGAGAGCCTCCACGACATCCGCTTCCGGTACGGCATGCTGACCATGCCGGTGGTGACGGTGGACGACTCCACCGAGTACATGTTCCTCAACATGATGGCGTTCGAGCGCCTGCACGTCGGCGCCGGCAACGACGTGACGGCATACGTCTTCTTCATGGACAACATCATCGACTCCGCCAAGGACGTGGCGCTGCTCAGCTCCAAGGGCATCATCCAGAACGCCGTCGGCAGCGACAAGGTCGTGGCCAAGCTCTTCAACAGCATCTCCAAGGACGTGGTGCTGGAGCCCGAGAGCGCGCTGGACGCCGTGCACCGGGAGGTGAACGCGTACTGCCGCAAGCCATGGAACATGTGGCGCGCCAACCTCATATCCACACCTATTTCCTCCGGAGCCCCTGGGCGTTCCTCTCCCTCACCGCTGCCATCTTCCTCCTCGTCATGACCATTATGCAAACCGTCTACACCGTGCTGGGGTACTACCACCCGCCGGGCGGCAGCAGCAACAGCGGCTCGTCGGCGGCGCCGGCTCCCATGTGATCGATGGATCTTGTTGCACTACAGAGTTCTGCATGCGTGCGTGCGCCACCGGCCGTGTGTGTACATTGGTGATCCGTTTGAGCTTGTTTTGCGTTGCTTTTCTTTGAGCTATATTGATTGTGGTGTGTGTTGAATGTTGAGGTTGATTTCATTTGCTCAATTTTTTTTTTTTTGGGGGGGGGTGGTGTCAGCTGCTCTGCCACGGGGGCAGTGGCGACCCGACCGTGCTTGGGGCCCAGCTCGCGACGGCAGCGGCAGCGGCAGCGAGCACCCGCACCCAGGATGTGCGCCGAGCCATCACGCCGCCGCCGTCCATCTACTCCACCTGACTACCTGAGGCGAAGGGCAGCCGTCGCTACGTGCGACGCCAGGAGCAGGGCGCCATCACAACACAATGAAGCTTGGGGTAGATCGGATAGGAGACAAGCGGCCGCTGTTACGGCGTGAGGCACCTCTAGGGTAGCCACCTCTATGGCACGATGCCAGTTGAAGAAGAACGTCAGCTAGCCACCGGATCGAGGTGATGGAAGATAGACAGCCGCACACACGGCGTTCTTTTCCCGGCCGCGCACGGCGGCAAGCAGCCGTCACTACGGCGCACCCGCTCCGGTGCTCTCTCTCTTTCTCTGCTGCTTTTGGGGTCCACGTTGCCACGTCACTCAAACTACTTACAAAACAGCCGAGGGAGGTAAACCAAACGGTTTGTAGAGTTAAGAAATGATGAATATCCGGTTTTGCGGTTGAGGGATGACATGCAAACTTCTGTAATAGTTGAGGGACGAAATATAGACTTTTTCCGTACGGATAACCAAACAAGACGCCTTGCGCCGATTCGGACCGAATTTTGGCTGGCTTGAGCATGGCCTGCGGGCCGAGCTGGCTTTAGACTATCACCAACGTGCCTTACCCAAATAGCTTACCCATTCCACGATTTGGGCCCTGTACAGCAAATGGGTCATTGACCCATTGCCTTCCGTCTCCAACAGCAGCCCCGCACCCAATCACCACTACAGGAACCGTGACGCCGCCTCTGCCTCCGACTCCACCTCTGCCTCCACCCTTCTGCGCACGAAGCCCCCAGCTGTACTTCACCGGCCGTCGCCGGACGAGCAAGGCGAGGCCGTTGAAGGCACCATTTGCAGCGTTCGCGCTGGGTCTCGCGCCGCCGGCCGCCGTCGAGGGAGCGGCGCTGGCGGCGGCGCCTTCGGAGGCAGCTGAGTGAGGTTTCGAGCGCCCGCTGGTCCGCAAGGGTCCCTGCGCCGCCGGCCGTCAAGGGAGCAGCGAGATGGCCGGCGCGCCGCCCGAAGCTATCGAGGAGGCCGGAGCCGCCGCATCCGCACGGGCCCCCGCGCCCGGCCGTCTTGCGCCTAACGCCGCTCTGTGGGCCGCTGGCCGCGGTGGAGGCCGGGCGTGAGATGCGCCGCCGAAGGTGCTCGTCGGAGCGGAGCGCTGGCTCGTCCTCGCCGCTGCCCGTCGCGGGCCCACCACAACCAGTGCCAGAAGTTTGCGCCCTCTCGCTTTTTGCCTCCCCTTTTCGCGGGTAGCCAAAATGGGTCATCGGTTTGGGTGAGTTGTTGGAGAGTGGTTTTGATAGGCAAAGGCACTGTTCGTGACCCAAATTTGGGTTTGGGGAGCGTCGTTGGAGTCGGTCTTAAGCCACATATGAAACACGCCCTCTAATACGGCACCACGTGAAAATTTGAATGGAAGGTGATAACCAAATAACAACATGAAACCCAGATCGTCAATAATTGCATCCAACAACACTCTCGTTTTTTGTTGGAGAGAGCACGACCCCCCGAGCGCTCCCTCTCGGGCGACTTCGGGGCACCACCGCGCCGCCGCCGCCCGGGGACCCCCCTCCTGCCTCCACTCCGGCCGCCGCCCTCCTCCCGGCGGTGGCGGTGGCGGTGGTGGCGGCCCCCAATAGGAGGTGTCCGTCGCAGCCTCCTTCCTCCCCCCTCTCCTCTACGCCACCCCTCCTCTCTACCCTTCTTCCACGGCGTTCAGGAACTCCGGTGAGACAGATCTAGGCGTCCTATGGCAGGATCTGTCGCTTGCGGCCACCATTCAGGCTTCTCGTGGGTCACCGGCAGTTGCTAGGGTTTCGCTGCTTTGGTCGGTGGCGGCGGCGGCTGGCGGCGGCTGGGCGCTCCCCCGTGATGAGGCATGACCCGATCTTCCGAGAGGTATTGGTAAGTTCGATTGGTGGAGGACTCGGCGTTGGCGATCCGGCTTCAAATCGACACGACGATTCGAACCCCGCAACCATTACACCATTTGCTCCGTTGGTTATCAACCAAGCACAACTTGATTGACCTCGCCAAGAAGGCTGATCCTGCAAGCAAATCGAAGAACACAAGCAAGAAGGTTTCAACACGCAATCTGAAATTGCAAATAAGAATGATGCGAATATCAATTGAGGGTTCAAGAAACTCGGTTTCAAAGGACTAATCGACACAGTGGAGAAGGTCAAGAACGGGGGCCCTGGATCACTGCAAAAGGAATTGTCTTCACAGTTACAATGAATCAATCAAGTTTCACGATGGAAAACTCAAACTAAACAAAACTCAAGTCTATTTGGCGGCGGCTACGACGATATAAATGTCCTAGGGTTGGAGGCGCACCGGGGGGGCGCCCACAACATGGGCCACAAGCCCAACTCGATACAAGGCCAAGTGAGCCCAAAAGTAGGTGTCGCAGCACCTTTTCATGGTCACACAGCATGATCCACGAATGTTCTGGAGCTAGGACCAGAACCAAACTGACGGCGTCGTCGTCCCCTTTCCAACGCATATTCACACGCCTCGTTTCGACGTCGTATGAGAGAATTATGATCAAAACACTGACGACGTGTCTGCTGAATCCGAAAGTGACGTGGCTGCTGAGTTGGAGATGAGTTGCAACTTTGAGAAGACCATGGCGTCGGTGTGTCCAGCGTGGCGATGTCCTCATCATCCTCCCCTTCTTGAATTGGAGTCGCCCTCGACTCCATCTTGGCGATGTCCTCATCACCCTGCTTGCCCGGCGGCGTTTGGCGGCCGGATCCGGCTCCTAGGGGGCGGATCGGGTGCCCGCCGGCTTTGGCTTCGGGTAGTGGGCGGCCGGACCGCCTCCTCGACGGTGGCTCGCGGGCCGGGGTCCAAGTGGCTTGGCCGGCCCGTGGTGGCTGCTCCCCGGCGGTCCTCTCACGTCGGCCTCGCCGGCTGGCGTGACTGACGGGGCCAGCGGGCCGCGGCGGCCGGTGGCGGGCGGCGGTGTTGGCGGCGGGGCAGCTAGCGCCCGGCAGCGGCTGGCCGCTGCGGTGGGCGGGCGGCCTGTTGGCGGGCGGTCGGACGGCCGGTGACCGACTGCGGGCTTGCAGGCTACGTCGTGTGGATGGATCCCCACACACACTCCCCTACGCCGTGCTTCAACAGTATATGGGCGAAAGCCCTGTCCGACTTCTGCGTCGGGCCGGCGTCGGTGGCAAGCCCATTGCCATTACCTTCTTGGAGGCGTCGTCGAAGTGCTGTTGGATGCATGTGTCGTTGGGGCGGCCCATGGACGAAAGTCCATCTCGCGCGCTTCTTCCAACGTTGTTGGTGTCTGCGGATATCTTCCCCTCGTTGGAGGCTTCGTTGGGGGCGTTTTCTCGGTGGAGTTCCTCGCTGTGTGGTGTATGTGTTTGCCTATGCTCAACTCTCTCTTTGCTAGGTCTGTCCAGTTTGGTGGTGTTGCCGCAGTCGTGTGGTTCTTCGCAGCGGATACTTGGCCGCTTGCGCTCGGGCGGTTGCTTTGCCCTATCGTCGCTTTGGGGCCCCTGTTGGTCCTCCCTTTCTTGCGGATACTTTGCCGTGAAAAGGGTTGGCAGATGCTTTGCCACTGTGGTACTTGCTCGGACGGATACTTTGCCGTCGTTGTTGCGCTAGCCTCCTCACTCAGGCAGTTTGCCGTCGAGTGCGTGATGGCCTTACTACTCGCGGATACTTTGCCGCGTCATGCTTCGTCTTCAACTGGTGGATACTTTGCCACCACGGCTACACTACCCTTGCTGGCAACCTTGTGCAAGTGTTTTTTCTTTATTTGCAGGCACAGTCGATTAGGGTGTTGAGGTGGAGGGCCCCCCCATGTTTTCTTGCTGTTCGTCTCTATTTGTGTTGGTGTTGGGGATTTCGTTGGTAATCCTAGGATTACGTGCGAGTCCTGTGTAACCTGAAAACTCTACTTCTGCTTAATGAAATACGTGCCCTATGGTATGCTCGCGAAAAAAAACATGAAACCTAGATATACGTAGAATGAACTGAAACTGCGCGCCTCCAGATTATTACCTGGATGCTCCTAGTGTTCCCGCCCGGAATGTTTGGATACGGTGGCACGCGTTAACGACGGAGGTGACCCCACCGCCCCCGCACCATCCCTCGGCACCGCCTCTGCCTTCCCCTTCCACACTAGCACCACCGTCCACGAGCGGCTGGGGAAGCTGCAGAGAGAGGAGAAGGATGGGGGCAGGACAGGTCTTGTCTCCGTCGTCGGAGTGGCGGCGCCCGCTGCGACGGTCATCGGAACCTCATCGGTGTCACTGATGGGCCGACGAGTTAAGGAACATCATGGTAGTTGGGCCGTGGACCTCGATCACCCTTGCGCTGCGCTGACCAGTAAAAGGCCCGAGGAGGCTGTGTACTGGCCCAGCCAAAAAAAAAAAAGACACAGCGCAGTGCTGGGACCACTTGTTAGCAACTTTCTCGATCATTTGTTCAAAAAAAAAAAAAAAAGAAGGAACCACCAGTCCGTCACCTATACTCACTCCGTCCCAAGAAAAGCACCTTTTTTTTTAACTTTCAGACATCATGTTTGACCATTTGTTTTTTTTTAATTTTTTATATAAATATTATGTATCTTGTTATGACTTATTTTATCATTAGAGATACTTTAATAATGGTTTATTTATTTTATAATATTTATAAATTTTTTAAATAAGACGAATAGTCAAACACAGTATTTGAAAGTAAAAAATGATTTTTTTTAGGATGGAGGGAGTAGTAGCTTCGATATATTCCACCCGGTTTTATTCCTCTGATTCTCTCAAAATCGTATTGAAATATAGAAGTGATTGTTTCTTACCGGAGACCCGAACTACAAATATATAATACACAGGTACACAACTGATGAGGTACAGTAGTCCTTTATTTATTACATATATAGGAGTACTTCAGTAGTGTATGCTAGGGGTCTTTTTTTCTTTTTTTTCTTTTTTTGTTTGGCGTTCATCTTCTTCATTCCTGCCTTAAGTTAAATCCTCAGATCAGTGGAGAACCTTTCGTCCTTTGCTCCCTTTCGGCTTGTTTAATCGGGCAGCAGCACCTCATCAGATCATGGCTTTCCAGACTGAACAGAACAGGGGACGTCTTCTTCAGGTTGCCTTTGGCTGCGAGGGACACCGGCCTCACTGCGTTTCCTTTCAGCCCCATTCAAACTGACGCCCACAGGCACCCAGCCACTGCACAGCACAGCAGATTCACCGTGGGTTGCCTGCCACCCGCATCGGCCGTCAATGTCTTCCCGTATTCAGAAAGAACAAGGGCAAGCGCTAGCAATCTGTAAATTCTATACAGTACTCTGTAAGAAATTGTCTGCGCTAGCTCGGTCTCGTAGTTTAGTATTTAAGTTTGATCAATTCTAGATAAAAAAATATCAATATTTATGATATCAAATAAATACCATTAGATTAATTACGAAATGTATTTTCATAATAAATTAATTTGGAGCCATAAATATAAATAGTATTTACAAAACTTTTGTCGACATGCAACCCGTAGTTATATTTTTTTCCCTGGACTGGGAGAGTACTCCATCCGTCCCAAAATATCTATCGCTTTCGCTTCCCGAGAAACAACTGCCAGCAATTTTTATAAATAATAAATATCATCGATTAGTATCATAATTAGTATCATTGGAAAGAACTTTAAATCTAGTTTTTTAACAAATTTATTTAGAGATATAAATATTGCACATATTTTCTATAAATCGAGTCAAACATGTGACACGAAAACCGAAACGATAAATAATTTGGAATGAAGGGAGTATATGGAACCATTCCCTCTTATATTGTTCAGATAGAAAGTACTAGCAACCTGTCACATGATGGAGCATTTACAGAACAACATGTACAACCATCAGTGTATCGTAATATATTGCTCTGTTTTCATCTAGTACATTTTACAATCGTTAGTACATGTTTTCTGCAAGACCTGCCAAATACTTAAGCAGTCCACAGTGATGCAGCAATATTTATGACGAATCTATTCTATACAAGTATTTAAGTTTGGAACCGGTGCGCGTGGATGCAGGCGGTGCCGTCACACACTGCTGTAGATCAGGTGGCTGATGCCTATTGTGTGTGGTGTACGGACTGGACTGCACAGGAGATAGCTTTGTGAATGGATTATGCGGGCAAAAGAGTGGAAACAAGCACGATCAGACAGTAGAGGAGGAACCACCCGGAGGGGATGAGGGGCGACACGGGCGACAGGTAAGCGCCGCACCAGCGGCCCCCGCCGGCGCCACTCGGCTCCCCCCCTCTCTCCCGGCGAGCTCGCCTCGTACCTCCTCGCTTTTCCTCCCCCCCACTCCCACATCTCGCCGGGGGCCAGGTAGCCCCCCACCGCGACCGCCCCACCACACCCACCACCCGGACACGCCCGCCCGGTACTCGACGGAACGTCAGCTGCTTCCGCCACCGTCGCCCGCTCGGCCGACACACCCCGCCCGCCCCGCGCGGCACCCCTTCCTGCTCCGTGAAGATGGATCCGGCCTCCCCGGCTCGCGCCCGGAGGTCCCTCGACGCCGTCGCCGGGGCAGGCGACCATCTCCGATCCGGTTCCCGTCGCCCCAGCGGCAAAAGCGCCGCCTACAAGCCTGGGAGATGGCGGGCCTCCCAATCCGGTACCCCTCCCCTCCCCGCGTCTTTGCCGTGCGAGATGGCCGCCGCGGACATCTCCGGCCACCAAGGGCGTCCACTCTCGCCGCACGCCGCCCCGTTCTACCCCGCGACGGCCGCCCGTTCTACCCGGCGGCGGTGGCCGCTCAAGGCGGCTCGTTGGGGGCGGGGGCACAGTGGACCTCTCCGACAGCGGCAGCGATGATCTACCGAGCCGGAGGCACCCTTACCGGCGGGGACGCGCGCCTCTCCGTTCCGCCGTCGGCCTCGCGCTCGTTTCTCGCTGCTCGCTGGGGCGCTAGCGGCGAGGGTGGGCGTTGCGGCCGGGGCAGCCCGGCGGCCCGCTGTGGCCGCCCCGCGACCCGCCCGGGGAGAAGGCGTCGCCGGCGCCGCCGCCGTGCCGCGGCTTTCTGCGGCCAGCACTGCAGCCGGCCCAGCCGGCGCGAGATCCCGAACGGCAGCCCGCCCACCTTCGACTGGGCCCGGAGCAGGCGTGCCACGGCGCCGACGCCGATGGATGGCAGACGGTGCTGCCCCAGCGGCAGAGGCGAGGCGAACCAGGCGGCACGTGCGGCACCACGCAGGCCTTCTCCCAACCGGAATGCCCAGCCGCGGCCCCTTCCGAGGGTGGTAGCCGATCGCTACCTGAACTGCCTCTCCCTCGGCTCATCGTGTGGCTACTTGCAAGAGGCCGACTCGCTGCTTCAATTGCAACGGCACCAACCACCTCGCGCGGGACTGCAAACGTCCACGTACGGCTGCTACAGGGGACGGCCAGCGCGGACGGGCGGACGGACGCTTCGTCAGGCAGCGGCAGGGCAGCCGGGCACGCTGAGGGATGCCCGCGGAGCAACTCCATCCCCCCGCGGTCGCTGACACACCGCTCGACGCACGCGGATCGACTCCTTCCCCTCCTCGGCAAGACTCCGACTTGGACTTTGCCGACATCGACGACGCCCCACCTGGTGCCCCGGCTTCGCGTCCGAGGGAATGCTGGCGCTACCTCACGCGTGATGCTGGCATTGACAACGCGGAGGCCAGCCTTCGGTTCGCGGTGGTTGCCCGGACACCTTGCGGCTCCACGGACATCCTCCTGGAGGACGCACGTGTGGCAATCGCTGTTGCTGCCGGGTTGCCGCTGGAGGAGATCGTCATCCGCCACTACTACCCCGAGAACTTCATCATCCTCTGCGGCTCCCAGGCTACGAGAGACAGCATCCTCGCCAACTCGCCGCTGCCGATGGGTGACACCTCCCTGGTGTTTTGGCCTTGGTCCCGGCTTAGGCACGCT
Organism: Chrysopogon serrulatus; assembly: GCA_015844335.1. Classification (NCBI taxonomy): domain Eukaryota; kingdom Viridiplantae; phylum Streptophyta; class Magnoliopsida; order Poales; family Poaceae; genus Chrysopogon; species Chrysopogon serrulatus. Next base: position 144,417 of record JADLZL010000921.1, read on the forward strand.
GACGTGTCTTCGCTACGGTACCGGGTCAACATCGTGCTAGAGGGGATCCCGCCACATGCCTGGCGCGAGGACACGGCTGCCAAGATCCTCACCCCCTCCTGCTGGATTCAGGACGTTGCGGCAGAGACGGTGGCTGGTGACGACCTCTCCACCTTCAAGGTCACGGCCTGGACGGCGCACCCCTCGTACATCCCTCTGATCTGCTGGCTCGGGATGGACGAGCGTGACCCACCATGCCACCAGTTCGTCGGAGGGCAGCCCCCGTCCTTGCTCCGGGAGAAGCGGGTGCTCGCGCATCGAGTACTCATCCACCTGAAGACGGTGTCCGACTTCAACCAGGCTTCCCCCCCGCCAGCGCCACCTGCTGCCCCGGGCGATGGGCTCGGCAACGGCCAGGGGGATGCCCCGACGGACACCACCTCGGCGGGAACACAGGTCCCGGACACCACGGCTTCCCGTGCTCTCGGGGGCGCGATGGGGATGGGCGGCCAGACACCACCGGGCAGGCGGGGGCGCGGGGGCGGGGGGTCTCCACCGGTCCTTTGCAGCCTGCAACGCGGGAGCACCGGCCTAGAGTCCAGCCGCGCCGGTCTACGGTTCAGCGGCCGGGAGGCTGCAGGTCGCAAGGCAGCCCCCGACGCCACGACATCACGTGTCGGGACCCGCCGCCACCATGGGGGACGCCGGCGCCGGGGGACGCGGGGAGCCGCCGGCCGACGAGCAACCGGCGCGGTGCAGCCCACGTTCGGGTCTTGGTCAGCGCCCAAAGACGCAGGGGGGCGCCGGCGGTGCCCCGCCTCTGCGCAGGACACGAGCCCCCCTCCCCTTCCGCGGGCCGGGGGGTTGCGACGCGGGGGGGTTGTCCTCCCACGCCGCGCAGCCGCCCACGCAGGCTGTTGCGCCGGGAGCTGTTCGCCCACGTCGAGCCGCCGTTCGTGCTTGCTGCAAGTGGGGCGCAACCACTTCGCCAAACGCCCGGGCGGCCTCGACGCCGCCCCCCGCCACCGCTGAGAACCCCTTTGCCGCTGTTACGCACAGGGCCAGATAAGCCCAGTCCCGGCCTACGCCACGCCCTACGACCCCGCCCATGGTCTGGGATGACGCAGCGGGGGACTCCATTGAAGGCGCGAGACAGAAGCGGCGTCGAGCGCCCTGGCCGCCACTTGTGCCGGCGCGGGGCGACGCTCCGTCCACGACCGCCGGAGACAAGCCTCGGCCGACGAGGAACCTGGCGTGGCTCGCCACATCGTCGGCCCCACGACGCCAACCCGCCCGAAACCACCCGGCGGCATCCTGAGTGCGCCCGGCCCGTGTTCGCCGTGTGGTGGAGCGGCCGAGCCGACCGCGGATGCCGCTGGCGCCCAGCCCGTCACTCGCCGTATGGAGAGGCTGAGCCGGCTAGCGGCACCGCGGGCGCCCAGTCCTGCGCCGTGTGGAGCGGCTGAGTCAGCCACGGGCGCGCGGGCGCCCTTCCGTGCTTCGCCGTGTGCAATGGCCGAGCCGATCGCGATACGCCGCTGGCGCCAACCCGTGCTTCGCCGTGGTGTGGTGTGGCTGAGCCAATCTAATCGCGGCCAAGGACGCCGCTTGCATTTACGCACAGTCAAGTCGCGCCCAGCTCCCCCACGCCCAGGGGCCGCGACCCGACCCCAAACACGCCCGCGGGTCGCCCGGGGGCTGCACCGGGGCCGCCACAGCGGCCACCAGCCTCAGGCGCCCGGCCCTCAAAGCACACCTCCGGCCGGCCCACGGGGATCGCTGCAGCGGCCACACCGCAGCCTGCCACGGGCAGCAACGGGGCGGCCTCCTCGAGCTCCGACCGACTGAGGCGCTTCACTCAGAGGGTGGTGTGTGACAGAGCCCCCGCGCTCCTATCGCCACCGCCTGTACCACCGCTGGAGCCAAGGCCACCGCTTCGGAGTCGAAGAATCGCTGCGCAGGAGCTATCCAATGTTCCGGCCTCCAAACGGGGGGAGGTCCTCGCCATGAAGAGGCTCGGCATGCTGCCGAAAGATCAACTGAAGCCTTCATCCATGGACAGGAAGGTGTACGACTCCATATACATGAGCAAGCTAACCCCGTCGCACGAGCAAGCCATTCGGGAGCTGTTCCCCAACGAGCCAAAGCCGGTGAGGTCGAGGGAGGCGAGTCTTTGCACGCGCCTAGGCCTCTCCCCACCGACCCAGTTGTCATTCAAATGGATAATACGCGACTTCTTTGCTGGAACGTGAGGGGCCTAAACGCCAGGGGCCGTGGTGACGTCGTCCGTTCGCTAGTGCAGGAGGAGAAACCCCATCTTGTTTGTATTGTCGAAACTAAGTTGCAATCTGTACCTCCAATGCTGTTGTCCTCCATGCTGGGAATAAACTTCGTTGACTATGCTTTTGTGCCTGCGGCCGGTACTTGTGGGGGGATACTCATCGCTGCCCAGGACCCGATGCTACGGCTGACCGACGTTAGAATTGGCTGCTTCTCGGTAACGGTGCAGGTAGTTCCTACCAGCGCCGGCCTAGGAGAAGACCTGCAACCCTGGTGGCTCACTGCGGTATATGGCCCACAAGATGACGTCCTGAAGGAGCTGTTCTTGGAGGAGTTGGAGGCCATTCGAGATGAATGTCAAGGCCCCTGGGCCCTCGTAGGTGATTTCAACCTCATCCTAAACGAGGAAGACAAGAGTAACGACCGCATCGACCGGAGAAACATGCGCCGTTTCAGGCACACCGTCGCGCGTCTAGGCCTCCTCGATCTACACCTTCACGGTCGCTCCTTCACCTGGAGTAACGAGCGGCGCTGGCCAACACACGTTAGGCTCGACCGAGTGCTGGTCACGCTCGACTGGGAGGCCATGTTCCCGGACTGCCACCTACAGGCCCTTGCGTCCGACGCCTCGGATCACTGCCCGCTGCTCCTACAGACGAACATGTCCATTCATGCAAAGCCACGATTCCACTTCGAGCTGTTCTGGCCCAAGACAGTCGGGTTTCAGGAGGCGCTCACCAGGGGCTGGACCTGTTCGGAGACGCTCTTAGACCCCATTCTTCGCCTAGACGCACTTCTCCGTAACCTGAGGCGGGAGCTCCAGAGCTGGGCGGCCAACCGCATTGGCAACGTGCGTGAGCAGCTCCTGCTCGCCCGCGAGTTCACCTATCGGCTGGACCGCGCCGCCGAGACCAGGGACCTGTCGGACGAGGAGTTCGAGCTACGCAAGTGTCTAAAGATGAAGTGTCTTGGACTTGCCTCACTTGACAGGACAATCGCGCGCCAGCGTTCGCGTGTTCGCTTCTTGTCCGACGGTGATGCAAACACGAAGTACTTCCACATGATCGCGAGAGGAAGGAAAAGACGCAACTGTATTTTACGCCTGCTGAACGGGGACGGCAACCCTTGTACGTCTCACAGTGAGATGGAGCACGCAATCGCCACGCACTTCCAGGCGGTCTTCGGCATCTCGGCCCCCAGTCGATCTTCACTGGACTTCGAGGCACTTGGGATTGTGCCAGCCAGCCTTGATGACTTGCACGAGCCATTCACAGAGGAGGAAGTTCGGGCGGCGATAGGCTGATATGCCCTCCGTCGGGCTCCGGGGGACGATGGTTATACCGGAGCGTTCTATAAGGCAGCATGGGAAACAATCGGGAGTGACATAATGGCAGCAGTGAACGCGTTCTTCGATGGCGACGCCCGCTACTTTCACAAATGCAACAACGCGTACGTCATCCTACTCCCAAAAGAAACGACGCAGCGTCCACCCCAGCGGACTACAGGCCGATCACCATGATCCACGGCCCGGCAAACTCATATCCAAGCTCATGGCGTTGCGGCTGGCGCCGAAGCTACACGGCCTCATCTCCCCCAACCAGAATGCCTTTATTAAGGGGAGAACGATCCACGACAACTTCAAGTTCGTGCAGCGAGCGGCCGTCCTCCTGAAGAATAAAAAGATACCCAAGGCGCTATTAAAGCTCGACATCTCCAAAGCCTTCGACACGGTTTCTTGGCCCTTCCTTTTGGATACCATGAAGGCGTTCGGGTTCAGCGACGCTTGGAGACGATGGGTCGGAGTGCTCCTGTCCTCAGCCACCTCCAAAATCCTCCTAAACGGGAGGCCCGGCCCGCCTATCTCCCACAGGCGAGGCGTGCGGCGGGGGTGACTCACTCTCCCCATGCTCTTCATCCTCGTCATGGAGGTCCCTGGCTCGACTGCTCGCCTGGCTCGGGAGCGGCGGGTCATCCGCCCCTCGGCACGGCTGCGATCAAGCACCCGCTGCAAAGCATTTACGCGGACGACGTAATTTTATTCATCCGGCCATCCCCGAGCGAAGCGAGCTTGATCAACAAATCCTCAAGATTTTTGGTGACGCCTCAGGCCTGCAGACAAGTCTGGCCAAATGCTCCATCACCCTGATTTTTGGAGACCCAGATGCGCTACCACAGTTACAGGAGATCCTAGGATGTACCACTGCCGAATTCCCCATCATCTACCTAGGTCTGACGCTGAGCATCAAGAGAGCCCCCAAGTCGGCAATCCAATCCACGATCGACAAGATCGCCAGGCGTCTACCGGCTTGCCACGGTCCGCTAATGGCGCGGAGTGGGCGACTAAACGGATCAAGTCGGTCCTCTCCGCAATCCCGATCTACACCATAATTGCGGACGGTCTACCACCCGGGCTTGCAAGGAGATAGATGCCATCTGCGAGGCAGCTTCCTTTGGACAGGGAAGGAGGGATCAGTGCGGGGCAAATGCATGGTTGCTTGGCCAACGGTCTGCCGACCCAAGGATCTCGGTGGGCTCGGCATCCCGGACATACACTTGACCACCATCGCCCTCCAGACGCGGTGGCTTTGGCTCAGACACACGGACGACCAGAGAGCTTGGTCCGGCCTCCCACTACAGGTGAGTGAGGAGGTGCAACGCTTCTTCGCCGCCTCGACATTCACCATCCTGGGCAATGGTCGCTCCACATACTTCTGGTCAGACAGATGGATCGAGGGCAAGGCGGTCGACGAGGTAGCTCCAGCTCTTCCCGGCCTAGTCCCGGCAAGGCTTCGACGGACCACTACGGTTGCCGACGGCCTCCTCAACCGCGCCTGGATCTCTCAAATCCGAGGCGGCATGTCCGCAAACGCCATCGCAGACTACCTCAGGCTATGGGACACACTTCTCGACATAAGCCTGAGCGACTCGGAAGACAAGCTGGTATGGAGATGGACGGAGAATGGGGTTTACACTTCCCGCTCGGCCTACCGCGCACTGCAGTTGGGGTCGCATCCGATTCGGGGCTGTGACAAAATTTGGGGTATGTGGGCGCCACTGCGTGTCAAAATCTTCCTCTGGATCGCCATCAGACGGAGGCACTGGACCGCTGACAGGAGGCGTAGGCACGGCTTGGAGGCACCGGACGCCTGCTTCCTATGTGACCAAGCCGAGGAGACCATTGACCACATCATCGCCGAGTGCCCCTTCTCCAAGCAAGTCTGGTGGAATATCCTCGCCTACCTCGGTGCAGATGCATCGCAAGTAGGACGGAGCGACTTCATCGACTGGTGGGAGGCGTGGACCGCGAGATGGCACGGGCAAAAGAAGAAGGGAGCCGACACGCTTTTTGCCCTAACTGCCTGGGAATTATGGAAAGAGCGTAATGCCCGCCTCTTCCGCGACACTGCTTCGTCAATCTCTCATATTTTATCTGTAATTAAGCAGACCGCCGATCTTTGGGTAGAGGCCGGGGCCGGAAACCTAGGTTGTCTCATCCGCGAGTAATCCGCTATGTAAGCCATTGGCCGGGGCCAGAGCGTCAATTCCTTGTAACAGCCCCGCCAATGTTTACGCCTTCGAGTGTTTTGTAAAATCTCCTTCTTAAATACAAAGATACGCAAGCCTTTTTGCGTATTCGAAAAAAAAAAAAAAAAAGAGTGGAAACACTTGGTCCTTTATTCTAACAACATGTGGCACGCTCAGGTTATAGAAATAATAACAAAATCAAATAACCTAAGTTTGCAGAGAAAACTCAGCGGCACACCAACTAATCTACCGACTCGAGTTTGTTTTAATCCAAAAGTTGATTGAATTTAACATATATAGTTGAAATATAGCGACAAACAATATCAATAACTAACCTGACTCCACAACTGCAGGGTTGATGGGAAGTAATATAAAATCAAGTCTGCAGATGACTCTAAAGCTAAAAAAAAAAAAAAAAAAAGTACTTAATCTTAACCACATGCATAATTGATGTCAGATCAATAGGTCATCATCTCTGCAAATACACATGAAAATAAAAGAGCAAGCAACATGTCTACATTTATATCTGTCCGCAGAAAGTCTTTCTATTTATTTTCTATTTACGGTGATACTACAATGCATCAACAAACTCTGATTTCATTCTCCTCTTCGCCCGACAGTGCATTCTTTCTGTAGGGCTGTGATACTTGTGTTAGCTTAGCACACTTGGATACTTCACCATACTTTATGGTTGAAGGGACGTCCGATTCACCAATAGATGATAACTTCTGGCAGTTTTCTAGATGCAGGAATTTGAGTGTGTTTCTGCAAGGGGTCGTGCCCAGCAGGATAAGACTCGACGTTGTCACAATCACGCAAGCACAGAGCGTTGAGGGAGGTGAGCTTCTCAAGACAGGATGGAAATGATCTGTCGAGCTGACCACAACAATTAATATATAGCCTTTGGAGTGAGCGAGGGAAAACCAATTCCTATGACTCTGGGCACATCAACCTTGTACAAAAACATAATTTCAGATCTCGGAGCTGAATAAATCCCACAAAAGTAGGTATTGATTCAAGACCCTCAAATTTAAAAAGACATACGGACTGGACAGATGGCAGGTTCTTTGGGGACAAGAACTGGTCAAGATTTTTCAGCCCATTGCACTCGAAATTTGTTATAGAAGTGAGGTGTGTGAAGGCAAGTGATGAAATGTCATTGAAGCAATTGGCACTGCTGCTTGCATGGTCACCCGTGGAATCACCTTGTGTACCACCAGTAAAGTTGGGGATTGATAAAGTTTCGAAGCAATGGCAACGGGAAAGCTCCAGCCTTCTTATATTCTGTAGGTCGTTTGGATTAAACCAACTTGGTAGCCTATTACCTCGAAAGCCCTGGACTCTATTAAGACATTCAATTCTCTCGCTTATTAGGGCACAAGCTGTCAGCCACTTCATTGTCACCAGGGCTTGGCATCTTAGTTGTGGTAGACTGTCGCCAGTTTAGCTCTAATTCCTTGAGGTATTTCTTGTCAACGAGTTTAGCCTCAGCAGCCTCTTCGGCTCTTCCTTGCTCTTCACAGTATGAATAGATTTGATACATAGTCTTCCTCTGAGCTGATTCATGCTCTTCAACTCAGAAATTGACTCTTCCTGATTCCCACCTGTAAAATACCTCAAGTTTTGAAGAGACAGATTTCCTAGACGAGGTAGCTTTGATAAGGCAATAGAAGCTTCTTTTGGCAGTTCTAGTAGACGCAAGTTGATTAGCTTGGTTACATCCTTATGAATTGTTCGCATACTTGAACCGGTTGCATCAACAACTTCTAGGCTGTAAAGGCACCAGAATTTCTCTGGCAGTTCTTTTACATAGTAGTTGTCAGATATATCAAGATAACGAAGGCTATTCAACTGACATATGCTTTCTGGTAGCTTCTCCAGCCCGCAACCTTTTAGGCTCAGAAACAGGATGTTAGAGAGCTGACTGAACCAGGTGATCTCAGAATCCAATTTGGTACCAAACCTAAGTGAACGTAGTTTATTCAAATGCTGAATGTTTTTCATTGTGCTCAAGGATTAAGCATCCACCTCAACCAATATATGGCGAAACTCATGTCTCCCTAAGTAGCTCAGATCTGTCATCAACAAGCATTCATGCATTGAAACATGCTGCGCAATATCATGGATCAAGTCATGCATTACATATCTAGTCTCAATTTGGAGCTTTGGATCAATTTGGAGAAGACCCCTGCCTCTCAATTCATCCAAGTATCTGATCCCTATGTCTTGAAGATGCATGTTCCCCTGTGGTGCAACAAAGCCCTCTGCCACCCAAATATCAACGATCTTGTGCTTTTCGAAGCTATAATCTTTTGGGAACATGCAGCAAAATGCAAAGCATCTCCTAAATTGATATGGGACATACATACAAGCATCCATTGGGACTGCCCTTATGCCTCTCGCGCCAGGTAATCAGAACAGAGGGAGTAATATGAAATCAACTCTGCAGATGACTGTAAAACCACAAAAATACTTAATACTTAACCACATGCGTCATTGATGTCAGATCAATAGGTCATCTCTGCAAATACACATTAATTAAAAGAGCAAGCACACTTCTACATTTATCTGTCCGCCACTAAAAAGTCTTTCTACTTTTCTAGTTACAGCGATATTACAACGAAACAATTTTTCAGATTTCATTCGCCTCTTCAGTCAACGCTCATTCTTTATGTAGGGCTGTGATACTTCGGTTAGCTTACCACAGTCGGATATTTCAACATACTTTATGGATGAAGTGATGTCCGATTCACCAATAGATGATAACTTCGGGCAGTTATTTAGCCGCAGGAATTTGAGCGTGTTTCTGCAGGGGATTGAATCTGAGTCCAACGGGATCGACTCCACATTGTCACAATTATACAAGTCCAGGACAGTGAGAGAGGTGAGCTTCTTTAGGCAAGATGGAAATGATTTGTCGAGCTCACCACAACGATTAATGTGTAGCCTTCGGAGTGAGTGGGGAAAAACCATTTCCGGTGGCTCTGGGAACATCAAACTGCCACAACAATTTAGTTCCAGGTCTCGGAGGTGCACAAATTCCACAAAATTGGCAGGTATTGATTTTAGATCCGGACAGTATGAAAGAGATATAGATTCGACGGACGGCAGGCTCTCCGGGGACAAGAATTGGTCAAGATTTTTCAGCCCACTGCATTTGAAAATTTTTACAGAAGTGAGGCGTGCAAAGGCAAGGGATGAAATCTCATTGCTGCAATTGGTGCTTCTGCTTGCATGCTGACCCATTGAATCACCTTGTGTACCACCAGTAAAGTGGGGGATTGATAAAGTTTCAAAGCAGTGGCAACTGGAAAGCCCCAGCCTTCTTAAATTTTGCAGGTCTTTTGGATTAAACCAACTTGGTAGCCTATTACCCCGAAAGCCATGGACTTCAAGGCATTCAATTCTCTCATTAGGGTGCAAGCCGTCAGCTACTTCATTCTCACCAGGGCTTGGCATCTGAGTTGTGGTAACCTTTCGCCAGATTAGCTCTAATTCCCTGAGGTATTTCTTGTCAATGAGCCTAGCCGCAGCAGCCTCTTCCTTGCTCTTCACAGTACGAATAGGTTGGATACGTAGCCTTCCTCTGAGCTGATTCATTCCCTTCAACTCAGCAATCGCCCCTTTCCGATTTCCAACTGGAAAATAGCTCAAGTTTCGAAGGCAAGACAGATTTCCTAGCCGAGGTATCTTCGATAAGGTAATATGGGCTTCGTCTGGCACTGCTAGTTCACGCAAGTTGATTAGCTTAGTTACATCCTTATGAATTGTTCGCATACTTGAACCGGTTGCATCAAGAACTTGTAGGCTGTAAAGGCACCAGAATTTCTCTGGCAGTTCTTTTACATAGCTGTAAGATATATCAAGATAACGAAGGCTATTCAACTCACATATGCTTTCTGGTAGCTTCTTCAGCCTGCAACCTTTTAGGCTCAGAAACAGGATGTTAGAGAGCTGACTGAACCAGGTGATCTTAGCATCCAATCTGGTACCAAACCTAAGTGAACGCAGTTTATTCAAATGCTGAATGTTTTTCACTGTGCTCAAGGATTCAGCATCCACCTCAACCGACATATGGCGAAACTCATGTCTCCCTAAGTAGCTCAAATCTGTCATCAACAAGCATTCATGCATAGAAACATGCTGTGCAGTATCATGGAGCAAGTCATGCATTACATATCTAGTCTCATTTTGGAACTTTGGATCAATTTGGAGAAGACCCCTGCCTCTCAATTCATCCAAGTATCTGATCCCTATGTCTTGAAGATGCATGTTCCCCTGTGGTGCAACAAAGCCCTCTGCCACCCAAATATCAACGATCTTGTGCTTTTCGAAGCTATAATCTTTTGGGAACATGCAGCAAAATGCAAAGCATCTCCTAAGTTGATATGGGAGATACAAGTAGCTCAGTCGAAGGGCGGGTAATATATCACCCTCTTGTTGTTCCTGCTCCCATAATTCACTGTCATTTATGGAACTCCAATGTTCCTCGGTCAGATTACTATTCAACAACCGTCCGAGAGTTTTGGCAGCCAAAGGAGTACCGCACAGCTTAGAGGAAATTCTCTGACCAATCTCTTGCAAGCGAGGATATAACTCTGGGCTCTCTGTACCAAATGCACATTTCTTGAAGAATTCCCAAAATGTATCAGCGGGCAATCCTTTCAGTTGGACAGGCTTGCAGTTGTTGGTTGCTACAAGCTGAGCGATGTTTTCGTGCCTTGTAGTCACTAAGATCATGCTGCCTTCAAGTCCATCCCTCAAATATGCATAAAAAGACTCCCACTGCTGTTGGGTAATCTGCCAAATATCATCCAACACCAGAAGGAACTTTTGGCTCTTCAGCTGCTTCATCAGCTTTGCTCGAAGATAAGTTAAACCACAAGATAAGTCAAAAGTCTGGACCACAGATGGTCCTAACAATCTCCTTTGTCATTCTTTCAATATCAAAGAGGTCCGAAACACAGACCCATAACCTGAAGGAATAGTAAGCTTTCACCCTTCGATCATTGTAGATAAGCTGAGCAAGTGTGGTCTTCCCCATCCCTCCAATGCCAAAAATGGGCAAGACAGAAACATGGCTAATGGAGTTGGTAGTGGTCTCTCCGAGTCGGACACTACTGCTACTGTTCCCTCTAAGTCTCTTGGCTGATATCTCACAGCCTTCTGCTGCTTTGCTCTTTCCTTTAGACCCTGCGGATGTGATGCCCATAGTGAGTGGCATGCCTAATTGATTGATCACCTGGTCAATTTCGTCCTCACGGTCAATGGTCGCAGTCACACCCAGCATCTCCATCACTTGATCCTGCTCAGTGTCACGGCCATACACTTGAGAAGCGGTGATGATTTCAGTTGTTGTTGGCATGAACTGCACAGGCTCAACGCGATCAAGACCCATAGAAGATAGCTCTTTCTCAACCAGAGTCATAACCTTGTCGAGCCTGTCTTGGGTGTCCCTTATCCTTTGAATTCTAGTGGCAAAAATTATAGTGTTATTCTTAACAGATGATATGATCTGACCTGCCCTGCTTCGGTCGGCGTCCTCAACCTTTTGCCGGAGTGCCTTGTCTTGGTATTCGCGGAGAAGGTCCTCGCCATCGTAGGTGGCGTACTTGAGCTTCAGGAGAAGGGCGTCCAGCTCCATGCTCTGAACATGCCCCACTCGCTGCGACTGATGAGCAAGCGAGCAGACAGCAGCTTGGTCTGAAGGCTGTCCTGCTCGCGCCGCAGCTCCGTCGGCGCTTGGAGCACGCCCATGCCGATTGACCAGATGCCTTTCACCGTATCCATTGCCGCCGTGCTCCTGGGGTATCAGCCGGTTCCTCCCCGCTCCTAGCAGCTAGCTCCCCCTCGCAACTGAGTCGATGGCAGCTCCCGAGCGCAGATCCAGCAGATCAAGGAGACGCACAGTGAGCTGCGAGGGTATCTGCTCCAGAAACCTCAGGGCTCTCAGGCAGAGAGATCTCAGGGTGGAAGGGGAGAATCAGCTGGCGTAGGCACCCAAAGTGTAGAAGCGTGCAATACTTCCACGAACCTAATCTCAGATGCCCCGAGTATAAAGCCATTGTGAGTTCATGCTCCGTCTCCAAAAACTAATAAAGCCACTTTGGATGCCCAAAGACGCGTTATCAGGACAGATTCGAAGGTGTTAGCCGGTCGCATCAAAAAGAAATTCTCGGGAAAAGAGCCAGCACTAGCAAAATATCTGCAGCCGTTCACACGATAGAATGTTATTTTGCAGGATTCACAATCATTGACGACCAAAATTATCCATTTAGTAAGGTTGTTAAAATATGAAATGTACCTCACTATTGTATTCCCCTCGTCGAGATGGTTAAAAAAACATAATAAAACGTCAAATTTGGAGTCCAAATGAAGGAATTACACTCACGCGAAGGTGCTCCACCGTCGAAAACTCCGACCCATGTCGGAAGTTTTGAGAAACATAAAAAAAGACCCTGTTTGGATATAGTATTTTGGATTCCGATCTGAACTCTTCTAAACTCGCGAGAAACTTGAAAAAAATACGTCTTGAAGGGTTTCCTACTGGGATAAGACAACCCCCTCTATACGTATTAGAAGGATCATAGCCAATTGAGTAAGTGCAACAATCCAATGGCACTTTTACATCTACAACTCCTTTTTGCCCTGTTCCAACCACATATTGCTCGCTTGATCCGACGACCAAGATGACGACTTAAGCTTGCCAGCCGACCTAGGCCAACGCTAGCGTGGTCCTTGCCCTCACGGCGGGGTCCCTCCCGGGCGAGAACTTCGACGATTTCTTTAGTAGTTTGATCAGAAACTATAGCCATTTTCATCACACAAGAACAACTGGTTACACTTTAGTGGTTTGCTCGATCGTAAACCTTTCCTTTCTTCACCACGTAGGTGTGATACCCTCGCTGCATTCTTCGGTCCGTGGCGGCCCAAACGATCTAGCCCTAGCTGATGTGCGACCCAGGATCAATCCAGTGTCAACAATAATGAAGTGCTCCCTTCGTCCCATAATAAACAGCAATTCTAGTTTTGTCGTCAAATTAGTTTATTTTGCAAGACGTCTCAAAATTAGATGCTAGTACAGGAGTCCAAACTTCCAACGGAACCTAATGGATAGGCCTGCAATAGCTTTCAGACCGTAGGCAATGGCAAGGACTAACATCGGTCTATCACTAATCTATATCATCTATATCTATACTCTCTCTGTCCTCTGAAAGAATTAATTCCTAAATTTTTTTTAAGTTTAACTAACTTTATAGAAAAGAGTAACAACATTTATGATATAAAATGAGCTATAACAGCGCGACAGGTAGGGTGGCTGGGCGGTGCGCTAGGGTGGCGGCTTGGGCGGCAGGGTTGGCGGCGGCGTTGAGGAAGGGCGGCGGCTAGGGTTTGGGAGGCGGTGGCGTAGGGAGAGGAGAGAGAGATGGGGGCAGGAAGAGAGAAGGAGAAGAAGAAGCAGCGTTACGAGAAGAAGAGAGGAGAGGAGATAAGCCTTTCGGCTATTTTTTGCTTGAACTCAATTACAAGGCCCCTTATATTTATAATCTAGGAAGACTTGGTCCCTAAGCAATCTCGACTTGGTTCCTAAGCAATCTCAGGAGATTCTTATAGTAATTGGATTCTCCTTTCCTAAATAATCCTAAACCTTTCTAAATCTACTAGAACTCTATTAAGGTAACCAACTTGATGACGTGGTGATTGGCGGCGATGGCTGCGGCGGCTACGCCGCCTTTCTTTCCAAGGCGCGTCCCCTAGTGTAACAACCCGGGTTTTCAGAAAGCCAAAAATGCGAACTTTTTAAAATTTTCTCTGCAATCGTGTGGAGCATGTAGTTGCTAGGACCAAACCTAGGTCAAACGGGGGAAAGTTCTACGCTGAACGTTGCACTCATATAGTTTTGACTGTAGGAGTGTGCCTCGGTCTCGGTCCTTGTTTATTCGAAGTTGGAGTGCACAAGCCATAGCAAAACCTCTCTCAATCTTCTCGTCAATCCTCTCTCAAAATTCCTCTATGAATTTTCCCACAAGTTCACCTTCGAGAATTACTCTCCATCTCCTATTCGATTTATTCTCGAATCCTCTCTATAAATTTCTCCGAAATGTCCCTTCGAATAATTCTAGAACTCCTTTCCAAAACCTAAAAAGATAAATGGAAAATTACCTCTTCTCCTCATTGGGCCAAAACCCTTCTCCCTTTTCTCTTCCTCCCAGCCCAGACCGGCCCAATCTTCCTCCCTCTCCCCACTCTCGCAGCCACTTCGCTGGACCTCGCAGCTTCTACTGGCCAGCCCCGGCAGGTATAGCCGCGCCCGGCCAGGCTGCAGCCACCTCCGGCCGATCGCAGCTAGCCGCCAGCCACCTGCTGCTTGCCACGGCCGGCCTGAGCAGGCTGCTGCTGGCCACCGCCGGCCAGAGCAGGCCGCAGCTAGCTGCAACAGGCCAGGACCTGCTGGCCTCAAGCCCAACCCTTGTAGGCCCAGCTACCACGCGGCCCAAGAGGCCCAGCAATGTGCCCTCGCTTGGAAACCCTAGCCTTCCCCATAAAAGCACCCCAAGCCACCCCTCTCCTCATTTTTCCTCCCTCGGCCGCCACTTCTCTCCCTCGCCTCTCCAGCCACCCCCAGCCTCGCTGGCCAATCCCAGCAGGCCACGGCCGCATCCGGCCGGCCCAGCGGCGCGTCTCGGCTGGCAGCGTGGCCGGCCAAATCAGGCTGCGCGGCCATGACCTCGTCCTGGTCCTCCTTCCTGAGCCTACACGGCTGCATCCCGGCCACGTCCAGCCACCGTCGCCTGGCCGCAGCCAGCTGCAGCCGCCGTCGTCTGGCCACAGCTGGCCGCTGCCATCCAGAGCAGGCCGCTGCGGGCTGCGGTTGGCCACCGCAGCGCGGAGTAGTGCACCGCCGCCTGGCTACATCTAGGCCACGCCGGCCAGCCATAGCCTCCATCAATCAGGCTGCCGCCTCTTCCGGCCGGCCGCAGCTGGCTGCCAGCAATCTGAGGCTGGCCACGGCCGGCCGCTACTGGCCCCAGCCGGCCAGCGCCCCTTGCCGCTGCCCCACCAACTCCGTTCCACCTCGTCGGACCTCTCCTCTGCTGCCGGTGAGCCTCCAGTGCCCAAAACCCCACCTATTCCCTCTTTGTTGATCTTGCCGATGCCCATGACTGAAACCAGCCTTCGTGCCACGTTCTACACCTGCAGGAAGACAGCAGCTAGCATGCCGCCGCTCCTGGCCACGTCTAGCCCATGCTGGCCGGCCATAGCCTCCACCGGCCAGGTTGCATCCACACCTGGCCTCCTGCGGATGGCTGCAGCCTGCTCCGACTGGCCGCAGCTGGCTACCGGCCACCAGCCGTGGCTGGCCAGAGGTAGCTACAGCTGGCTACAGCATGCCACAGCCAGCTAAGGTTGGCCACAGCCAGCCTAGGCTTGCTGCAGCGAGCTACAACCTTCCCGGTACCCTGGCGCATCTCCGCGGAAGCCCTGCCGGCCTCACCGTCTTCTCTGTCAAGGTTGAGCCTTTGGACCTCGTCGACGCCGTTCGCGACGTCGACACAAGTCTAGCTTTCATTTCACTCATACCTGTCGTTCGCACTTGCTCATACATGTTGCACTTCATCTATATCTATCTATATCATGCCTGTGCCGTGCCTTCATGCTGTCGCCCTCTGTTGCCGACCTTCGAGCCACATGGACACATGCCACACACACCAGCACGTGACCGACCATAGCCAAATGGATCCACGGCGTCGGAGACACCGGGGAGAACATGTCGCCCATGAACTCGCCATGGCCAGACCATGCCACGGCGAGGAGTTACCGTGACCTCGTCGCGGGTCCCCGAAGCTCAGGACACCCTAGGCGTAGCTTGGACATCATGGTGTTGTGCGATTCATCTTGGACTGTAGGATTCCCCTTCGGTTGCCCTAGCAGATTCCGGGGAACCCTAGCCTTGTCACCTTGATTCGCCACCGCTCCGGCCATCTCGAGTCACGGGAACAGGCCGTCGAGATCTGCCAGGACCCACCTATCATACACTGATGCCACTCAGACCAGTCATGTTGTTTGAGCTCACGCACGTTCACGTAACTCACGGACAAGCCCTGATGCCCCGTGCACCTTGCCTTGCCAGGTCGGCCAATCACCATGCCGTTGTCAAGTTAAGCCCATTCTCGACTTTCTGGCTGCCTCGTTAAGCGAGGACGGGCTGTTGAGAATCCTTGAGACCCCTGTCCACTGCAAGCTGTAACCCTCTGGACCCCTCTGTCTTCGTAAACGACATCAAACCAACACTATGAAAAGCCTACTTTTACTTTTTCGTATACATGTCTACACTGTTGTACCCTATCCTTATGACCTCTCTGTATATATATCTGTAATACAGGATATATCCATCTATGGAATTGTGCTACTCCAGTCTTGTCGGGTTATTGTCTTTTTGTCGTATCGTTGGTTCTTATCGCTGGTTGTTGTGTGTTTATCTATGGGTCGTGCCTTCGAGCTGGCTAAGGGATCGTATCTCTTTCAGATGTTGTGATCACGGGATTTATCTCGCCATGGCCGTAATGCCAAGTGTAACTCGACCCGTCACTTTTTAGTTAACCCCATTGCTACGAGCGTTAGCTCTGTCTTCGGCCCTAGGACATAGTCGTGAAGGACTTGATATCAAAATCGATCTCGATGCGGATCTTACCCGCTTACATCAAGCCTTTCGTAACCTAGTCCTATGGGAGATGACCTAGGAGACAACAATCATGGAATGATGGATGCCAACACTCGTTAGTGTAGCTTGTGGCCGTGAGTTCGCCTCGCCATGATCGTGGAGCTATGCTTCTCTTTTTGCCTTTCTTTTGCTTCTTCGTGCTCAAGCCCTTGTATGATTGTACCTTATATGACCATCGCATTTCTTTGATTCTCGCGGTGACAACCGCACCACTATGAATCCGAGAGATGTCTTAATGCCAGTGCACCTAGGTTGGGTACCCTATGGGTGGTTTGCGCACTTGTGTTCTTTGGTATGTTGCTCCCTTCCGATGCCCCGTTTGTCACCGTGGCATATGCGTTGGAAGAAGTAGACCACCGCTCTCTGATTGTTCTTGCCTTTCTTTCCCCGTTAGCCCGCTCTGTTCAATCCCATCTTGTTCATGGCGAAAGGATCAAAGATCGGACTATCTCTTTAGTTAGCAACGCTAAGGTCAATGTCATGCCCTGGACCCGTGCGAGTCAACCCCATCGACCGTGTAAAACCATCTTCACCGAAGATGTGACCGAGAACATGACATGGATGTGCCTAGCTAACTCCTCACTTCTCGGCTCCCGATGTTATTATGTCATGTGGATCGAGTAGACCCATAGCCGTTGCTCTGTTTATTTTGCACCAACCCCTTCTACTACCGCTGGATACCATGGCGGGTCAGTTGAAGTACACTGGAGCCAAGTCACAATTGTATTGTTTGTTCTTGTTTGCTTCTTGTGTCCAATTGTGACTTGTTGGGTAAAAGCTACAAGAGCCGAGCCCCGTTGTTCTTTCCTTTCTCTTTTGCTGGGCCCGTCTTCCGATTCCCGTCAACTCCATGACGCCCAGATCGAGAGAACGTGAGCCATGGTGTTTGCTATGGATAAGCTCTGGCTTAAACCATTTATCTTAAAGCCATACTGGCTTGGCCATGACTTAAGCTTATGCTTAGCAAACCACCACTCTTGTCAATTTGGACTGAGGATTGGACATCCGCCGGGAGAACTAAGTCGTGTACCTCTTAATGTTCTCTGATGTTAATGGATCTTCCTGTGTCTTGTCATCTTTTCGAGTATTGAGTGTTCTCTTGCCTTGTGTGTCGCTTCACGGAGTAGCTACTTCAAATTTAACGACGCTCGAACCGAGACCCACTGGAGGAGGAGAACGTGGACGACGACAGGACCTGTAGAATGGAGTCAACCTAGGAAGAGGAGACCCCGCTGAACGACTACACCAACGAAAGTAGATTTGTTCCACTACTACTGCGACATCGCAAGTGTCATGGCAGCACCTTCTTTTAGAGAATTGTAACACCCCTGGTGTTACGTTAACCTAAACCCACCATAAACCCACCATTTCATCATGTTATGCATTAAGCATCATGTTATTAATTCATTAATCACCAAGTATCAAGTGCATTAGAGCATGTCATGGTGTTAATGACCCTTGCATAAGTAATGCTTTGTCTTGTATACCAAGTGTGTTTTAAGATATTAATCATGCTTAATGATTTTTTTTTTGTATAGCTTGCTATGCATGCCAATTAGAATAGTGTGGCAAAGCAATTAAATTTCACTTACATGCTTTATCAAGTTTATAAAAGTGATTAAACTAAAAGCAACCTTGGAGTGATTAAGTGTTTGGCTAACTATGTTTAACATCCTAAGCATGTTTACAAGTCAAATGATGTAAAAGAAAGAATCAAATTTGAATTGAATCCGAATCCCAAACCCTAACCCTAGTTGGTTAAGTGTTGGAATTTGTATTTCAAGTTCACTTTTGAGGAGCTAACCATAATTAATTTTTTTTAAATAAAAGTTACCAAACTTTGACACCATTTCAAAGTATGAACTTTGTACTTTGAAAATATGTCATTGGTTGGGTTTGAAAAGTACCACAACATCATTAATTAATTGCCCAAAGATTCAATTTTGAAATTCCTTTTCAAAAGCTTGAATTTCAAAGGTGTTTACCCCTTTCTCAATTTCATCTCAAAATATTCAAAATTTGGGAAAACTTCCAAAATATAGGTTGTACATCTTTTTGAGCTCTATAAGTTTGGTATATAAAGTTTTCAAGTTTTTGAATAAAATTTAAAGTAATTTCAAAAGTTTCTCAAATTGGAAATTTTCCCTTTCTTGATTTTTTAAACTCCAATTCAAAATTTATTTAGTTTTATGAAAAACTCTCTAAATCAAAGTTGTAGATCTTGAAAAATAGAACAACTTTTATTTTTGGAGATTTTCATCTTTTATTCAAAATTTGAAAGTAATTTTGAAATCTCAAAAAAGATTGAAATTAAACCCTTTTCAAAATTCAAACTGTGTTTTCAAAAATATTTAGAATTTGACTAAACTTCTTTAACCAAAGTTGTAGAGCATAAAAATTTGAGCAACTTCTATTTTTGGAGTTTTTCCAGTGCAGTTCAAAATTTAGGAGTAATTTGAAAAAGAAGAGAAGAAAGGGAACTGCTACAGTAATCTGCCGTGCCCCTTTTCTCTTTCTCCTCTCTGCCCTCACTATCGCCGGTCATCCGCCGTGGCCTCACCGCGCCTTCTCGCGCGGAGGCACGCGGACGCCTGCGCGAAGCTCCTAGCCACCTCACCGTCCTGCCCATGCCCTATAAGCATCAAGTGCCGGGCCGGAGTCGTCTTCTTTCCTTTTACGTTCCACCGCCGCCGATTCCACTCACCGGCCAAATTGGTGCAGCTCGCTGCATCACCGCCCCATTCACCTTGCCACCAGCCTCGCCGACTCTTTGCGCTCCTTTTGAGCCACCTATCACGACCTCTAGTCACCAAAGCTTCCGGCGATCCTTCTTCTTCTCAGCCGGGCCGGTCGGGCGCCGCAAGCTTTCGCGCTTCGCCCGGCGCCTTCCGGTGCGCTTCATGCCCAACCAACTAGTGCCCTAGCTCCGCCTTGCCGTGCAGGTCATCATCGACCCCCCATCTTCCTTCATTGGCACGGGCATTTGGGCAGCTGTGCGCCGCCGTGAGCGCCCGGCCAGAGCCATCTCCACCGCGGTAGGCTCTTTCGATCACTCCTTCAGCCAAACCCAGGTACCACCGGTCGCCTTGCGGCTCTAGTGGAAGCTTCTTGACCAATCCATTCCACCTCTACCACCGTCGTAACGCCGGAACGCCACCATGCCGCTGATGCAGCGCCCATTCTTTCTGCCGTAGTTTGCCGCGGGCTACTGCGTGTGCCACCCCGGCCCTCCGCGCCCAATGAGCTCGCGAACCGGCGGGGGTCGCGGTGGTGACCTTCAGCGGCCCGCGACCTCGCCCGTGGCCCGAGCTGGGCCGTCGACCGCCGGTAGGCCCGGTCAAGGCAGGGCGTGGGGTACGACCACGGCCGGCTGCGTCGTCGGCAGTAGGAGAGGGGGAGTGAAAGGAGGACGCGGAGACCGGGCAGGCCTCGGGCCAGTTGGGCCGAGCCAGCGGCCCAACTCCATCCGGCCTAGCCCGTCAACAGTTTTATTCTTTTCAAATTTCAGAAAAGGTGAAAAGCTGAATTCTTATTTATTTCATAATTAAATAATATGAGCTCAGAAAAATATGAACTAAATTTCTATGTGTTATTCATGATGTCTAGTTTCATAAAAAATATGTGTTTGGTATGTTAATCACTTTTATTATGCTTGATAATTGCATGCTTTAATTAACAAATAGCAAGTGTTTGATTTTTGTAGAGCAACATATTAAACCAAAAATCATGAAAATTTATGGTTAGACTTTTCATGCTAAAAGTAACCTCCACTAAAATTTTGGTACTGTTTGGAATAAGTTTATTTTAATAACTAATTTCTACCTTGTTTAATGACCATAAAAATGATTAATAAAATAACCATTAATTGATTAGTTTTCTAATTTAAATGTTGAGTGGTTTGTGGTACTGTTTGAAGACCCTGGATCAGTAAACCTCCCTGGTCCAAGGCATGATCGTGTATAGTTTATATATAATGTTGCTCACATGCTTACATAAATAATAAATGCCTAAAGTAATTAATTATATGTTTCACTTAGGTTGATTCCCTTTTGGTATGATTTGAAGACCATGAATCACTATCACCCCAATGGTTCATGGCTTGATTGTGTAGTAGTAGAAGTAATCTATATCACATGTGTAGTGATAGTTAATCAAGAAGTAAGTTTAATTAGCGGCTTTCAACAACTGTAAAATGGTTAATAAATTAGTAATTAATCTTAATCACTATTAGGATTGATTGGTTTTGGAATTGAGTGATGACCCTAGGTCATTAACCCTAATGACCTTCGGCAATTTACAACGATTGTGTTGTGTTATCCAATGTCGTCGTAATTGCTAATTATGATCTCTTGATACAACTATACCGTGAAGGAAAGTTGTACTCAAGATGTTAATCATCACCATGTTGCATCCTTCGCATTATGTCTTGCATTTTGCATCATGTCATGCATTTCATCATACTTAGAATGCATCATTTGTATACGTGTAGTATACGTGAGAGAAAGTTTACGTGGATCAAGTTCGGAGAAGGTGTTTCCGGAAGAAGATGCCCAGGTGTTGATGCCATCTGACTTGTGTGATCCTCCTGAGGATCCTAACCTTCTCTGCAACGCAGGCAAGCCCCGGATGCATTCAAACCCTGCCTTGAATTTCGAAAGTCTTTATGATTTTATGTAGATGATATGATGCATTAAGTGTAGGAGTTGTGTGACATCCTATTTGATGCATTTACCGTACCTTGTGATACTACCCTGGATACCTGTTTTGATTTTGAAAATGTTAGTACATGCTTAGTCCTGCTACTAGCATAGGTTTTTGTGAAACGTTTTAAAAGTTGATAACAATATCATCTCCGAGAAAGTATTCAAAACTTGATGTTGCTTTGTCGCCTATCCTTCACCTTGGCCGGGTCGTGGGTACGCACAAGAACATGATGAGTAAATCGAGAGCGCGCCGGTGGAGTGACTTGATGGGCTAGTGCCCTGGTGTAGTGTCGTCCACTTGTGTCGGTTAAGGACCGTTCGTTGTGGTGATCCCGTGGTCAAGAGGGTTATTGGATAGTACTAGTCGCATGCTAATGGCGGTAAGCTCCCTTGTATGATTCATGCGAGAACGGACAACCGGAGCGGGAAGTAGCGTGTACCCACACTACGAGCGCACCGTCGGCCGTCGAGGCCCGACGGCGTAGGGAGATGGTGTCTTGTACTCTCGTGGCTAGGACCCGTTACGGCGGGGAGAAATGCAAGCGTGAGTTGATGTATGTAAGATGGTCGATCCCCGCATACATCGTGTGGCTAGAAGCCCGGCCGGGTATATAAAGCGATTTGAATCGTCGTTGCTCCACGATATGGGAGACTTGACCAAGCGTCGGCATCGTAGTAATGATGAAAGTGGTTGAGGACTGGAAAGTTTTGAAATTGTTACATGGATGATAAGTGTTTGCTATAGAGCAGGATAAATAACATGAAAAGTAAGGATCAACTTTAATTGCTTTTGGCAAATGTGTCTTTGATTCTTGCTAAAGCCTCACCTTGATTCCTATTAGCCAACATTCCCGAGTCTTCTCCCTAATTTTTGGTCGGGTAAGTCTTGCGGAGTACTTTTTTGTACTCGGGGTTCTTTGACCCCCATTGCAGTCTTGGCCCCATTCTTTGCTAAGTTCGGTCATGCCGATTGGGCTTGGCGTGATCGAATATCTCTCACCCGAGGTGTTCTCACGTAGGTGTTCTATATCCCCTTCTTACTCAGTAAGCTTCGGTTAAGTTTTGTTTAACCAAACTCGATTAAGTGTAGTCATATCTTTTATAAATCTTCCGCTACTCTGTTGTATTTGAATAAAAACGATTGTAATACTACAATATCTTGTAAGAAGTCGATCCTGGAGGATCGTGGTTTCATCGGGGTTTCACCCGACAGAACATTCTGAGTTATGTGGTACACAAGTATGGCTAACAGAGGTCTTAGAGACAATGTCAGGTGCTTATGGGCCATATAATTTAGAAGGTTCTGTCATAAGAATCCTATTAGACATTGCATATTTAGAACTGCTAGTGCTTTATATTTATTCCTTGCTAGTATCTTGATGCATGCTACTGCCTGATCCATTATTACTTGATTGCAACCACTCTACCATGTCACCCAGCTTTGTGCTCGCGCTCACTTACATATAATTATCTACCTGCTTGCCTGCGTCCTATATCACCATACTTACTTTAAACTCCACTCGCATTGTATCTGTGATGTGATGTTGGTGGTGAACCCCTAGGAATGGTTTGGCTTGGAATGCCAGACTTGGTGAACTGTGAGCGAGCTGCGTGTGTCTTGGGTGCGTGGAGGGTGAGGGTTGTGTTGACCGAGCTGGAATGTGTGACGAGCCTAGGGCAAATCTTGTTGTGTGATGCTACCTGGGCATCCTGTGATGTGACTACCTATGGCGGGTAAATGTGCGTGATGGGGAGAATCCTAGGTGTGAGCCTCTGAGGGGTGGAGCCCAGGAAGAAGGTGCTGTGGTGGCACATAAAATGGTAAACCTGATAAAGATATTCTAGCTTGGTCAACCCTAAAGACTTACTAGTACTCAGACTCACCGGGAATCCTTGCATCCCACTCGCTCTCTAATGGGGAGGGAGACGACTGGACTACTTGGTAGAGCGATGCCACTACTATTGGGTGAAGAGTGTAGGAAGGTACGGGCATTGGTGGACTCACACCCTTCTAAGACAACATAGTAGCCACCAGGGCCCGGTATTATGTCTCACAGTATCAGCCATTCCAGACTAGACTTGGGATGTTCCAGGGCTAAGAGATAGGGTGGCATCGTTCTAGGCTAGCAAGCAGCCGGAATCTGCCTAGACAGGGCACTGCCAATGATGGCTATCTTGTGGGTATGTGAAACCTCTACAGAGTGTATGGTTGATTGATCGATACATATGCCGACTCATCGGCTATGGACCTTTCTTGGGGCCTGTGCTTCACTAGATAGAGAGATGATTCTTCTTTTCTCCCCCTGGGTACGTGGTATTGTCGGTCGTGAGCCTTGGGGGCTACAGGCCATTGAGACAGGCTGAGAGGGAGTTGGCCTACCGACCTGAGAGTGAGATGTGGTAAGGCGTGTGGTGGTGAAGTGAAGATGGTGTGGGATGGATGGGATGATGGATGGATGTGTGAGTGTATGTGGTTGGGAATGGGTTTAAACTTGACAAACTATTATATTATTTACTACTTGATGCTACTTTGTATGCGCTAAGGATGCAAACCACAGCCAAATATTAGGATTGCCAGATTCTTTATTTTATCTTTTCCATTAAAGCTCATCGGTGCTGACCATGGCCTGCATATATCTGACAGTGTGTAGATTTTCTATTTCTCAGAGATGTTGAATTTAGAAGGATTAGGAGGTCTCGTGCCTACGCTCAAGTTTGGTTCAGGGGATGAAATCTGTGCAGCTGACACTCTACTCTGATGATGCTCGTAAAAGAGGAGCCTTCACTCGACGACATGTTTCCTCCAACTCTGATGACGACTAGATATACTTCCGTTAGAATTACTCTATAATAGGTGTGTTCTCAGTTGATGCTTTATCTTGCAAAGCTTGTAATCTCATGTTGTATGACTTTGATATCAACTAATATATGATAATGTGATAGAATCATTCTTTGATTTTATCACATTATAGTTCATTCTGTGGATTTTCCCTTCGTGGAAAAATCGAGGATGTTTCACCTAGGGCAGGCCGTGGAGCCTACCTAGGGCGGTGGTAGGGGCGGCGGCGCCCCCCTTGTGGGCTCCTGCCCACTTTCTCCGTTGACAACTCCCTCCTTCTCCGATCAGTGTGTCCTCGCACTGAAACATGCGTCAGGTGGTGGAGTTTGTTGTCAGTTGGTGGAGAATTCGAAGGAGTAGTGGTAGGAGTTGATGTAGCCAAAGACATTAATCCATGGTGGCTTGGCGGAGTTGGGCGATGATGTTTGGGTCACCAAAGTGCGGGGAAGCCTGTTGTAGACTGGTGAAGGCGTTGTGGTCGGTGTCATTGATGTAGTCGAGAGTTGTGAGGTAGCGGGAGCAGCTGGCTTGCATCATTACGTCCCGAGGTAGTGATGGAGTGGCCTCCTTCGGTGCTCGCTGGATTGTCGATGGTGCTGGTCATCGTTCTAGTTTGTCGGGGACAAAAGGTAGTGAAGGAGGTGTGGCGTTCATTGCGGTGGTACCTGAGTTCCATCGTGGGGAAGTCCCACGTCAGTCATCCTAGGCTTGGCAGCCACGGCGTGCCCGATATGACGTTGATATTGTTGCTGATATCGAGGAGGAAGGCATCTGCTAGTTGTCGTGGATGGTGCTGGGGAAAGGGCAAGGGCTGTCACCTTGTCCCCTCCTGCTGTGTCTGACGGCATCAGATTGCCATAGTTGTTGTTAATGCCGCTGGCAAGGAGCGTCGGTGGCTCTTGGCGTTCATGTGTCTGAGCCAAGCATGTCGCTGCCTCTATTGTCTTTGGATGGAGAGCAACGAGGACTCCTCGCAGTGCCACTAATAGGCCTAAAACAAAGAGGTTGAATTGGTCAAACTCACCGGTGATGCCGGAGCTTAGTATGTACGCTGTGAAGGTGCCGATGTAGACATCCACGGAGTCGGTGCACCGAGCCGATGTAGTCATCCACATGAGTTGTGCTACACCTGTTAGATGAAAAATGGCATACCGTATTTGTTGATTTTCAGGCACGTGATGCAGCCTGAATGGTGGTTATAGTCGGGGGAGCCACAGTAATGGATCTATCGAGCCGTCGTACGTAGGAGTTTTCAGTCAAGCCGTGACGGATGGTTGGCGTAGTAGTGGTGCTAGTGTTGTTAAGGGGGTAGGAGCCAGGGGCGTTCGTGGCACGTGTACCCTCTTGTCTTGGCGACCAGTGGCTAATTGAGGAGGTTGGCGGCCACCCGGGGCCAGCTGTGCAGTAGCGTGTATGGTAGGAGATTTGTTGAGCATGTTGAAGTATGGCGGTAGTTGCTATGTTGGTGGTGTCGTGAACAGGCTAGCCGACATGACGGTGATCATGACTTGCTTGTTGTCCGCCTTAAGATTGTTGATGGCGTCCTCTCAATCCAATCTAGGTTGGATCTTGGTGATGATGGCGTCTCCCTTAGTGGTCGAGGAGTTTCCATCTGAAGACCCCTTAGATACATCTATAGGAAAAAGATTGGGGGCGATTTTGGTGTCGAACCTGTTGATTTTTGGTTACCGGTGGAGATTTGTTGCACCCATCGTCCTTCTTGATGCTAGCGTGGCTTGTCTCATGGCCATTGCGAGTTGTAGCGAGCAGTGTAGGTGCGATTAATGCGGGGACAGTAGCGAGTTTCTTTGCTCTTTGTTGATGGCGTTGGGAACCTCGAAGTTGATGGCGTCTTCACATTCCAATCTAGATTGGATCTTGGTGATGATGGCGTCACCCTTGGTGGCCGAGGAATCTCCATCTGAAGGCCCCTTAGATGTATCTATTGGAGCAAAATTGGGTGTGATTTTGGTGTTGAACCTTTTGATTATTGGTGTGGGCAACGTTGTCGGCTGTGGCAGAGGCAATTGCGTTGGTGATGCAGGTGGTGCCAGCTGTATAGCCCTAGGGCTTGGCGGTGACGTCGATGGCGGAGTAGATGGCATTGTTGTTGCAATGTCGGTGGTGTCCATGACGTTGTTAACGATGGTGGAGTCTTGCGATGTGTTCTTCTCCAGTTGGATTGGATCTGTTATCGTTGGAGGATCGTTTCACATATCAAGGAACTCGATGAACTTCCTTTCCCAATGATTGATGGCCTTCTAGAAGCCATCTACGATGTTCTCCATGGGATCTGCACGTTTGATGTTTAGGCTGGTGTTGATTTTGACGAAGTCCGCGTTGATCTTGTCGACGTCATTGTTCAAGGGAGTGAACTCTTGCAGCAACTCCTTCCAGGCGGCGGTGAGGAGGGCCATGGATTCCCAAAGGATCAATCTGGTCTCGTGATACTAGCTGTAACAGCGTGCCAGGTAGGGTGTCTGGGCGGGCGCTAGGGCGGCGGCAGGGGTGGCGGCAGCGCGGAGGAAGGGCGGTAGCTAGGGTTTGGGCGGCGGCGGCGTAGGGAGAGGAGATAGAGATGGCAGCAGGAAGAGAGAAGGAGGAAGAAGCGGTGTTACGAGAAGAAGAGAGGAGAGGAGATAAGCCTTTCGGCTATTTTCTTGTTTGAACTCAATGATTACAGGGCCCCTTGTATTTATAGTCCAGAAAGACTTGGTCCCTAAGCAATCTTAAAAGATCCTTATAGTAATTGGATTCTCCTTTCCTAAACCTTTCTAAATCTACTAGAACTCTATTAAGGTAACTAACTTGATGAAGTGGCGATTGGCGGCGGCGCTACAACCGGTTGAAAGGTCCTAATTGGCTAGAGGGGGGGTGAATAGACTATTAAAAAATTCTACAAAGCACTAGACAAATTTGATTAGTAAAACAAATGGCGAAAAGCAATTTTGCCTAGCCTATGTTTGTGTGCAAGCCTCCTATTCAATAATTCTAGTTAATTATAATTTCTATGTCACACAAATGCTAAGTCACTACTTCACCACTAGTGAGCAAGAAGCTTAGCTAAAAAAATAACTACAAGAGCCACTTCTACTCAACTAGCTACCACCACTAGTACACAAGTAAGAATAAATAAATACAAGGTAGAGAGGTGATTTTTATACCGCCGGTTGTAGAGATGATGAGCCAATCACGAAGAGAGAAATCACAATATATATAAATATCAATGAAATCCAATCAATCACCGGAAGACAAGATGACACAATAATTTTTCTTCCAAGATTCACTTGCTTGCCGGCAAGCTAGTCCCCGTTGTGTCGACCAACACTTGGTGGTTCGGCGGCTAAGAGGTGTTGCACAAACCTCGCCCACCACGGGCACCGCAAGAACCAATCCACGAGTGAGATAGCTCAATGACACGCGCAATCCACTAGAGTTGCCTTTGCGATCTCCCGCGAGAAAGGCACAAGAACCCTTTATAAATAATCTTCTTGATTGGGGGCAGACACAATCACCAAATCCCCTCACCAATCAATCAATCTCCAACCGTCTAGTTGACGGCAATCACTAAGAGTAATAAAAAATTTTCAATCACACAAATCACCTAGTGCCACAAATATACAATCCCGAAATGCACACACTAGAGTTCTCTCAATCCTCTCTTGAATAAGCACAAAGCTTAGGGATGGAGAGGAGAAGGAGGAGATGCTCAAGAAGCTCTCACGAATCAGTCTAGGATTCAATCCCTCACTAGAGTAGAGCACAAAGCTTGGGGAAATGAGAGAGGAGAATAGAGAGCTTGTTTCTTGGCTGTTCCTCTTTTCTCAGATCTGAAAGCAAAATGGACCAATAGAGAGAGACAGAGAGGGGAAGGGGGCTGGTCTTTACCAGACGGCCAGGCCACACAACGGCAGCAGCAGGAGCCGGAGCCCCCAACGGCTCTTTTCCTTCCTGTGTCGCGCGGCGTCCTACGCGCTCAGACGCGCAGCGCCTCTCTGCGTCGTCGCTCTTCCAACGGGTGAAACACGCGCGGCGGCGACCAGGAACGGACGAATGCCTTCGCTTCCTTTCTACGCGGAGTCAGCGAACTTGAGCACCTCGGCCACCAGACGGGCAGGCCAACAGCAGCGCCTGCGCTATTGCCTCCTGGGCCAGGAAACCGACAGGCCGGCCCAGCTGGAGGGCACGGCATGTTTGCAATCTATATGAATACAAACCCGGTTATCTCAAAAAAAAAAAAAAAAAAAAAAAAACTGTGCTCTGGCCCAAGCGGTTCTCCTCTCCGTGCACAGCAGCAACAGCACGAAAAAGCGTAGACTCCAAAGCTGCACCACCACTGGCTGCTACGACAGCAGCTCCAAGCACCAGGAAATTTCAAAGAAGCTTTCCTTTTTTTTTTTTTTTTTTTTTTTTTTTTTTTTTTTTTTTTTTTTTTTTTTTTTTTTTTTTTTACTGCAGCTGGCCGGTGTCCATTTGCTTTCCAATTCCTTTTCTTTTAATTTTCTCTCTCCTCAAAATAACGGCAGTAGCAGCAGCGCTCAGTACCTCCTGCACTCCCCATCAATGAGTGGACGAGCACACCCTGGCTGCTCCCTCTTTCTTCTTCCAAAATAATTTCTTCACCCTTTCTTTTGTGCTATCACCACCAAAAATACCAAACCAATTTTAGCACATGTGATAGCATTTTCACAAATAATATTTCAGTGTTAATCTCGTCACCGTCGCTAACCGCTTATGCATATGCAAAATAGACTCATATTTAGTGACACTAGATAACCGATGCAATTAAAGATTTTCCCTCTTTATAGTACGGTTATCTATCCTAAATCCGATCACGTACTCTACTGCGTCTTGATCGGCAAAATAAATTCCCTATATTATACCTTTGCCTTGAGCCCATAGGGATTTATTTTTCCTTTCTTCTTTTCCAAATGAGGAGCAATTGATCTTCTCTTTTCGGCCATCACCACACCATGACTATCATCTAGCTCCACCACTTGGTGTGTACCAACCTTGCTCATATTGCAACACTTATGACAAAGATTAGTACACTTGGGTGCCATCAATTAACCAAAACCAAACTAGAGCTTTCACTGCCTTTCTCTCCAAGGAGCGCCCCCCTAGGGCAGGCCACGGAGCCCACCTAGGGTGGTGGTAGGGGGGCAGCGCCCCCCTTGTGGGCCTCCTCTGGCCCACTTTCTTCGTTGACGGTCACAGCCTGCGTTGGGCGTGTGACATGAGCATATTATGAAAATATATTGTATGGTAAATCTAATGATACTAATTTGATACCATAAGTCTTAATATTTTTTTTAGAAATTCGGTCAAAGTTTAAAACATTTGACCTAGGATAACTCTAGGAATTGTTTTTTTAGGGACAGAGGAGTATCTAATATTAAAGAGTCAAAACTTTATCTTTTTTTCCTTCCACCTCCCCTTAACTATTCGGAAAGTAGAGTTTCATCTATCCCGCTTTGTTTACTTGACCTAGACTTATGATTCATGTGCATACGAGTTATAATAACTCACGTCTAGCGACGATGGATACAGAGTTCGATTCCAATACATATTGGGTCACACCCTTCATATCTCGTATGCGACCCCAATTCACTATCTGTGCTCATATAAGTTAGAACAACTCATGTCGAACGATAATACAGAGTCTGATTCTATATGTATACGATTGTGTTGTAACACATGAGTGCTATCAAACACACTATCATCCAGGCCTGGTCCATTTGGTACAGGCAACCAACAAGGCGCCTTGCATCGATTCGGATCGGCTTTAGTTGGCTTGGGCAAGGCCTGCGGACCGAGCTGGCTTTAGGCCAGATATCAAACATGCCCTCTAATACGGCGCTAGGTGGCCAGGAAGAGCCGAGCTCACGGGGCTGGACGTGGAAATTGGAATGGAAGGTGAAATCCAATTGGGAATTGGGATGAAGTCCGCAAATAACAACATGAAACCCAAACGTATTTTAGCCCAAGTTATTAGGACCGGACCGGAGATCGAGCTGGCGAGAGCGTCGGTTCAATGGTTCACTGGTCCAACCGTTTAGAACCGGTTGAACTGCCGGTTCGATTATTTTGGACCGGTTAAATCGAACCGATCACAAATGCATTGAACCAGTATATCTATATAAGATATAATTAATAATTGATAGATAGTGAACAACACAATAGACGTATTATTCATTATTCACTGTTGAAAAACAACCTCGAATACTAAAATGGAGTGAATCATTGCAAATACCTCATTGTGATGATCAAAATAGATGTATTATTTATTTAGTTTGGAGCCCATCTGAAAAAAATAAAAATTTAAAAAGATAATGCTGATCCTAGCACTACCAAAAGTCAAATGTGCAGCACCAGCACGCATGCAACATTCGAACTCCAAGTCTCCAACAGGCAGGCGGGCCAATCGATGGCTGGTGCATGCAGCCATGCATCCACTAGCGTCAGGCGGGCCATCAATGCCAGGTGCATGCACTCCAGTACTCCACTAGACACGCTACCCTGCACAGCTGGACTGCAGTTTGCACACCATTTTACGGACCGGAGCGGTTCAAAAGGAACCGGCCGGTTCAACTGGTTTTTACCGGTCCGATTCTATAGGCGGTCTTTTAAGCGAACCGGACCGGTCAGAGCTCTGGTTCGGTCTTTTAGCGGTCTGACCGCCGGCCGGTCGGTCCAAATAACTAGGATTTTAAATTTGACTTATAAACCTACTGATAAGTTCGAAATTACCGATTTCGGTTGATTTTCTTTATGAGAGAAATATTGTTCAAACTACCGATAAAGTTCTACCGATAAAACAAGGGGATAGAGCTCCCTCCGTCTAAAAAGATGTAATCCTGCGGTTTGAATCTTGTCCCAAAATTAATATAAATGTAGTTAAGATGAGCATTTTAGATGGGATCCACTAATAGAAAAGCCCACTGGCACTGCATGCAGTTGAAGAATCACTGCATATCCATCTCCATCCATCGGCGATCCTTATCCACAAACCCCCAGGCCTCCCGGCGTCCGAACATTCCAGATATAATCATTGCCGTTGAGTTCTATTACATGGGACAAGAAAACAAGACAAACTAGCCTCAATAAGATTTCTATACTTTTGTGGGACAGAGGGAGTAGAACGAAACTACACGCCTCCAGATTATTAGCTGGATGCTCCCAGTGTTCCCGCCGCGGATCGTGGCGCGCGGCAACGATGGAGGCGACCCACCACCCGGCCCCGACCCCGCATCTGCCTTCCCCTTCGACGCTAGCACCACCACGAGCGGCTGGGAAAGCTGCAGAGAGGGAGGAGAATGATGGGGGCAGGGCAGGTCTTCTCTTCGTCGTCGGAGTGGCGGCCGCGGCTGCGACGGTCATCGGCGCGCCGGCGCCTCATCGCTGTTACTGATGGGCCGACGAGTGAAGGAACATCATGATACCTGGGCCGTGGGCCTCGTCGATCACCCTTGCGCTGCGCTGACCAGTATAGTGGGCCCGAGGAGGCTGTGTACTGGCCCAGAAAAAACAAAAAAGACGCAGCGCAGTGCTGGGACCACTTGTTAGCAACTTTCTCGATCATTTTTTAGAGCATATATGAGTTTCTTGGATTGGGTTTTCATTTGAGAGTCCACAAGAGGTAAGGTTCTGGTGGGAATTATGCTAGCGTCCCAACCGGAGTCTACTAGAACCACCCGTCCGTCACCTACACTCCCTCCGCTCCAATTCTTTTTTTTTTTTTTTGACTTTCAGACATCATGTTTAACCATTCGTATTATTAAAAAAAAAAATTATACAAATATTATGTACTTCCTCCATTTTAAATTATAAGACGTTTGACTTTTCCAACTCTAAATTTGATTACTCGTCTTATTCAAAAAAATTTACATAAACATAGCCAAATTTAAGTCATTCTTGAAGTACTTTTTTATTGATAAAGCAAGCCACCGACAAAAGAAGTGATATTTTACATAAATTTTTGAATAAGAAGAGTGGTCAAACTTGATGTAAAAAAATCAAACGTCATATAATTTAGAATGAAGTATCTTATGATGAATTATTTTATCATTAGAGATACTTTAATAATGATTTATTTATTTTATAATATGTATAATTTTTTTTGAATAAGACGAATGGTCAAACACAGTGTTTAAAAAGTCAAAAAATGGCGCTTTTTAGGATGGAGGGAGTAGTAGCTTCGATACATTCCACCAGGTTTTATTTCTCTGATTCTCTCAAAATCACATTGAAATATAAAAGTGATTGTTTCATACCGGAGACCCGAACTACAAATATATACACAACTTATGAGGTACAGCAGTCCTTTATTTATTACATATATAGGAGTACTTCAGTAGTGTATGCTATTTTTTTTTTTTTTGGTGTTCATCTTATTTCCGGTTCCGGCCTTAAATCCTCTTGCTCAGATCAGTGGACAACCTTTCAGCCTTTCCTCCCTTTCTGCTTGGGTAACTTGTGGCAGCAGCTCCTCTTCAGATCCATGGCTTTCCATGGACTGAGCAGAGCAGGGGACGTCGTCTTCAGGTTTCCTTTGGCTGCGAGTGACACCGGCCTCACTGCATTTCCTTTCAGACCCAAGCCCCAATCAAACTGACGCCCACAGGCACCCAGCCACTGCACAGGATAGGACAGATACACCATGGGTTGCCTGCCACCCGCATCGGCCGTCAATAAATGTCTTCTCGTATTCAGAAAGAATAAGGGCAAGCGCTGCTTTAGCAATCTGGAAGTTCTATCTAGTCTGCAAGAAATAGATTTTCTGTCTGCGCCATGCTATGTCTGCGCCATGCTAGGCTTACTTGTATAAATATCGAACCATCGCCGCTTAATAGTGTTCAGATAAAAAGTACTAACAATCTGTTACATGATAGAGCATTTACAGAACAACATGTACAACCATCAGTCCATCATAATATCTTGCTCTGTTTTGAAAGTTCATATTTTCTGCAAGACCTGCCAAATACTTGAGCAATCCACAGCGATGCAGCAAAACTCAAAACACTTGATTTGATTTGGTAATGTACTGTATGCATGTGCTAACCAATATACACTATATATGCTTTGAGTGTCTGATTGAGATTTAATTCTGCAACATGAAGTGTGGGATTCATGTCTCATGCGCGCATTCATGCCATCTAGGTCCTTGAATCAGAGTTGCAATTTTTTTTTTATGTATATATATGATCTAGTAGGCAGGCCCTTGAAGCAGAGTTTTATGCATAGCACTATCCGCGTTAATAAGCATGCTGAAATTGATGTTAGTGGTGTCGGTCCTTAATTTCTAACAACGTGTATGCTCGGGGTATACAGAATAAAAAATCAATAACCAAAGTGAGCAGAGAAAACTCAATGGCACACTAAACAAATTTACCGACTCAAGTTTGTTTTCATCAAAAAGTTGTTTAACATATATAGTTGAATATAGCGACAAACAATACCAATAACTAACCTGACTGCACAACTGCAGGATTGATGCGAAGTAATATGAAATCAACTCTGCAGATGACTCTGAAACCACAAAAATACTTAATACTCCCTCCATTCCAAATTATAAGACAATTGACTTTTTTGCTACTAAGTTTGACCATTCGTCTTATTCAAAAAACTGTGCAAACTATCATTTCTTTTGTCGTGGCTTGCTTTATCAATAAAAGATCTCCAAGAATGACTTAAATTTGACTATATTTACGTAAATTTTTTGAATAAGACGAGTGGTCAAAGTTGGAGTCAAAAAAGTCAAACGTTTTATAATTTAGGATGGAGGAAGTATTAACCACATGTGTAATTGATGTCAGATCAATAGGTCACCCCTGCAAACACACAGGATATAAAATAGCAAGCACACGTGTCTACATTTATATCTGTCCGCAAAAAGTCTTTTTACTTATTTTCTAGTTACAGTGATACTACAATAATGAACCAACAAACTCACCGATAGATGATAACTTCGGGCAGTTTTCCTGCCGCAGAAATTTGAGCGTGTTTCTACAGGGGATCGAGTCCAATGGGATCGACTCGATGTTGTCACAACTGCTCAAGGACAGGACAGTGAGAGAGGTAATCTTCTCTAGGCAAGATGGAAATGGTCTGTCGAGCTCACCACAATGATGAATATGAAGCCTTTGGAGTGAGTAGGGAAAAACCATTTCCCTTGACTGTGGGCACATCAAACATTCACAGCCAATAAGTTTCAGGTCCCGGAGGTGAACAAATCCCACAAAATTGGGAGGTATTGATTCTAGATCCTTACAGTTTATAAGATGTATGCTCTCGACGGATGGTAGGTTCTTCGGGGACAAGAAGTGGTCAAGATTTTTCACCCCATTGCATAAGTAAAGTACAATAGAAGTGAGGTGTGTGAAGGCAAGGAATGAAATCACATTGCTGCAATTGGTACTGCTGCTTGCATGCTGACCCGTTGAATCACCTTGTGTACCACCATTAAAATGGGGGGTTGATAAAGTTTGGCCGAAGCAATGGCAACTTGAAAGCTCCAATCTTCTTAAATTTTGTAGGTATTTCGGATTAAACCAACTTGGTAGCCTATTACCCCGAAAACCTTGGATTGCAAGGCATTCAATTCTCTCATTAGGGCGCAAG
Source organism: Chrysopogon serrulatus (assembly GCA_015844335.1). Lineage (NCBI taxonomy): Eukaryota > Viridiplantae > Streptophyta > Magnoliopsida > Poales > Poaceae > Chrysopogon > Chrysopogon serrulatus. The sequence goes on from JADLZL010000921.1 coordinate 179,086, forward strand.
CTGTCAGCCACTTCATTGTCACTAGGGCACGGCGTCTGAGTTGTGGTAGTCTTTCGCCAGTTTAGCTCTAGTTCCTTGAGGTATTTCTTGTCAACGAGCCTAGCTAGAGCAGCCTCTTCCTGGCTCTTCACAGTATGAATAGATTTGATACTTAGTTTTCCTCAAAGTTTTAAATCTCCGGCTAAAGGGTTTAGCTGCACGGTCGCCAAACAGCTATAGCCGCTAATCGCCGGCTAGATCGCCGCTACGGCGATACTCTGCTTTTCCTTTTCTTTTCATTTTTGTAATTGTTTTTCATATAAATAATATACCTTATCCCCTCGCGTGAAACAAATCAATCTTATCCACTCAGCTGCTCCCTCATCTCCCCTCCCCTTTCAAGTCGCAGCCCATGGCCGCTCACATCTCACGCACCATGCCACCAGCACCACGGACTCGTGGAGACCTCTGCCCTCCCCCAACCTCTCCAAATTGTGCCCGCCATCAGATGCCATTCCTTGGTCGCATCCCACGGCAGTGGATATTGGTGACCAATTTTGAAGGACCGAAAACGGCGACCAGAGGGGGGGGGGTGAATGGGAGCCTCAAATTTCTTTCGAAACTTTCGACCGCTGTCCCAAAATCGAACCCCAAAGGTAAAACCACAAGCGAGCGGTAAGATCACGACCTAACAGGTAGGTGGATACCCTTGGAGATGTCCAAGAGGTACAGCGGATCAACCGAGGAAGATCGGGACACGAGCACTCGACGAAACTCCAAAAGCGACACACTCAATTCCTATAGAGAAGGAGAGAGTGGCCAATCCAAAATACTCAAGCCAACTTGTGACAAGAGTACTTGGATACGAAGCACGTGATGCTACAAACCCAACGCAACAAACGGAACTCAAATCGGACCTCGGACGGTCAAGAAGAAGTTTAACAACTCGGTAAAACAGCCTTGAGACCCTCATACCGGACCTCATACCGGACGTGTCCGGTATTCACGGCTTCGGACCGGACACACTCAGGTCATACCGGACCTCATACCGGACGCGTCCGGTATGCACCGGACCTCAGTTTCAAAGACAGAGCGACTTTGGGAGAAAAATGGAAAACCCAATCAAACGATATCCAAAAATCATGAAATTTTAACCCTAGAAACTAGACACACAGAAGAAGGTCTCCACAAAATTTCAGCTCAAAATTCCAAAGTTAAGTCTACCGGACGTGTCCGGTATGCACACCGGACGTGTCCGGTATTTGCGGACAGAACCCTGGAAATTTCGATTCCAAAGTCAAAACTCAATCAATTCAACTCGGATCGACCTGAGATTTTGCAGAGGGGTTCACAAGGTAGTTCTAAGACTAATCCATGAAGATCACAACCCCAAACTCACTGCAACTTCGAAATCGACGAAATTCAGTTCTAGGTCAAGTTTTCCCGAAAAACTCGATTCGACCCGATCTGTGGATTCGTGAGGAATTGAATGAAATCCTTCGGTGGAAAGGATCAACCCACGACCATGATCAAGTAGAAACAAGTGGTTCGCAAAGAGATGGATCACAGCCGAGAAATCGCTAAGAACGCGAAGAAGGGAAAGAGGGGAAAACGAAGAACGCGATGAACAAAACGCGAATCAATGCAAGCAACTCAATGATCTGACTCCACGAGGAAACATGGAGGATTCGGGACCTCCATTCCCTTCACACGAGTTCGATTACACTAATGAAGGATTAGTGGACCTCTCTCTCACTCACACAAGCAACTAGAGGAAGAAAACCCTAAATGAGAAAATGCAAATGGGAGAGGTGAGGGAGATGGGGCTCCCTCCACCTTACTTATCGGAGGGCTTATTTCATTTTCCGTTTTTGCCCCCGATACAACTCTCGAGCAAACCGCCTAGCCCTAGGGACATTGCGGTCCAACTCGAACCGACTTCGATGCAATTCTTGATCCGACGGCCACCGCGCCTTCTCACCGGTAGCTTCGCTCGACGCGACCTCCCCGATGCCGCCACGTGCCGTCCGTCCGCCTCGGGACCTCCGCTGGGGTTTTGTGGCTCAACCCGAAACCCAGGGTGGTTTTGAGGCCCAAACCACCGAAACCCTCCACCGTTGGTTTTGAGGCCCAAACCAACAAACCGCCCATGTCCATGCACTTGTCGGCCAAGTGCCAAGAACGCGATCCCGCCCCGGCGATTCCGGGTCCCTCAGTCCAAGTCTCGATGCGTCCGCCCTTTCACCGCTCCCGGTCCATTCGGCACGGCCCGCCATCACTTGACCTTCACCTCGCCTCGTCGGCCACCGCCTCCATGCTCGACACCGCACAACACAAGCCAAGGTACATGTGGAACTCGTGGCTTTCACCACCATCAGTAGCACCCCATCCGAGATGCTAGTAGTTGAATCAATCACTCATCATCACAACTGAACCACAAGTATGAACCTTGTGTTCGCAATCTCCCCCCTTGATGAGTGCATTGTTCAACACCAACACACCACTACCGAAAAAAAGAAATAGAAGAAGAAGAAAAAAAGGAAGAAAGCTCACCAAACGACCAAAAGCCAAAGAGAAGCCAATTGAGGTCATTTGAAGCAAACACAACTTGGTCCCCAAAGACATGGGCAACGGCTCGACGCAACCAAGCAAAAACATGGCTAGCCCTCAAGAAGAGGCAAAGCGGGCTCAACACCGCTAACCAAGCAAGAAGCACTCGAAATGCTAGATCCTCGAGAAAGAGGCAAAGGCTCAACACATCTAGCAATAAGCAATGCAAAACAACTCCCCCCGAGCAAATGCATACATGAGTGCACACAATCTTCTCCCCCTTCTCCCTTTGAGAACTAGTCTCACCCACCGAGAAGACAACCAAACAAGACATGTCAAGTGACTCCCCCCCCTTGACATAAGCATGTGATGTGTCGGGCATATGTGTGTGTGTGTCAAATTTCTCCCCCTTGTTGAATAATGCACACAAAGCAAGCTTAAAATGCAATGACATGCACAAATGCGAAGCTTCAGGTATATAGCAATCGAGTGAAAAGATGCTCTAGCCCGGTAAGACAATTGAGTATAGCAATAATATACAAGTGCTAGCAAATGCTCAAACCGATCAACTAATATGAAATATAAAGTGTAAGCAGTTTTGAGCAGTTTTCAAACATATCAAAGAGGGTTCACCACCAAAGATAGCACATAGCAAGCATAAGCTGGAAATCAACCTAGTGCTAACAAGGATATACAAGGTGAACTACCCCAAACAATGGTCACACATCATGTCAAAGACGAACCTAAGACTTGTGTTTTTCATTAAATTTTATCGAGTTTGCGACTTAGCACAAGAATTAGTCAAAACATGTGTGTGCGAGAGGTTATCTGTATTGTCAAGCCTAACTTTTCAACCAAGCGGAGCCTATGTCAAAAGACAATCAGGAGCTCAAAGCAATGGCTTCGGTCATCCACTACAAGGCTCAAGTTCATCCAAATGTGCAATTGGAAGCAGTCTCGATACCTTGATGTGGGACAATACAGACCCATCTCGATCTTTTCATCTCACTTAGCTTAGTTATCAAATTTTAGCACAAGTAAAGTGTCTAAGCAAGTGAATGACTCAAAGCATGAGACATAGCAACCTAGCATATACAAGACAGCATAAAGGGATCTCAACATCCTACACATGCTAGGTACCATCTCAAGCGGTGAACATTTTTAGATTTCAGTAAGCTTAATCAAGTTCACATTAGAAAATCATGCTCAACTCATAACATATACCGGATGATCAATAAGAGCCTAAGCCGACAAGCACCATAAAGTACTCACAAGGCATACTAACAAGAGCATAGTTTCATTCCAAATGTTATATACATGAAGCTCAAAATGCAAGTATATCACAAAATGCAATGCAAATGCACTATCATACAAAGACAAATCAAAATCTAGACTACAAAAAAGAAACTGAAACTAGTGTACAACAAACAAAGTGCTTCCCTCCTCTAAAAAGGGAAACACACACCAGTTCACCTTGCAAGCGAGCAAAAAGTCGCTTGATCGAGGGGCTTAGTGAGAAGATCCGCAAGGCGATCCCGGGTGGCTACGTGATGCAACTCAATGTCGCCTTTCTCTTGGTGATCACGGAGAAAGTGAAAGCGAACATCTATGTGCTTGGTCTTGGAGTGAAGTAATTGGGTTTTTAGCAACACCGATGGCACTAGTACTATCACACAATAAGGGCACTCTAGAGAACTCAAGACCAAAATCACGTAGGGTGGCTATCATCCAAAGCAATTTGGGAACAACAAGCGGCAGCAAGAAGAACATACTCGGCTTACGTGGTGGATTGTGCAACGCTAGACCGCTTTATGGATGACCAAGACACAAGGGACGAACCCAAAAACCGACAAGTCCCCGACGTGGACTTCCTATCTAAGCGGCAACCCGACAAAATCAGCATCCGAATAACCGCAAAGAGAGAGCGAGGAAGAAAGCGTAGTACCAAAGTCCAAACTCGGGGAGTGAAGCGGAGGTACCTCATGATGCGTTTCACCGCCTGACGGTGAGAGGTGCGCGGGCGACGCTGAAAGCGTGCACGAGGCACACAAAGAACCGGATGTCGGGTCTTGTCGCCGTCGTACAAAGAACGATCCGATCATACTCGGTACTCCTTCCGATCGACCGCTTCTCCATCCTCATCGGCGCCGAGGGGGCCGTCGTAGTCGACATGGGCGTCGAAAGAGGCTTGGCCTCGCCCATGTCAAACTTCTTCAGGACATCCTTTGTGTACTTGCCTTGATGCACAAATGTCCCATCCCGTGTTTGCTTGATTTGAAGGCCGAGGAAGAAAGTCAACTCGCCCATCAAGCTCATCTCAAACTCCCCGCTCATGAACTCGCAAACTTGGCATTCAAAGCGTGAGAAGAGCCACCAAAGATAATATCATCCACGTATATCCGAACCAAGAGAAGGTCTTTGCCTTGCTTGAGGAGAAACAAAGTCTTATCTACCGATCCCATCCTAAACCCCTTCTTAAGCAAAAAGTTTTCAGCCTATCATACCATGCTCTAGGGGCTTGCTTAAGACCATACAAAGCTTTATGCAACTTGAAGACATGGTTAGGATACTTGGGATTTTCAAAACACAGGGGGTTGTCTAACATACACTTCCTCCTCAATGTACCCATTCGAAAAAGCGCTCTTGATATCCATCCGAAACAACTTAAAGCCCTTAGCGTAGCCGAACGCTAATGAGAATGCACGGATTGCCTCTAAGCGAGCTACGGGAGCGAAGGTTTCCTCAAAGTCTATCCCTTCTTTTCCGGCAATACCCTTGAGCAACAAGTCTAGCCTTATTCCTAACAACCACCCCATCCTCACTCTGCTTGTTCTTAAACACCCACTTTGTACCTATGGGATGACACTCTGGAGGTGGAGGAACTAAGACCCAGACTTGGTTTCTCTCAAAGTTCTCTAACTCCTCATGCATGGCATTAACCCAATCAGGATCAGATAAAGCGTGTCCAATATCTCGGGGCTCAAAAGAAGCAACAAATGCAGAATGAGCGAAGTGAGAGATGTGATATGACCTGGACCGCGTGACTCGCTGGTCAATATCGCCGATCATCGTCTGAGCGGGGTGGCGACGCTGAATGTGTCGTGGAGCCTCTCTGGAAGAAGTCGCCTCCCCCTCAACAGCAGCTGGTGCCTCCTCAGGTGCAGCCGGTGCAGGCTGAGGAAGCTGCTCGAACGGTCCCCAAGAAGTGGAGGTAGAGGGGTCTGGACCGTGAGCTGAAGTAGTCGTCGCAGGCTCGATAGGGGCAGCCGGTGGAGTCGGCTCGGGATCACCCCAATCGGCATCGTCCTGCTCCTCCTCCACAAAAATGCTTTCACCAAGCTCTTCATCACCTGCACGCTCAAAGACAGGGGTTGTACAAGGCATAGTTTCATCGAATGTGACCTCACAGGTCTCCACAACACGGTTAGTTTCAAGGTTAAGTACTCGATAAGCTCTAGAATGCAAAGCATAACCAAGAAAGATACCGTCGGAGGACCTGGACTCAAACTTGTCCAAATTACCTTGTTTCAAGATGAAGCACTTACACCCAAACACCCTGAAATGACTCACCTTGGGTAGCCTCCCAAATCGCAACTCATAAGAAGTTTTCTTCGTAAAAGCACGGAGAAAGATGCGATTGGAAACATGACAAGCAGTGTTGATTGCTTCGGCCCAAAACCTCCTAGGAGTCCTATGCTCATCGAGCATCGCCCTAGCCATCTCAACAAGGGTCCGATTCTTGCGCTCAACAATACCATTCTGTTGCGGAACATAAGGTGAAGAAAACTGGTGCTCAAGGCCCAAAGACTTACAAAAGGTTTCAAAATGAGTGTTCTTGAATTCTGTGCCATTATCACTACGAATAGCTCTCATGGTATTCTTAGGGAACTCATTTCTCAACCGAAGAATCAAATCTCGAGCATGTGAAAAAGCCTCATCCTTACTCTCCATGAAAAACACCCAAGAGTATCTCGAAAAGTCATCCACAATCACTAGCACATACCACTTCCCACCTTCCGACCGAACCCGATTTGGACCAACTGTGTCCATGTGAAGTAGCTCGCCGGGGTTTCTTGGTCATGATTTGATTCACAGGTGGGTGAGAAGCGGCTACCATCTTTCCATGACGACAAGGGTGGCAAACAAGATCCTTCTCGAATTTCAACTTGGGCAATCCTTGGATTAAGCCAAGTGAACTCAACCTAGCAAGAAGGTCAAAGCTCGGATGACCAAGTCTCCTATGCCACTTCCAAAGCTCGAGAAGAGGATCCGCCACCAAACAAAGCGGGAAGAGCCAAAAGAGTGAGAAAAATCAGCTCGAAAGACACGGCCAAATGGGACGATCCGACAAACAAGATCTCCCCGAGAATCGAGAACTCGAGAAAAACCATGTTTAAAGCGCACTTCAAAGCCATCCTCAAGGAGTTGCGAAACAGAGAGAGCAAATTAAAATGCAAGTTCGAGACCAAAGCAACATCCTTGAGAACAAAGCTCTCGTTAACCCGAATGGTTCCACGAGAGACCACTTTACCTCTACTATTATCCCCGAATGTGATGTACTCTTTGTGTTGCACGGGGTCAAGGCTGGAGAACCATTTAGAACTTCCGGTCATGTGGCGCGAACATCCGGAATCAATGAGCCATGTGTTCTCCAAGCCTCCATCCTACATCAATAGAAAGACATAGGATGAGCAAATGGCACACCATGGGGTTAGTAAACCGAGAAGGATACCGGTGATGCATCATTTGCCCCGAAAAAGTGTTAGGAAAAACACCAAACATGCCATGTCCCATTTGAGGAAAGCGATCACCACGAGAGGGAAAACGTGGTCCGCTAGAGCTGTGGGACTCAAAAGCACCGCCGTGAGGTTCATAGTCGTATTGACCACGACTGAACCCGCCGTGCACGACCACCACGTGGTCTCGCAACTGAGGCCTAGCACCTTGAGGCATTGCACCTCTAGGCCTAGTAGTGCGCCTCGAGCAGAGGCGGTACATGTACGCCATGGGGAGGGGACGGTACATGTTCGGTTGTTCAACTCAAACTCACGCTTCTCATCTCTCTTCCTCCTAAAGCAAAACTCAACCAAGTGACCTTCCCTATGACAATACTCACAATGGTACACCTCTCTCTTAGGTGTTTGGCTCACTTTCTTGTGAGTATGGTTCACTCTTGGAGGTGGCTTGGCTTTAGGAAGGGTTCCTCGAGATGGAAGGGAGTGTGTCAAGTGGGTTCCTTAGATGGTTCGGTTTTGGAATCCACACTTGTTTCGAGGTGGAGCTTTTGGAGGTTCTTCAAATACTCCATCCTTAGTGGGAGACACAAGTGGCTTAGATGGTGTGATTTTGAGAAGCTTGGGAGTAGTGGTAGGTTTTTCACTCGGGAAGCACACCACTACACTCACCAACTTTGCCATAAAGATCATCACCCTTTCCACTGAAGCAAAGCCTAATCCCGGTCCACCAATTCCCCTCCCGAATTGGTTAACCATCATGCCAAGTTGCGGCTCACCGCAAGACACCCAACTCAAGATGGTCCGAAGGTATGTGTTTTCCTCCTCGATGCACGCACCTTGTCATGCCGGCAATTTGCAATCTCTAGCTCCAAACCCTCACAAAGTGCACACTTAGCCACACTAGTGCTATCCGAGTTGGCCTTTTCAAACAAAGCAAGTTTGGCATTCTTCTCTCGCCAACTCAGATTGCAAGTCCGAGCAAGACTTGCACGCACTCAACGAGCAGGTGAAGCATGCACACTATCAAAATCATCAACCAACTTAGCGTGCTTTTGGATTTGCAGACTAGCAAGATCAGCCATGTAAACGCTACAAAACTCACACTACGGCTCGTCGACACTATGGGAGTGTTCTTAACTAGCTCAAGCTCCTTAAGCGCGTCTTCTAGCTTAGCCTTGTACTCTTTTCTATCCCTAGCGGCATGCTTAAGCAACTTATCTTGACGAAGCAAAGTGGCGGTCAAGTCATCAACCTCGGCGACAAGAGCATCGACGGAAGGTGATACCTTTAGATGGGTCGCCGCCGCCGCCGTCGGGAGCATCGCCGTTGCCGCTCTCCACCTCGTCACCAAGTGCCATGGTGCGAGAAGCCTCCGTGGGTGGAGTCGGCGAGGAAGCGAGTCCGTTCAGCTTGTCCTCGACCTTCCTCTCGGACTCGTCGTCGCTCGAAGAGGAGGAAGCATGCTCGTTGTCCGAGTCGAGGTCATTGAGGGAGGCGAGGAAGGGCGCGCTCTCTTGCCTTGAACTTCTTCACGAACTTGCGCTTCATCGCTTCCTTGTCAAAGCCTCCCTTGGACTTGTACTTGCCGGAGGTGTACTCGCGCTTCTCCTTGTGCTTGTCGGAGGTGGACTTGCCGAAGGAGTGCTTGTTTCGCTTGGGGACAGTTGGCGACGAAGTGGTCGGGGGTCGCCGCATCCATAGCATCCATCCTTCGGTCCACCTCGCCCGACGATTCAAGCGGTTGTTGTGGAACCGCGAGAACCGGCTTATGACGAGGGCCAGCTCATCGCCTCCGAGCACGCCCAATCGCTCCTCATCCACCGTGATCAACGAAGACAAGGCAAACATCGCAGAGGAGGGGTTAGGCGAAGAACTAGTGACACCGTTACCCGACACCCACCCGCCATAGTCGGAGCGAGAGGGTTGTGAAGTTTGGCCCGGATCCGGTGGTCGATCTCACCGGACTTCAGCTTCTTCAAGAGCTCGTCCACGTGAGGGTCTCGTAGTTCTCGCGACTCGAGAAGAGCTTGCACCTTCGCATCCCAAACCCTCCGATCAAGAGCATGTAACAACTTCAAAGCTCTCTCATGATCGTCATAGGGCAAGTTTGGCTTGTTCGCACGCATCTTGTTGACAATGGTAGTGAAAGCGTGAGAACATAGAATCGATGGTCTCGCCATCAAGCTGCCGGAAACTCTCATACTCCCCGCTTGTATGTGTCAAAGAGTCCGGGTCTTAATTTGGGGAGTCCCCTCGTGATAGCTCTGTAGCTTCACCCGCATCTCTAGCAGTAGTCAAGTGTCCGACACGCTCAAACTCAGACTTCGAGAAAAGACTCGAGAAGAGAGCATTACGTGCCTCGCTATTGGCATCGTGTTGTTCCATTTGCCCTCGACCAACACGGCGGGGAGAACAACGTAAGCCTCATTCTCACAAATTTCCCATACCCCGCACCGAGACTCGGAGATATGCGCACATCCGAATCTTCCAAAGACGGGTAATTGGTTCCATCGAAAAACGGTGGCTTCCCGAACCACGAGCCATGTCGCTTCTGCGGATCAAGAACCGATTAAGGTGGAATGATCCTTAACCTGCTCGATACCAATTGAAGGACCGAAAAACGGCGACCGGAGGGGGTGAATGGGAGCCTCAAATTTCTTTCGAAACTTTCGACCGCTGTCCCAAAATCGAACCCCAAAAGTAAAACCACAAGCGGCGGTAAGATCACGACCTAACGGGTAGGTGGATACCCTTGGAGATGTCCAAGAGGTACAGCGGATCAACCGAGGAAGATCGGACACGAGCACTCGATTTAAACTCCAAAAAGCGACACACTCAATTCCTATAGAGAAGGAGAGAGTGGCCAATCCAAAATACTCAAGCCAACTTGTGACAAGAGTACTTGGAGACGAAGCACGTGATGCTACAAACCCAACGCAACAAACGGAACTCAAATCGGACCTCGGACGGTCAAGAAGCGAACAACTTCAAATAAAACAGCCTTGAGACCCTCATACGGACCTCATACCGGACGTGTCCGGTGTTCACGGCTTCGGACCGGACACACTCAGGTCATACCGGACCTCATACCGGACGCGTCCGGTATGCACCGGACCTCGGTTTCAGACACTGAGAGCGACTTTGGGAGAAAATGGAAAACCCAATCAAACGATGTCCAAAAATCGTGAAATTTTAACCCTAGAAACTAGACACACAGAAGAAGGTCTCCACAAAATTTCAGCTCAAAATTCCAAAGTTAAGTCTACCGGACGTGTCCGGTATGCACACCGGACGTGTCCGGTATTTGCGGACAGAACCCTGGAAATTTCGATTCCAAAGTCAAAACTCAATCAATTCAACTCGGATCGACCTGAGATTTTGCAGAGGGGTTCACAAGGTAGTTCTAAGACTAATCCATGAAGATCACAACCCCAAACTCACTGCAACTTCGAAAATCGACGAAATTCAGTTCTAGGTCAAGTTTTCCCCGAAAAACTCGATTCGACCCGATCTGTGGATTCGTGAGGAATTGAATGAAATCCTTCGGTGGAAAGGATCAACCCACGACCATGATCAAGTAGAAACAAGTGGTTCGCAAAGAGATGGATCACAGCCGAGAAATCGCTAAGAACGCGAAGAAGGGAAAGAGGGGAAAACGAAGAACGCGATGAACAAAACGCGAATCAATGCAAGCAACTCAATGATCTGACTCCACGAGGAAACATGGAGGATTCGGGACCTCCATTCCCTTCACACGAGTTCGATTACACTAATGAAGGATTAGTGGACCTCTCTCACTCACAAAGAGCCCAGAGGAAGAAAACCCTAAATGAGAAAATGCAAATGGGAGAGGTGAGGGAGATGGGGCTCCCTCCACCTTACTTATCGACCGGGCTTATTTCATTTTCCAGTTTTTGCCCCCCGATACAACTACGAGCAAACCGCCTAGCCCTAGGGACATTCAATGGTCCAACTCGAACCGACTCGATGCAATTCTTGATCCGACGGCCACCGCGCCTTCTCACCGGTAGCCGCCTCGACGCGACCTCCCGATGCCGCCACGTGCCGTCCGTCCGCCTCGGGACCTCCGCCCGGGGTTTTGTGGCTCAACCCGAAACCCGCCCAGGGTGGTTTTGAGGCCCAAACCACCGAAACCCTCCACCGTTGGTTTTGAGGCCCAAACCAACAAACCGGCCCATGTCCATGCACTTGTCGAAGCCAAGTGCCGCAACGCGATCCCGCCCCGGCGATTCGGGTCCCTCGGTCCAAGTCTCGATCGCCCGCCCTTTCACCGCTCCCGGTCCATTCGGCACGGCCCGCCATCACTTGACCTTCACCTCGCCGTCGGCCACCGCCTCCATGCTCGACACCTGCACAACACAAGCCAAGGTACATGTGGAACTCGTGGCTTTCACCACCATCAGTAGCACCCCATCCGAGATGCTAGTTGTTGAATCAATCACTCATCATCACAACTGAACCACAAGTATGAACCTTGTGTTCGCAAATTTATTTCTAACCTGGGTGGAGCGAGTGGAGGCAGGGCGGCGGCCGGCGGACGCGTGACCTCGTCTTAGAGGCAGCAAGCTAGCATCAGCTGACGCTACTGCTGCTTCCTCGGAGCCAGCACCGAGCGGAGTGCTTGCTGCTGCCGCCTTCCTTGCCGCGGCCCGGGGGACGGAGGGGTTCCAGAAGAGGCGGCGGACAGCGCACAGCGGGAAGGTCCCTGCCAGCTTCTGGTTCGGCTCAGTAAGGTGCGACGACGATTTAGCGGCGCTAAATCACACCATTTAGCGGCTTTCGCGCGCTATATCCGGCTATTAGCGCCTCCAATTTGTTAGCGCTAAAAATGAAGTATCCTAGCGGCAGCCTTGTACAGCAGCGATCTCCGGCTATAGCGGCAGCTATAGCCGGAGATTTAAAACTTTGGTTTTCCTCTGAGTTAATTCATGCCCTTCAACTCGGTAATTGCCCCTACCTGATCCCCAACTGTAAAGTAGCTCAAGTTTCGAAGGCAAGCCAGATTTCCTAGCCCTGGTAGCTTCGATAAGGCAATAGAGGCTTTCTGTGGCAATGCTAGTCGACGCAAGTTGATTAGCTTAGTTACATCCTTGTGAATTGTTTCCATCCGAGAAGGACTTGCATCAACAACTTGTAGGCTGTAAAGGGACCAGAATTTTTCTGGGAGTACTTTTACATGGCTGCCGGAGATATCAAGATAACGAAGGGTACTCAACTCACATATCCTTTGGGGTAGGTTTTCAAGCTTGCAACCTTTTAGGCTCAGAAATAGGATGTTAGAGAGTTGACTGAACCAGGTGATCTCAGCATCCAATTTGGTACCAAACCTAAGTGAACGCAATTTATCCAAATGCTGTATGCTTTTCATTGTGCTCAAGGATTTACCATCGATCTCAACTGACATATGGCGAAACTCATGCCCCCCTGAGTAGCTCATATCTGTCATCGAGAAGCATTCATGCATAGAAACATGTTGTGCAGTATCATGGATCAAGTCATGCATAACATATCTATTTTGATTAGGGAACTTTGGATTTGGATCAATTTGGAGAAGACACCTGCCTGTCAATTCATCCAAGTATCTGACCCCTATGTCCTCAAGATGCATGTTCCCCTGTGGTGCAACAAATTCCTGTGCCACCCAAATATCAACTATCTCATGCTTTTCAAAGCTATAATCTTTTGGAAACATGCAGCAAAATGCAAAGCATCTCCTAAGTTCAGATGGGAGAAACAAGTAGCTCAGTCGAAGGGCAGGTAATATCTCACCATCTTGTTGTTTCTGCTCCCATAATTCACTGTCATTGATAGAAATCCAATGTTCTTCGGTCAACTTACTATTCAACAACCGTCCAAGAGTTTTGGCAGCCAAAGGATTACCACAAAGCTTAGAGGATATTCTTCAACCAATCTCTTGCAAGCGAGGATATGACTCTGGGCTCTCTCTACCAAATGCACATTTCTTAAAGAATTCCCAAAATGTATCATTGGGTAATCCTTTGAGTTGGACAGGGTTGCAGTTGCTGGTTGCTACAAGCTGAGCGATATTTTCGTGCCTTGTAGTCACTAAGATCATGCTGCCTTCAAGTCCGTCCCTCAAATACGCATAAAAGGACTCCCATTGCTGTTGGATAATCTGCCAAATATCATCCAACACCAAAAGGAACTTTTGGCTCTTCAGCTGTTCCTTCAGTTTTGCTTGAAGATAAGTTAAACCACAAGATAAGTCAAAGTTTGGATCACAGACGGCTCTAACAATCTCCTTTGTCATTCTTTCAATATCAAAGAGGTCCGAAACACAGACCCATAGCCTGATGGAATAGTGAGCTTTCACCCTTCGATCATTGTAGATAAGCTGAGCAAGTGTGGTCTTCCCCATCCCTCCAATGCCAAAAATGGGCAAGACAGAAACATGGCTAATGGAGTTGGTAGTGGTCTCTCCGAGTTGGACACTACTGCTACTGTTCCCTCTAAGTCTCTTGGCTGATTTCGTACAGCTTTCTGCTACTTTGCTCTTTCCTTTAGACCCTGCAGATGTGATGCCCATAGTGAGTGGCATGCCTAATTGATTGATCACCTGGTCAATTTCGTCCTCACGGTCAATGGTCGCAGTCACACCCAGCATCTCCATCAATTGATCCTGCTCTGTGTCACGGCCATACACTTGAGAAGCGGTGATGATTTCAGTTGATGTTGGCATGAACTGCACAGGCTCAACGCGATCAAGACCCATGAAAGATAGCACTTCCTTGACCTCAATCATAACCTTGTCGAGCTTATGTTGGGTATCCTTTACCCTTTTGCGGCTATCAAGGATAACTTGTTTTACAATATTCAGAGAGGAGGACGGCATGGGAGATTTGGAAGCTCAGAAATGACAAAATCTTCAATAATGGTCATGGTCATATCAATATTTGGTTTAGGAACTTTAAAAGTCAGTGTCTGTTGCAGTCCATTCGTTTCAAGGATGATCTTAGATCAGCCTTTTGTTTTTGGCTAGATGCCTTTAGTTAAGACGTATGTAAGTTGTTCCTAACCTTTTTATAAAATTAACATGAAGTGCTGTGGGGACCTCCCCCACAGTTTTTGCCTTCAAAAAAAAAATTCAGAGAGGAGGATAAGGCTTGACCTGCCCTGCTCCGGCCGGCGTCCTCAAGCTTTTCCCGGAGCGCCTTGTCATGGTGCTCACGGAGAAGATCCTCGGCATCATAGGTGGCGTACTTGAGGTTCACGAGTAGGGCCTCCAGCTCCTTGCTCTTGAACATGCCCCACTCGCTGCGACTGATGAGCGAGCGAGCAGACAGCAGCTTGGTCTGGAGGCTGTCCTGCTCGCGCTGCAGCTCCTCGGCGCTTGGACCATGCCCATGCCGATTGGCCAGATGCCTTTCACCGTATCCATTGTCACGCTGCTCCTCGGGCACAGAGCGACTGAAGCGATGGCAGCTCGCCCGGCCGAGCTCCGAAATACGGCAGCTCGAGGAGTCGGCAGAGAGAGAGATCTCACGGTGGAAGGAGAAGGATCAAGTGGCGTGGGCGTGAGCACCCAATGTTTAGATGCGTGGAACACTTCTTGGTGCCCCCAAGCTCATCTACGTCAACGCTATAGCAAGGTTACTGGACCTGTCAATATGATCAAGGCCCCACTCACCCACTGCACGCTGCGATCATTTGTTCATTTTTCCTGTTGGCTTCGAGGGCAGGCAAATTCGACGAAACCAGCGACAACCACCACACCGAATCAAGATCACGACTCTTTAGTTTAATATGCGCAAAAGTTAGATAAAAAGAATGCCATCCTTCTCAAAGAGCCTGCACAGGCATAGGCGCAGGCCTTCTTTAGACAGGCTATGGCCATGCAACCCGTTGTTGATTGGCTGCTCTGGAAAGTGGCAGCCACGAGAGAGCGCACGGAGCTGGGCGTCGCTGTTTTTGAGCTGCCATAGCCGACTTTAGTAGATGCACAGGGCTCCTGCGTCCTGCGTCCGTCCAATCCACACCACTACACCAGTCCGGCAGGCCGTCGCACAGGAGCGCGGAAAGAGGGAGAAGGGCGCGACGGAGGGTCCGTTAGGCCCTGTTATTCAGACCGGACCGGACCGGCGGTTCGACCGCTAAAAGACCGAACCAGAGCGTACACCGGTCCGGTTCGCTTAAAAGACCGCCTGTGCAATCGAACCGGTAAAAACCGGTTGAACCGGCCGGTTTTTGTGAAACCGGTGAACCGGCGGTTCCATGCGCACGGCCCCTTCCGTCTGCATCCATGCCGCCTGGCTGTGCAGCGTGATACACTGGTGCTGGTGCTAGTTGGTGGGATTTTAATGCTGCATGCGCATGCACCCGCCATCGGGCCCACCGGCCGCTGCTCAATGCTCATTCGAACGTTGCATGCACGGTGGCGCTGCCCCTGGCTGGCTGTTTTGTGAGTTGACTTTTGGTAGTACCGGTGACGTCATCACTACCTTTTAAATTTTAGAATTTCATAACTATTTCAAATGGGCTCCAAATTAGACAAAATATATATCCATTTTGATTATCTCAACGAGCACTTGACAATGATGCACTCCATTCTACTATTCGAGATTATTTTGTAATGGTAAATATTTAAATTACTATTCTATTCATTTTTGCACCAATTTATAAGTGTTTCGTATATTATGTTTTCCATACATAAATTTTTACATATCTGACAAAAACAATTCTAGAGCACTAATATCTATGCTCAGAAACTACTAATTATATTATATATAATATATGACATTGCGGTTGTACAATTAAATTGTGTTTTACCATCTGCCAATTACTAATTGTATTATATATAATACATATATATATACCAGGTTCAATATATTTGTGGCGGTTCAATTTAACCGGTCCAAAAGAATTGAACCAGGCGGTTCAACCGGGGTTCTAAACGGTTGGGACCAGTGAACCAGTGAACCGATGGCCTCACCGGTTCGATCTCCGGTCCGGTCCTAATAACTTGGCCGTTAGGCCCAATGCTTCCACTGATTAGGCCCACCGAGGGGATTGTGGACTGTGAGCTGTGGTGACCTGTGAGGTGATGAGTTAATGGGCCGAGTAACTGGACCGGGACTAGGAGCTGCTGTTTCTCATTGGGCCGCGATAAAGTCTAGCGAGCACGATGGGCCGATCAAGTCGTCTACCGACTCAGCAGAGCAGAAGGCAGCAGGAGTCGTCGTCTTCAGGTCGCCGTTGGCTGCATCAGCTTCGGTTTGAAGTTTGGAACACACGCAGCTGCACCGCCACTAACAAGGCAACAAGCAGGTAGGATGTTTCATGGTTAAGTGTGGGTCCATCGTCAGATGTGTAGCGATCGATATGATGCGTTAGATGCATGCATATCCAATCTAAGGGAGAGAATCTTAGATGGGTAGGGTGTTTTCTAAGGTAACAGGTTTTTTTTTTAATTTCTTCACTCCTTTATAGAATAGTTTCTTAGTTCCTTTATAGAATAGATAGACTAGTAGCATGTTTTTTAATTTCTTCCCTCCTTTATAGAATAGTTTTTTCGCTCCTTTATATAATAGATAGACTAGTGGCATGCACATGTTGCTACACAGAGTAAAGTTTTGAAAATTTCATATTTTTAGTGAATTTTAATATAATAAAAAAACAGAGAATTACAGTTACAAACTAAGATAGCTGAATGGAATTTGGGAAAAAAAATAAGCAAGAACTAGTAGGATTTGGTAGGAATTTGAAAGGAATTTGGGAGGGAGTTCAACGTGGCTGGCACCCCCGAGAACCAAGTTTCATAGTTTTGGTAAAACTGTGTCCATGATTCTGTTACACGCCGTTTTAGTGGCTTTCAGGGTATCACCAACATCTAGCTATTTAGCTAGCTAGATGTAACGTGACATGAAAAAGGTAGGAGACAGAGTAGTCATTGGCGACCAGTAAATAGCTGGCGACCAGTAAATAGCTGATCTATTTCACGTAGTCTAAGAATATGTGTGAAAAATATGTAGGTTCAATAGTACACCACATCAGCTAGCTACACAACTAGCACCATCGAAGACACCATAAGGAGATGCGGCGCTGAGTGTGGCCAATTGGGCCCACTACTATATATCTCCTTCCTTGGTTGTCGGATGACAACATCTCGCCTTCCAAGCCTGATTGCGCCGCCGCCTTCTTACGCAGAGTCCTGAGTCCTGACATGTGCGTGGCGTGCCATGTGTGCAGAAATGGCATTTGTGTTGCTAAAACCTCTCAGCTCGTAGTGTTTTTGTAAGATCCATTCTAAAAATGGAATAAGTGCCATTATTAATAGTGACAAAATTGAATGTCCCGGAAACATATAGTATACAATAACGGTAGCAATGAAGTTGATTAACATATATAGTCGAAATAATGACAAACGGTATCAATAATTAACTTGACTCCCCAACTCTGGTTGATAGGAAAATATAAAATCAGCTCTGACGACTAAAACTACAAGAATACTTAATCGTAACCACAAGCGTAATTGATATTAGATCAACACTTCTCCTATGCAAATACACAAGAAATAAAAAGAGAAATGCAGGCACATGTCTACATATGTATTTGTTTGCAAAAAGTCTTTCTACTTTTTTGTTACACCAATAAATATATGCAACAAAATTTATGATTATATCAGCAGCCATTCAAAAAAATTTGAGTGCGCATTGAGCTCTTCCGTCGGCAGTGCACTCTTTTTTAAAGGCTGTGATACTTGGGCTAGCATACCACATTTAGATACATTGACATACATTATGGATGAAGGGACGGCGGCCGATCCACCAATGGAAGATAACTTGGGGCATGTTTCCAGCGCAGGACTTTGAGCGTGTTTCTGCAGGGGATCAAGTCCAGGGGGATCGACTCCACGTTGTCACATTCAGCCAAGCACAGTTCAGTGAGAGAGGTGGCCTTCTCTAGGCAGGATGGAAATGATCTGTCAAGCTGACCACAACAACGAAAAAATAGCCTTCGGAGTGAGGTGGGCAAAACCATTTCCCCCGGCTGTGGGCATACCAATCTCATGCAACGTTTTATTCTCAGGTCTCGGAGGTGAACAAATCCCACAAAACTATGGACGGATATTGATGCTAGCATGCTACATTCCTCAAGAGATATGGACTCAATCGATGGCAGGTTCTTCGGGGACAAGAAATGGTCAAGATTTTTCAGACCTGTGCATTCGAAAATTCTTATAGAAGTGAGGTGTTTGAAGGCAATAGATGAAACGTCATAGCTGCAATTGGTACTGCTGCTTGCATGCTGACTCAGTGAACCACCTTGTGTGCCACCTGTAAAATAGGGGACTGAGAAAGTTTCTATGTAATTACACATGTAGAGCTCCAGGCTTCTTAAATTTTGTAGGTTGTTTGGAATAAACCAACTTGGTAACCTATCGCCCCAAAAGGCACGGACTTTAAGGCCCTGAATTCTTTCATTAGGGCACAAGCCATCCATCACTTCATTCTCACCAGGTCTTGGCTCCCAATTGTGGCGTGCGGGGCTAATTCGCCAATTTAGATATAATTTATTGAGGTATTTCTTGTCAACGAGTCTAGACTCAGCAGCATCTTCCTTGCTTCTCAGAGTATAAATAGATCTGATCTGTAACTCTCCTCTGAGCTCATTCATGCTCTTCAGCTCACCAATTGCCCCTTTCCGTGTTGCAATGGTAAAATACCTCAAGTTCTGAAGGCAAGACAGATTTCCCAGTCCTCTGACCTTTGATAAGGAGATAGCAGCATCCTTTGAAAGTTCTAGTCGACGCAAGTTGATTAGCCTTGTTACATCCTGTGGAATTTCTTTCACTTCATGTGAATAACTGGCATCAACAACTTGTAGGTTGAAAAGGCACCAGAATTTCGCTGGCAGTTCTTTTATAGCACTGTAAGATATATCAAGGTAACGAAGGCTATTCAATTCACATATGCTTTGGGGTAGATTTTGCAGCTTGCAACCTCTTAGGCTCAAAAACAGGATGTTAGAGAGCTGATTGAACCAGCTGATCTCAACGTCCAATTTGGTACCAAACCTAATTGAACGCAGCTTATTCAATTGTGGAATGCTTGTCACTGTGTTCGAGGACCTACCATCCACCTCGACTGAAATGTGGCGAAATTTATCTGTTATCCTGCTCAAATTTTGCATGGAAAAGCACTCATGCATAGAAACATACTGCGCAGTATCATGGATCAATTAGGGAACTTTGGATCAGCTTGGAAAAGGCACCTGTCTCTCAATTCATCCAAACACCTAAGCCCCACGTCTTGGATAACAAAGCCCTCTGCCACCCAAATGTCAACAATTTCATCTCTTCTGAAGCTATAATCTTTTGGAAAAATGGAGCAAAATGCAAAGCATCTCCTAAGTTCAGTTGGGAGATACAAGTAGCTCAGTCGTAGGGCTGGTAATATGTCACCCTCTTTTTGTTCTTGATCCCATAATTCATTATCTTTGATGGTCATCCAATGTTGCAGGGTCAGGTTAGTATTCAGCAGGCGCCCCAGAGTTCTGGCAGCCAAAGGAGTACCGCACAACTTAGAGGAAATGCTCCGACCAATCTCTTGTAAGTGGGGATACGAGTCTGGGCACTCCTTACCAAATGCACATTTCTTGAAGAATTCCCAAAATATATCTTCAGGCAATCCTTTGAGTTGTACAGGCTTACAATTGCTGGTGGTGACTAGGCGAACAATGTTTTCATGCCTTGTAGTCACTAAGATCATGCTGCCTTCAAGCCCATTCCTCAAAGGTGCAGAAAAAGAATCCCATTGGTGTTCAGTAATCTGCCAAATATCATCCAAAACCAAAACAAACATTTGGCTCTTTACCTTCTCCATCAGTTCTCGTTGAAGCGCACCTAAATCACTTGACAAGTCATAGTCTGGAGAGATGATCTTGACAATCTCTTTTGTCATCCTTTCAATGTCAAAGAGGTCTGAAACGCAGACCCATATCCTCACAGTAAAGTGTGCCGTCACCCTTTCATCATTGTAGATGAGCTGAGCCAAGGTGGTCTTCCCCATCCCTCCGATACCGAATATTGGCAGGACAGAAATACTACCAGTGTTAGCATGTACGGCACTGCTGCTGTTGTCACCTTTATGTCGCTTGGCTGATTTGGGTGTAGATGCTTCGATGTCTAGGTCTGCTGTGCTCTTTCCTTTGGACCCTGAGTGTGTGATCATTTGTGTAACCACCTGGTTAATATCGTCTCCACGGTCGATTGTCGCAGTCACACCCAGCATCTCCATCAGTTGATCCCGTTCTGTGTCACGACCATACACTTGAGAAGCCGTGATGATTTCAGTTGTTGTTGGCATGAATTGCACAGGCTCAACACGATCAAGACCCATGGAACATCGCTCCTTCTCAACCAGAGCCATGACCTTGTCGAGCCTGTCTTGGGTGTCCCTTATCCTTTGAATTCTAATGGCAAAAATTATAGTGTTGTTCTTAACAGATGAATAGATCTGACCTGCCATGCGCCGGCCGGCATCCTCAAACTTCTGCCGCAGCTCCCTGTCCTGATATTCACGCAGAAGGTCTTCAGCATCGTAGGTGGCGTACTTGAGCTTCACCACAAGGGCGTCCAGCTCCCTGCTCTTGGACATGGCCCACTCGCTGCGACTGATGAGTGAGCGAGCAGACTGCAGCTTGGTGTCGAGGCTGTCCTGCTCGCGCTGCAGCTCCGTCGGCGCTTGGAATATGCCCATGGTGAATGACCAGATGCCTTTCGCGTTATCCATACTGTCACGCTCCTTGAATGGCAGCTTTTTCCTCCACGACCCTAGATCTTTGTGGGCGTTGCAGCTCAAGGTGCCTTGGAGCGGTGACTGACAGGAACTGCTCCAGAAGCCTCACGTGGATTATTCACACATGGAATGCAGCCGGTGTCTGGTGGTGGTGGTGGTGGCTGTCGATGGGCTTAGCATTCACCTTGCCGGTGGCAACGATTCCAGTGGATGGGACATAGAGAAAGAGAGATCAGGCAGGAGGGGAGGAAATTAAGTGTCTCTTGGACTTGGACACCGATCATGGACGTGGAGCGGAGTGGCGCTGAATATTTAAATTAATACTAGTAGGCAACAAACTGGGCATAGCACGGCCGGCCTGGGCAATCCGTTGTCATGCTTCGGTTTCATAGACGAAAGGGAGTGAACACCAAAGATGATGATAGGGAAAAACAAGTTGGGCGTTTGTTTTGTCTGTCTTTGGTTTCCAAGGAAGAACGAACCTGAAGGAGCTTGCGCATGAGTCGGAACATTGGAGGGCAGAATTATATACAAGTACCGATATGCATTCATCGGCAAGGCCGTCTCACCCCGTCCACCGGGATATACTCCACCTCCATCTCAATAAATATATTCTTAGACTTGTATTAAGTCAAATTTTCTAAACTCAGACCGAATAAAAAACCGTCAAGATTTGTGACATCAAATTAATATCATTAGATATACCACATATTACATTTTTATAATATACTCATTTTATGTAATAAATGTTGTTATTTTTTTTTGTAAAACTAGTGAAACTTAAAGATAACTAGCCAGAATCCCCGCGCTTCGCGCGGGTAGGTACTCTGATACTGTAAGAGAAGCCTAAAAAATTGGTATATGACCATTCTGCACCAGTTCTGAAAAAATGAAGACAATGAACCATGTGTGTGCACATATTGCGACAGAATTGTGTTTTTTTACACATAGAAGCAGCATTGCAATGGTAGGAGTTGGTGTCGGCAACAGCAAATGTAGCTGACAGGCAAAATGTTAATGTTGCATGTTAGCTGACCAAAAGGCGGATGACTGTCTTATTGTCTTCACTCAAGGACGACTGCTTGCTATGTAGATTCCTAAAATAAGGAAAAAAAATATATGGAGAAAATGATTCGAGGTTACAAACAATCTTGTACTGAAAAATAGGTATGGATGATGTTATGAACAGTTGGGCAACGAAATTTTATTACCTTGTAAGATGTGGAGCGCGTATTATAAATCATGGAACAAAAGGGGTCCATAGAAGGGAAGCAAAGGTTTTGTGATCCTTCCATGGATGGGATACCATATGGATCAACCCTGGAGTAGAAAGAGAAACGTTAAAGAACTGATAATCAGAGCCAGGTGTTGGTATAGAAAAATGAGTGCAGTGATAGCACTTGGCCAGGCTAAGTATAACTGTTTGGGGAAATATTATTAGCCCATATATGTTTAGTAGCATGAATCACAGGAAAAGGAACAATTTAGACATTGGACAAATATGTTGACTACTATGGCCATGGATACGTTCCTCATTCCAAAACAGAGCAGTAATTTGTAGACATGAGGAAACCATAAAGACTCAGGGGTTGCCAAATAAAGAGGTGAGGAAGCCATGCTATAATTTGTAGAGCAAAGAAAGAAAGGAACTAATAGTTAAGATCATGGAACCAAATTTAGATAGTTGGCTATTTACGTGCACCAGCATGAGCAATGGCCATAAAGAATGATCCCCAGTATGTAACAATGGATTTAGACCCAAAAATAAATGTAAAATAATGAGTTTGAGCAAACATATATAACCACAGGCTGCTTTAACTTCAAACACACAATACAATCTTATTATGCCGAAAGACAATGAGTTGGATCAAATGCCCCTAACTGAGAAGTTCACATTCTTATATAATCTTTGAATTTCAGTCTGCCTAAATACCATACAGTTTTTACCTTCTATGTTTCCGAAGAGGACTTCCCTTCACCCCCAGAAAACATACGTGGAAGATATCTGTTTTCCTGATTGTTTATTGACATGCTATATCTGTCGATAGCGGTCTGCAAGGTTTGGTATAAGAACAAACAGTGCATGTAACACAGACCATTATAAGACTGAATATGTTGAGCAAGAATTTTAAGACTTGGAAGATATATCCTTATCAATATTAAAATGTACATGTATGTTGATGCACCACAGGTAACAAATCCCTTAGATTAATAAGTATTCCCAATACAGAAATATATGACCATGAAAAGATACTGCAAATGCACAAAATGACATTCACCCACATTTGAAAGGATATGAAAACACAGAAGAATCATGATAGATTTGCTATCAAGAGAAGTTCATGAATAAAGTTTTTTTGCAGGAGGTTAAGGGCTAACCTTTACTGCATCAATTGCCCTTTTGTCCTATAAACACTCTCATTGCTTTTCAGCTTGAAATAATCAACCTAAGCACAAAAATACAATGACAATGAGATAATTAGCCATGCAAATGGTCTCATGTAGCAGATAAGAACTGGTAGACTGTTGATTTGGAATCTTCTGTGCATTTTGGATGCAGTACTAAATTACTAATGGATGAAGTATATAACAAAAGCACAAATTCTAGATTTGGAAAAGCTACCAGACCACTGGTAGTTGCCGGTACTCATGCACTTATTCGTAGCTGTTACTGGAAAATAACTATTAGCAAGGGCCAAGGGAGCTGAGTTAACCCTTTTTGTAAATAAAATAAAAACAGTAAGATGCTATGGCTTGGTATGATTTTCCGTTATTCTTGTACTTAATGGCAATGCTCATTTAGCAGTGAATGAAATAATATTGCATTGATGGTTTTTTTTTTGGGAAAATAACTAACCTGGAACCTATGAAACATCAATGCAAGTCTGAAAAGGAACAGATGTGGTTAAGTTACCATTATACTCAGAAGTTGCAAGGAGGCATATCGTTTTGAGTTTATTTTAGTCAGCCATATAATTCTCTGCTGCCGTTGGTAATTATGAGCAGCGAACAACATAGTGAAGGTCTATTGCAGGTAGAAAATGGAACACATTCAGAAGAAGATTCATGGTGCTAGTGAGTTGTCCAAGTTTCCCAGAATCTGACCTTTCATGGCCCAATCCAATAGGGGAAATCACATACTACAAATACAAATAAAACAAAATGGATGCTGTGAAATAAACAGGACCTGCAAAGCAGCATGTATGTCTTCATGAAGAGAGATGAAGCCCAGGCTCAAATCATTGATTGGATAACGTTTCTCGGGCACTCACTGTCCAATGACGCGATTCTGAAGTAACATCCTGTAGCAGCATGGTGAGATTTGGAATAAACTAAAAAAATCCTCAGGGAAGCAGAACCTGTTACATATGTTAAAAAAGT
This sequence comes from Chrysopogon serrulatus, assembly GCA_015844335.1. Taxonomy (NCBI): domain Eukaryota; kingdom Viridiplantae; phylum Streptophyta; class Magnoliopsida; order Poales; family Poaceae; genus Chrysopogon; species Chrysopogon serrulatus. Next base: position 203,510 of record JADLZL010000921.1, read on the forward strand.
AAATCATCGATGTCCACCTCCGACTGGCCCAGATGGTTGGTGCGGAAGTACCCAGCGCTGAACCGAGGTAGTCGCCAAAGAGGCCGGGGAGGAGGACACGATGGAGGAGCAGCTTTGGCGGAAGAGGTCACCGGCCAAGGAGCTTGGGCCGGATCAGCTTTTCCCGGCCATGGCGGCGTCGACGCCGCTGCGGGAAAGGCCTGGTGGGGTCACGATAGTTTTGGGCCCAAAAAAAAAAAAAAAAACTTTCTTACCGCTGTGGTGCTGGCGGCGGCGGCGGCTCGAGCGCCAGCACGGGGCGGTGACCGGAGGGTGCAGGCGGCACGGTCTGTGATGGGTCGCGGCTTGAGCGCCAGCACGGCGCGGCGGCCGGAGGGCGCAAGCACGTCGGAGTTCCTCATTGCCGTCGCTGTTGCCTCTGTTTTATTTTATTATTTTCTGGGACAGAGCTGGAGAGCTGGGACGAATATAGGGTGGGCGAGTGGATAGGACCGGCAGGATGGCGTGGCACCTGCGCGTGTGCGTGGCAGTAATCTGGGGCTGCGAGGGTATTGGACGGTCAGGATGCGTGTACTGTAGATGACCAGTGAACTGTGAGGAGAGAACTGAGAGCTACTGTTGATCTACAGTAGGTTTCACCAGGTTTAGAGATCTCTCTATAGATAGATTTGAGTTGGACAGATTCTAGGATTTGATTTATTAAGAGATGGAGGGAGTAATAGATAAATAAACTACTGGGCATGGCGCGGCCTGCCTGGGCATGCAACTGGGCGTCCCCAATGGACCTGCACAAATCGCTAGCGAGATGGAGGAGAGAGCAAATAAAAAATGAAAGAAAATGCTAAAGTACATGTCAGAAAAGAAAGGGGCCAAGGAGTCAGAGACTATGGATTTCTTGGACAGTGTGCGAGCTTGCTGCTTGAGTCCTAGCTAGCGCGTTCCATTTCGCTGAATCTCTCTCCGTCTCATTGGCTAACTGATGTTCCTAGCTAGCAATGTGTCAGTCATTGGAGACGCCCTGCTTCGCTTTCATCGACAGAAGGAGAGCGTGGACACCAAAAACAGAGAAAGCAACAAGTTGGGCGTTGGTTTCCGGAATTCCTGGTTTATTTATTGGGTTCCTGGTCTTTGATTTCACCGAAGATGAAGGATGGAGCTTGCATGAGGATGGACGGCGGAAAAGAATTATAAACTACTCCTTTCATCGGCGAGCCGTAAAACTTCCAAAGCAAACAAATAAGCGATAGACAGAATAGAGTCACAGGGCGTGGACAAGGAAGCTACCTCAGCGCGCGGACGGCCGTCTCGCCCCGTCCGCCACCTGCCGCGCCTCCCGCTCCCGCCGGCCGCCGCCGAACACGAGGGGGCTTAGGAGAACTGGAGAAGGCGTCAGCTACCTGCGACTGCGAAGCTGTGAGGTGATGGAATTAAAGGAGAGACCAGGCCGTCGTCGCACAGGAGCGCGGAAAGGGAGGAAAGCGCGGGGAAAGAGAAGGGCGGGACGGAGGGCGAGATGCGTCTCCTAATCTGATCCCCCGCCAAAAGGCATGTGAACAGGCGAACGGCCAAGAACTATGAGCACGCAAAGCGCCGAAAGCCATGCGTACCTCCAGCTAAAGGGATGGGAATGGGTGTAATTGGCCGTCCGTACCTGGCTCTTCTCGCCATCCCTGGATGCTCCGAATCTCCGCCGCGCCGTGCCAGTTCTGGATTAACCGGCGGCGGCGCACTCCATGGATGATGGATCTTCATGGCATGTTGGCAACACCGGCCTGACCTCACCACCCGCGCCTCGGGGCAACTCCGATGAGTGCTGTGTGGACGGGGAGGAGGTTGCCGTGGGCGCCGAGAGAGCGGGCAGACGACGGGCAATCTTCGTCGCCGGAATCCCGGCCGCCGCGGACCTGGGACGGTGACGGTGGATTCGGCTGGCGACCGTACCTGGCACGTAAGCTCGGCCGTTAGGCCCAACGCTTTTCACTGACTAGGCCCATCGAGGGGATTGAGGACTGTGAGCTGTGAATGAGGTGATGGAATTAATGGGCCTGGTAACTGGACTGGGTCTGGAAGCTGCTGTGTCTCATTGGACCGTGATCAAGTCTAGCGAGCACGATGGGCCCATCAAGTCGTCCACTGACTTTTTTCTTTGAGCATCAAGTCGTCCACTGACTGAGCAGACAGCAGCCATACTGTGTGATTCTAAAAAAAAAAAGCAGGAGATGTCTTCTTCAGGTCGCCGTTGGCTGCACCAGCTTTGGAACACAGACAGGGCAACAAACAGGCAGCCACTGCACAGGACAGGACAGATTCACCAAGGATTTTGATTTTTCAAAGAGGATAGTGATTGAAGAAGCACACGTTAACATGATTTGATCTTCGATTCTACCTTCCTCACCCTCGCCCTCACCCCTCACCCTCGGTGTTATGAAATGGACCCGTTTGTCCTGCTTCTACTCTTTAGGCCTCTGTTTGGCTATCTGTTATAATAATTTCATAAAATCTGTAACATTTAGATTTCTATTTGCACTTTGCTCGGCTTACATGTATATAAATGTGCCTCAAATTTGCGCAGTGTACTTGCTGATAGAAGATGGCATGGAACCATATGTTGTGCAGTTATCCATTTCAAGTGTTTGCAAGCCGGTGAGGTTTCCAACTGCATGAAGTAGTACTAATCTGAGGAGTTTGCAATCAACCATTTTTACAAGCTGATGAGTTTGCAATCAACAAAAGTCATCGAGTGAGTCCAGCGCGCTCTTGTTGTGCATCACAGCCGAATCTTGGAATTGTTGAGGCTGGAACAGCTACTTCCTACTGCTACAGTAACTCGGCGGCTGCAAGCTGCAGCAGCCACAGCAAGCACAACCGATACGACACAGGAATAGTACAGCAAAGCACAATCTACATTTATTTGTCCGCAGAAAACCTGTTTACATTTCTACTACAAAAATTACTCTGAGCTGTTTGTATATTTTGAAATACCGGAGTATAAGAAACTTTTTATTTATCCATCTCTTCGGTGGACAGTGCATTCTTTTTTTAAGGTTGTGACTAGAAAATATGGGCGTGGCGTTGCCGCGCCAGCTTGGATTAGCCGACGAGCTACCTATGAGTAGTTTTTTTACGGTGAAATAGTCAATTTGGCCCTTCAACTATCGCGCAAGGCTCAATTTGGCCCCAAAACTATCAAAACGTTCACTTTGGCCCCTGATCTTTGATTTCAGGCTCAATCTCATCCATTCACCATGATTACTCGTCATGTGGACAGAGGACATGCAAAAAAGTCGAATTTACCCATCTCTATTTCCTTTACCTTATGGCCGCTCACGGCGTTTGCCTTATTTCTATTTATCTCCGTACACATGCACTCTCTTTCTCTCAGTTGGCATATCCTTCCTCATGAACAAGTAATGTCGGGTAGGCACACAAAAATTATCAATGGAACGTGCGCATTGTTGTGCTCAAGCCAGAGAAACTGGAAAAATTTAATGCGTCATGTTCAGAAGCAAATTTTATATGTCACATGTCCAGAAAAATAAAATACCAAACTGACTCATGCGCCACCACAGTTATCCTCTGCAAGCGAAACCCTAACCTATTTGTCCAACCGCCATGAAGAAAACAAGAGGAAGAAAAGAACGGAGAGAAACTCCATAAGCAGCCACCAAGAAAAAAAATTAGACAGGGGTAGCATCGACTTTTCGCGTGTTCATCTGTCCACGTGTCCAGCAAAATAGGCAAATAGATGAGATTGAGTCGAAAATCATAAAATTAAGGGTCAAAGTGGCCGTTTTGATAGTTCAGGGGGCCAATTTGAGCCTTCGACTATAGTTAAGGGGCTAAAATGGCTATTGCGCCTTTTTTTACTGGCAATATGTGTGTGGATGTATATTCTCTGTACACTGCTCTATGATGGTAATTCAATGGTATTTTCATCTGTAAAAGATCAAAAAACATGTCTGCAAAAAGTTAATCAAGATAACATGATCTTGTTTTTTACTCCTATATAAAAAAATCTTAAAGCTGATAGTACATTTCGATATTTAGAATACATGGAGTGGTTCTACCATAAGACAATCTCGCGCTGAGTAAACACTCTAAATATTGCAGGCCAAAAGACTTGCATATAATGACATCAAATACAAATATTGGAACTATTAAAAAACTGCAGTGCAGTATTAATCAGGTGGAAGTAGCAAGGATTTGTACTAAACTGCGAGCATGGATCAATGTTAAAATAATCAAGTTAAGAAAATATCCTTTCTGGTCCAGATATTGTACGCTTCACAAAATGTCTAAAAATGTAAATAAAGATTGAAAAGAATTTTGCACTCTAAAATGATGAAAACAAGGCATTCAGTTCATTGCGTATGGAATTGTAACTGTTGCTACTCATTAAGATTCAGTAGCTTTATGAAATAAGCAAAACAAATAACTGTCAGCCCACGGTGAGCCTGCGCGGATTGCACAATACTTGTTTAAGGTGATTTCTATCTAATGATCCCAGTTCTAATTTTTAGATACTATTGATGCAGACAGTTGTCTAGTAGTAACAAACGCACATTATATGAGCAGAAAAGAACATTTAATTACCAAGGTAAGTGACATACTGTAACTTTTTGCCCCGTTCTGTCTCAACTGCCTTTAGCACTCCAGCATAGATAGGTCGGCCTGTATTTTCACCTCATATCCTTATCCTACTCACACTGCTCATCCAGTTCATCTAGGTGTAGATGAGTAGGAGCAAAACAAATAACTTGGGGCAGCTCTCTAGACATAGGAATTTTAGCTTGTTTCTGCAGGGATTGAGTCCAGCGGGATCAATTCGACGTTTTTACATACCGACAAATACAGGACAGTAAGTGAGAGAGGTGAGATTCTCTAGGCAGGATGGAAATAATTTGTCGAGCTAGGTACAATTCCATATAACGAGCAGTTGGAGTGTGTGTCTGGGGTTGGGGGTTGGGGTGGTGGGGTGGGCGTGGGCGTGGGGGCATGTCCTGTGTATTATCATGTTTCCGAGGTGAAAAAAAGGCCACAAAACTAGCCGCAGTTATTGATTCTAGATTGTCACATACTCCCTCCGTAGTTGAATTAGTTGACGTTCTAGGCTAGGTATACGTTTTCGCAATACTTGACGTTCTACGTCGCGGGGCCGGTCTTGGACACGTTTACCCCTCGCGCTAGTTCCTGTTCCGCTCCGGAGTAATCGGCGTGGCTCCTCGTTTCTCTCCTCAAACAGTAGGCGCCACACAGGCCAAGCAGCAACATGCAAAATCAAGTGAACGGCAAAAAGTGTAGTCACCAGGAATCGAACTAGCGACCTGCGACCATAGGACTTCTGCCTTACTGCACTAGCCAATTGAACCCTGTTTGTTTCTTGTTTATCATGCACCCGCAGCCATATTTAATAGGGGCAGACAGGGAAAACTATCCTTAATTAATGACTCCTTGGTAAGCACAATCATGTCCTAAACGTCAAATAATTTGAGTATGGAGGGAGTAGCTCAAGACGTATGGCCAGAACATATGGCAGGCTCGCTCTTCGGGCATAAGAACTGGTAAATATTTTTGAGCCCCTTGCAACTAACAATATTTATAGAAGTGAGGTGTGTGACGGCAAGGGATGAAATGTCATCTATAACTCTTATATTTTCAAACCCACTCTAGGCTATTCTCTTGATCCTGATTGGTTGAGAGCTCAAAGATGATGTTATCAAAGGAGTTACTCCCACTAAGTCTCTCATTTATTTTCTCTTTTGAAATAGAAAAAAAAGTCGTAGCACCTAAACCAAATATTGTAATTAAAATCTAATTGCACTATAGTGTTCCTCGCAATAAACTCTTCAAAACAAGATCCCACATGAATATATTTCGATAACTTTTTTGCAAAAAATTAAACCGTTTCTAAGAAAAAAATCATTTGTAAGGGAAAATCTAGCAAAACTGCATATTACATGGATTACATGTGGTCCTCTAAAAAAATATGCGTATAGATGAGATTTGCGTGATGTACAGTTCAAATAATCTATACCATGTCAATAGATACAACCTCCACAATTGACCTACCACATCCATATATGTATCTATTAATTCATAGTTTTGACCATTAAATTTTTTTTATATTTTTACTTCATACCCGCAGCAACGCGGGGCATCCTACTAGTTCCTATAATGGTTACTGCTGCTTGCATGCTAACCCATTGAACCACCTTGTGTACCACCAGTAAAGAAGGGTACCGATAGAGTTTCAAAGAATGGACAACTCGTGTCGGGATAACAACACTGACACACTTGTCAGTGACAACGGAAACACTTAATTTCAACGCATGCCTTGTTCTCTTTGAAACTTTTTTTAACTCGAAGCACTGTAGCACTTTCGTTTGTATTTGGTAAATATTGTCCAATCATGACCTAACTAGGCTTAAAAGATTCATCTCGTGATTTACAATTAAATTGTGCAATTAGTTATTTTTTTACTTACATTTAATGCTATATATATATGGGTAAAAATTGATGTGATGGAGAGAGAGTGGAAAAACTTGAGAAAGTATGTGGAAGAGAACAAGGCGACAATGTGAAATCAGTCTAGGTTGTCTCACCTATTCATGGAAGGAAATTTATACAACACGCATATAAGTGGAGAAAATAGCGGCAGTCTAGCACATCAACCCACTGATCACAACAACACCAATCGAGTGCAACTAGTTTCAGCCAATCACTTGTAACTGAAATCATAACTAGTTGCAGCCGAAACCATAGAAACAATGAGACACCAAATTCAAGTTAAAGTTTTGTAATAAGCTTGAATATGTGGAAGTGCAAGAAAATGTATGAATGAATTATGTAAGATTTGAGATCCCATGTATTCGAGAAGTGTGTACTTGAAAATACATAACAATATCCCTGACCTCCTATGTGATCATTATGTACCAAAAAATACATTTCAGGTGCCATGGATCAGCATGACGTGTTTTAGTGTGAAACAGTTCTCATTAGAATTAATGTGCTTGGGGACAAAATTAAATAGGCATAAATGATTACAAGATGTACGGCTCATCTTCCAAATAACATACGCCTTGTTCGGTTGGTGATTGAAATTCCAACTTTTTCCACTCTCTCTCCATCACATCAATTTCTACCCATATATATGGAGCATTAAATATTAATAAAAAAATAACTAATTACATAGTTTAGTTGTAAATCACGAGACGAATCTTTTGAGTCTAGTTGGGCCACGATTGGACAATATTTACCACAAAAAAAAAACGAAGTGCTACAGGAAATTCTAATCTCTCCAACATTTTTCAACTCTCTCTATCACATCAATTTCTATCCATATATATGGAGCATGAAATATAAATAAAAAAAAAATAACTAATTGCATAGTTGGGTTGTAAATCACGAGACGAATCTTTTGAGCCTAGTTGGGCCACGATTGGACAATATTTACCAAAAAAAAAAACGAAGTGCTACAGGAAAGGGTTGGAAAAATTCCAACCCCAACCGAACAAGGCCATAGTTGATCAAGATGAATGTGCTTGGCGATCAAATTAAAGAAACATAAATGATTCCAGGATGCCCTGCTCATCTGAATTCTGGACGCTATTGTAGTGTTCGGAAATATAAAAGTCTGCATACATATAGACAGACTAATGAGTTCAGTGCATGAAGTGAAATACATAAGGGCATACATATAATTCTATATATGCCAGGATACGACATCAGGACATGGCTATGCTAAAAAGTCGTCTGAATCAAAATCATCTTGATCTGCATCCCCATGTTCCACAGGTTCAGCATTTGTGTTCCAGATGCTTCAGTTTGGGATGCCTGTCTAGCGTGTTCTTGATTAAGAGATTGGATCTCCTCCCGTTCCATGGCAAAATATTTCATTAGAATCTATCCGGATTGTTGATGCATGTCTGCTTCATTGACAACCTCAAGGGCATTTGCAAATAGGGCACCCCTGCCTAGTTGACTGTCACCACCAACAGCTACCTCATCTGCATACTGAAAATCACGTGCACTCCGTGTCCAACGTTTCATGACATGTGCATCTGTTATCTTGCATATGCCAATTAATGTATAAGTACCTAGCAGAAGGTACATATTGAGTTAATGGAGATCGCCACACGTTCCAATGTGAGAAGGACTTTCCTACGGTACACCTAAATGACTATGAGCCGCTCATTTATTTTGATCGAAGGTTAAGACACTACTATAGAAACTATTTGTAGCAGCGCCTCTCTTTTTTTTGTAGGGGCGGCTCTATATTAAACCGCCCCTACAAATGGTGGCCAAACGAACCGTCCCTACAAATCCATTTGTAGGGGCGGTTGGTGTTATGAGCCGCCTCTACAAATATCTAGATTTGTAAAGGCGATTCTATATCCAACAGCCTCTACAAATTGGATTTGTAGGAGCGATTCTATATTGAGGCGCCCCTACAAATGAACGCCGAATATAAAATATAAAGCACTAAAATTTATTTTTTTAAAATGATTTCGGATGGAAAAATGACTAAAATAAAAGTTGTAGATCTCAAAAAGTTACGTAACTTTTGCTATTTATAAATTTTTTTATTCAAAATCATTTTGCACTCCAAAATTTACACTTTAAAAATATTGTTTGAAGTAGTTAAATTTTGAAATTCAAATTTTGAGTTAATAAAATAAACTCGCATGAAAAGATGACAAAAATAAAAGTTGTAGATCTAAAAAAAAATTAAGCAACTTTGTAGTTAACAATATTTTCATTTGAATTTTTTTCACATGGTAAATTGTGTATAAATGTCTTAGGTTTGAACTTTGAATTTTTGAAATGAAATTTTTCTAAATAACCTTAGATAGAGAAACAACCAAAATAAAAGTAGTAGATCTCGAAAAGTTATGAAACTTTATAGTTGACAACTTTTTGATTTGAACTCATATTGTTAAACAAAATTACATCGACTTTCTCAAATGTAAAATTTGACTTTTTTTTCAAATGACCTCAGATGGAGAAATGATCAACATGAAAGTTATAGATCTCAAAAAGTTATGAAACTTTATAGTTGACAACTTTTTTTTTGAAATCATCTTGTTAAACAAAATTACATTGACTTTCTCAAATGTAAAATTTGACTTTTTTTTCAAATGACCTCGGATGGAGAAATAATCAACATGAAAGTTGTAGGTCTTAAAAAGTTATGAAACTTTATAGTTGAAAACTTTTTGATTTGGATTCGTTTAAGACCTCAAACAATCAATTTAATCTCAGTTTAGGATAATATGTAGGGAAAGAAAATACAATATGTACACATGTGACGGTGAGGTGTAGTGGTAGAGGAGGGAGTGCGTGTCGGCCCCTAATTTTTAGGGTCCACTGTGCATCATATGTCAGTCCCTGGATCAGTAGCTGACCCGCACAATTAGACAAGATTGATATCAAAAAGCATACTTTTATTGCTACTGGAAAAACATGATATATTGTTCAGGTTTACATAGCTTGGGCCACTAGCCTTACATATTATATATATCAGAGTTTTAAGACAGCGGTTCTATATTATCGTGGTTCCATTCCTACAGGCAACCTGGAGTGCGGACAAAACCCTAGCTATTCCTATATCACGAACATCGTAGTCCTAAGCGTAGTCCTAGCGTAGCTTCTTCATGTAGGCAAGCGGCTCCGTCTTCATGTATTCTTCGGCGTCCTATCCTCGCGTAGCTCCAGTAGTCCATCTTGGTGTAGGCTCTCGATCGGCTTCATCCTCGGATATACTCCTGCAGCGTCCTGCCTAAAAAAATAGGGAGAAGGGGGTTGAGTACATACGTACTCAGCAAGCCCTAACTTTGGGTGGATGAAGGTTAAATGTGTAGTAGTTATAATTATAGGTTGGGCCCTGGTAGGGTATTCACCATCCTCACCAGTTCCCGAATTAAGTTATGGTTACCAAATCATTAATACATCTTACCAGATTATCCATTGTTGTTGTAGTCTAATCATAGCGTCTCATCCCTAAGATCCGCCCATTCCAAGGACGTGGCTATTCGAATAGATTCAAGTAAACTCTGCAGAGGGTGTACACATTTCCCCACACGGTAATTACGATTCCTTCCATGATCAGTGGTTAGAAAAGAATTACCGAGATCTCGTACCCGAGAGTACGCGAAACTTAGGTTCCCATACACTTCCACTACGGCGCTCAGGGGTTGGGAAAAAGTTGGACGAGGAAGATTACTCAAAGATCCTACGCCCAACCTTGGGACATGGGAGCCCACTTTGCAACCCATGCCCTCACACACATTGTGGAAGATCACTCAAAGATCCACACTTTTTAGAAAAGAATATATATATATAGCTCGCGATAGTGCACCCAAAAGTTTTACGTGGAAGATCACTTAGCATCCACGCCCAACCAGACCATGGAAGATCACTTAGCATCCTACGCCGTCTCCTGCTCTACCGTTTGCCTACACCGGCCCCCTAAGTGGAAATGCACTTTGACCTAACGGGGTGTGAGATCAAGCCTACCCATATAGACGTGTGGCTGTACGGAATGTCACATAGGGATGAATAAGAGACTATGAACCGGTCCTTAGGGGTGACTAAAACAGGTATCTCCGACAGGATATTCTTCGCAGATATATCCGCCAAGTAATCTACACCTAGATTACCCCTACCCGTTTCAAGTCATAGCATATATAATCACTTTATCAGATTATCTCATTATCACATTACCACATCAGCTCATTATCACTTATCACATTATCTCATCATAAATATTCATATGTTCTTTATTAAAGGGTCATTATACAAGTAGGATAGAAGGATGGTAGAAAGGTGGAAATTAGGATTTGCCTCCGCTCGCTGACGAGTATATCCAAGGGTCTTGATTCCTTCGCTTCTGTCTCCAGTGTCTTGGTGTAGCGGTACTTCGTCTTGGTGTAGTAGTAATCCTTCAGAGTCTTGACATCACCATGCTTCAAGGATCCATCGGGTCCTTGTACGTCTTCTAGTCTACGCGATCTATTGCTTGACAAACAAGAGAGCAAGACCAAACAATGCATACACAACAAGTATAATTAAACCAAAACAAGAAGAGGGATCCTAATGGGGTTGGTTGTAGGTGATGAAAGGGTTTATTCTAATCCTATCATTACTATGTGAACTTGAAGTAAGGGGTAGATAGAGATTATCTATCCAACAAGATGGCTCCTACAGGCTAGGTTTGTGTGGTGTGGTTATCTAATGGAAAACCAGACCATATTATTATCTTTCACTATTATGTGAACCTGAAAAGAGAAAGCTTGACCAAGTCATAGACAACTTGGCCTACCTCTATAGGTCCACTAGGATTTGGCGGGGTTAGCTAGGTGGATTTACGTATATGTACACATATACGGAAAGATGGGGTTTATGTGTTTGGTATGGGGATACGTAGTTATATACCCGCACATAGGGTTTAGGCTAGCTGTATATGGATAGGTGGTGGCTAAGGTTAGTGGCACGTATGCGTATACATATATGCCTAGGGTTTGGCTAGCGACGCACACGCACATGCATATGTATGCGCCTAGGGTTAGGTTAAGATTTAGGGTGGAGGGTAGGGTTAGCTACTACTACGACGAGGGTTATTATTAGGGTGGTGCGGAGTTAGCCACACGGGGGCATGTTCGGTTATCGGATATGTCCGTGCGTGTGTATATATATAGGTGTACCTATTTTTGGTGATTGGGTACGGACATGTCGGAGTATATGATATGTCACCGAAACCTACTCACCCTAATAGGTAGGTGGTTAGCTAACACTACAGACGACTATTACTACGGTTAGCATTTATATTAATTAACTACGGTTAGCACAAATTATAACAGAAAGAGAGCAAACAAATATTACTAGAATTTAAATGGGCACCAAAATTAGGAGGGATGATGTGGGTAAATAGGATATGATTTTAGAAGAATTTTGGTGGTGGAATTTCTAGAATCAAAGTTGGAATGGAGAAGATATGAATTTTCCAAAGTTTAATTGGAATAAAGGAATAGGGAATATTCTTTGAAAATTATTTCTGGAAATTAGATAATGAAAATGAGTGGGAAGATATAGGGTAGGATCTGGGATGTACCTAGTTTATTTAGGAATTTTCTAGGAATTTTCTGGGCAAGGAAAAATGGTTTTCTACTCCTCCGTGTACACTTGTCGCGTGTACGTAGCACTTTATTATTGGCTGACGCGTGGGTCCAACAGCTGACGGTGCTGCTGCTGTACTGTGCTCGTGGTCATGCACCGATCTGGTGGACTGGCGCTCTCTCCCTCTATTTTTCATGGGACCGGGTCTAGGAAAAAGAAAGGAAGGGGAGGTGGGTGGCTGTTTCTATGACGCGTGGGGCCACAGCACGAGGTGGCATCTCCTCAATGGCCACGGGCACATAGTGGAGAATGTCGACATTCTGTGTCACCCGCCTGCCTCTGTCTCTGTCTCTGTTCCCGTGCGGCAGGAGAAGAAAAGAAAGAAAGGAGAGAGGAGAGGGGGAGGGAGGGAAGAAATGCTTCCTATGACGCGCGGGTCCCACAAGGAGAGGTGGTGCCTCCCCATTGGTTGCACGGCATGGGAGCATGCTCATCCTCCTGCTCGTCATTGTCCTTCACGGACGGGCAGCAAACAGAAAGGAAGAGAAAGGGAGGAAGAGAGGGAAGGGAGGCGGAGCTCTGGTTTGTGGTGGCTCGATGGTCACGGCAACGACGAGAGCAGAGCAGTAGCGGCGTTCCCCGGCACAACTCCGGCATCGTTGCTTGGCTACGGCAAGCAGAGGCGAGCGCGACGGTGCAAGGCGGCAATGGAGCACGGCGAGGTCCGAGGCGGTGCTGGGTCGGCTGTGGTGTCCCTGTCTCCTTCGCGGGGACGAGGGAAATCCTCCCGAGCTCAGTTGCTTTCCTCGTCGAAGCAAGCAGGAGGAGGGAAGCGGGTTCTTCCCCACCTTCGAGCTTCGTCTCTCCGAGCTTCGTGTGTGCTCGCCGGCGGCCATGGGCAGCTATTTATAGCCGAGTAGGTCGGTTCCGCACAGTACGTCGGTGGAGAACAGTAGGGCGGTTCGCGGAGGAGATAAGGATGAGCTCGCAACCGGACAAGGAAGAGAGGCGGTTTGCCAAGGAAATATCTCGGCGGCGTTCTTCTCGTGCTCGAGCATGGCGACGCGGTATTTCCATCGCTGGCTGGAGGTAGAAGACGCTGATGACGTGTGGGCCCCGCGTGTAAGTGAGAGGAGGAGAAGGGCGAGCGGGGGAAGGGCGCCGGCTTGGGCCGCCGGCTGGCGCGCCGGGGCCGGGCCGATGGCGGCCCATTCGTGGAAAGGTGGGAGGAGGCGGCCTGCTCGGAATAGGGAAGGAGAAGGGAGGAGTTGGCTGAACGCCGGGCCTCGGCCAAAGGCGGATAAGAGGAGGAGGGCGGGGGGCCCGAAAGAGGGAGGAGAGGGAGATTGAGCCCAAGACCATCTTTCCTTTTATTAGTTCCCTTTTTTTATTTCCAGAAAATAAACTAGGGACATTTGGAAGGGATCTAAATGTAGTGGGAATTTGAAAGGATGAAGGGGAATTCAAGGGTATATTTATGAATGGTTTTCAATTAGTATGACAAGGAAAGATATCAAAGAATTTATTTAGAAAGGATGACAAAGAATTTGGGAGGAGATCAAGGAGGGAATAATTTCGGTGCCAAAATAAATTCTAGAAACAAGCAAGCAAACAGCACAAGCAAGCAAGCATGTCAAGCATTCAAACAAACATGGCAAGCACTCATGTCAAACAACAATGCATATGGTGAATTTTGATGCAAGGGTTTTAGAAAAGGTTTTTAAATACGGTTTTGCGGAAAATAAACTAATCAAATTTTAATTTGTTGTAAATTATAAAAAGTTCAATTTTTTAGTGATTTTTAAAATGCGGCAAAAAATACAGATGTTACAAAGTGCGTGAGGGTGAGGTTGTGAGTTCAAATCACGGCCAGCGCAAAGTCTCTAAAAATCACAAAAAAGGCTGGGGTGAGCCCCTGGTGGGGGCGGCTGTCTAGTGGGGATTTTCTTAGATTAAAAAAAGTTTTTTTTACTATTTTTTTGATAATTTTTCGTAATATCTGGAAATTAATTTATAGGGGCGGTTGGATATAGAACCGTCTTTACAAATCGATTTGTAGGGGGCGGTTGGCCAACCGCCCCTACAAATCGGGCATTTGTAGCCACGGTTGCGTAGGGGTGGTTGGCAAAACCACGGCTACAAGTGCTCATAAACCGCCCCCTACAAATCATTATTGTGGTAGTGAGATCACCTATTAACTTCTAGGAGGTAATATGTGAAACATATATTTATTTAATTTTTTATTTTGTAAAATAGGATAAATACATAAAGTTTTAAAGTTTTAAGTATACAAATATGTTTTTAGATTTGTTGATACATGCATGAGCTGGTGGATATGGTAAAATTTTTATTTTGCAACTTTGGACTTGATATATTTTTAATTACCATGTAGTTTTGTATTTAATCTGATACCTTTGAATTTGTATGCAATATAATTTGTATGTGTGATCGCTTTGTGATTATGTGTTGCTATACGTGATTACCATGTGACTCATCCTTTTTAAACATAGGTACGTGTACCTGACATGCACGTGTGCATGTGTCTTAGCGTGCGTATGCATCTTAGATGAGTGGAGACGTGACTTAACACTTCAAGTGGATATTTTGTTAAATTATTGTTGGAAGTTCTAATACTGATAAAAAAAACTGTATTAATTTATTGATGTTTTGATGGAAGCATGGCACATATTATATGCAAATACAAATTGAATACTTGAATCTGGATTTATATTGCGAATGGGTGCGTGGTCCAATAGTGGGACGCTACCCACCAGAGATCAAATTCTGGTGCTCGCACCTTCCTGGTATTTTCTAGGATTTATCGGCGTTATGGTTTAAGTGGTAAGTGACGTTCCCGTCGACGACGAGGCGCTAGTGGTGACTTCGGGAATCTCCAGATCTGCCGGCTCAGTCCTTCGGAGGTGCTCATAGGGGTAGGGTTTACGTGCGTGTTTTCATAGGGATGAGTGTGCGTGCGTGTTGTGAGCGTCTGTGTTGTACAGTGAAATTCTCAAAAAAAAAATCTAGATTTATATTTAAATATCAACTTGGTTATACACGCACAAGTATTATTTTAGTAAGAACAAATATTTGTGCATGTTCATCAGCAGCACGACTCCATTGAAAAGGAGGAAGGTACCGCACACGTATGAAAGGAAGGGTATGCGCTGATTTCTGTTTCCGTGGATAGGGGATTTGGCAACGTTTATCTTTTATTTTTCTAACTTAATTACTCAATTAATTAATTTAGAAATCTAAAAAATCAAGGGCTCAGATTTGTTTAGCATTGCCCATGTGAGAAATGCCTACACTAATTACTAAAACGGAGGAAGTAGCAATTATTGCAAAACCAGCTAATTTGAAAGCAACAGCCATACTTATAATCCTCCAAACTACTTTCAAATAAAGTATTTTCATAAATAAATTAAATTTTTTTTTTTAGAGGGTCAGCAGGGGAGTCCCCTACCTATTTTTGGGTAATGAATTGAATTTCTAGATTAAACTAACCTTTATAGTATGGCAGCACAGCATCCCAGAATGGTCGTAGAGACCACATTCACATGTATACTTGTCCGTCAGAGTTGTCAAATGTGACGGTGAACATAATGCGAGACCTTGAATGTATTGAATGAATCACTCTGGACAACAATGTATTGAGCTGCCTTGTGCCCATGGCTCTAAGTGCTCCGCAGTCAGGGATGACAAATTGTGAGCTACTGGGAAGAAGAATTGGATCGGAGAAGGAGGATTGGAAGGGAAAAGGGAAGAACAGGAAGAACAGGGTAGTTAAGACGAATCTGTATTAGCAGGATTCAGTTGCAATTCAAATCATGTCTCTCTCTCTCTCGTTCCCTTTGCTTTATACAGAGGCCAAGCCTCTAGTGCGCGCAGGCACCTACTCACACACCCATTCCTTTCCTGTGTACCGCAGATTGGGTTTGGTTTGCCTGGTGGTCTTCTTGGGCCCGACGGTAGGAGCGGCCCGGCCTTCTTCTTGAGTTGTCGGACTGGATACGGTCCTGACATGCCCCCCTTCTTGAAGTGCTGCTTGACCCCAAGCAGCTGCACGGGGGTACTCTTGACGCAGTGCTTCATAATCCTCCCAGGTTGCCAATGATGTAGGCAAATTGTTCCATTTGATGAGGACCTGCTGTATGTTTGTGGAGCCGCGACGGACGGAGCGGGACTGCAGAACCTGTTCAGGAGCCAGCTTCAGAGCAAAGTCAGACGGTAGAACGGGGTTTACCTCCTGACCAGCGCCAACCGCCCGTTTCAGTTGAGAAACGTGGAATACAGGATGGATGGCCGAGTGTGCAGGTAACTCAAGCTTGTAGGCCACCGTGCCAATTCGAGCAGTGATGCGGTAAGGGCCGAAAAAACGATATGCCAGTTTCTGATGAGCCCGTGGTGCCAAAGATGTTTGCACATACGGCTGGAGCTTCAGGTAAACGAGATCTCCTTCAGCAAACACACGCTCCGAACGATGTTGGTCAGCCTGCTTCTTCATGCGAGTTTTGGCACGGTTGAGGTGGTGCTGCAACAGCTGATCCATCCAGCTGCGATCAGTAGCCCAGCCCTGAACCTCCAGAGTGTCCGAGGGAATGAAGGAGAGATCCAACAGCCGAGGAGCATAGCCATACAATGCTTCAAATGGGGAGCGGCCAATAGCAGAGTGGGAGCATGTATTGTACCAGAATTCAGCTGACGGCAAGGCAGCATTCCATTTAGAGGGACAAGCGTGGACAAAACAGCGCAGGTAAGTCTCGAGGCATTGATTGATGCGCTCGGTTTGCCCATCGGATTGTGGATGGTAAGCGGTACTGCGGCAAAGCTGAACATCCGCCAAGCGAAAGAGAGCAGTCCAAAAGTGACTGGTGAAGATGCGATCACGGTCCGATATGATGGAAAAAGGAAGACCATGTAGGCGGTAGACAGAGGAGAAGAAAGCTTTGGCAACAACAGCAGCAGAAAAAGGGTGTCGAAGGGGGATAAAGTGAGCATACTTAGTGAGTAGATCAGCCACCACCAATATACAATTGTAGGAGTCTGAGGACGGAAGACCCTCGATGAAGTCCATGGAAACTGATTGCCAAGCTGAAGAAGGTACCGGGAGTGGTTGCAGCAACCCAGGCAACTTGGACCTGTCTGCTTTGGACTGCTGACATACCGAGCAAGACTTGACAAAGAGGTGAACGGCTGTTTTCATTCCCGACCAAGCAAAACATTGCTTCAGTCTTTGATAGGTGACTGGAACCCCAGAATGGCCTCCCCAAGAGCTGTCATGGAAGGTGGAGAGTAACTGTTGTTGCAGTTGAGGATCAGCACCAACCCATACACGGTTTCTGTAACGAAGTAGCCCTGATGTAAGGGTGAAGTGGGGGACTGCAGACTGATCCAGAGAGAGTTTGGTTATCATTTCCTGAGCTGCAGGATCATTGACGTAACTCTGTTGGACTGCAGTTGTCCAAGTTGGTACCAGGGAAGAAACTGCAGAACACTCGGCTTCGATGAATTTGCCGCGTGACAATGCATCAGCACCACGGTTTTCCACGCCTTTGCGATAAACAATGCGATATTGCAAGCCGAGTAGCTTAGAGAACACCTTTTGCTGCCATTGCGTATGTAGGCGTTGCTCTGAAAGTTGAGTCAGACTTCGCTGATCTGTCAGGATTAGAAATTCCTGAAACTGCAGATAGGATCTCCAGTGCTGTACTGCCAAAAGGATAGCCATATATTCTTTTTCGTATGCTGATAATCCTCTAGATTTTGGGCCGAGAGCTTTGCTAAAGTAAGCCAATGGATGTCCCTCTTGCATAAGAATGGCACCAACGCCCTGGTCAGAAGCATCGGTCTCAATGCAAAATTGCTTGTTGAAGTTGGGCAGAGCAAGTACGGGAGCCTGTGTTAGTGCAGCTTTCAAAGCCTGGAATGCCTTGTCATGGTCAGAAGTCCACTGAAATAAGGAATGCTTCTTGAGCAGGTTGGTCAATGGCTTGGAGATGATACTGAAATGGCGCACAAACTTCCTGTAATACCCAGCGAGCGGCCGCACCCGTGAAATGCATGGTAGCAATCTTAAGCCAACGATGGGGTAAAACAGAATAGAGCTCAAAATAATCATTGGCTCGGCGAATCCATAGCTTAGGATTTTCGCCATCAAAAGTAGGGAAGTCTAATTTGGGAAGACGATCTGTAGGACCCCCCCCACTACCTCCCTGAAATCCCGACTTGTGAAACAGTTGGAGGGTGGGATTGGATTGTGGCTCAATTGGATGGGTGGACGACTCTGGTGGCCGGGGTAGGTGTTGGGATTGGATCATGAACGGGTTGGGATTGTGCAGGTGTGGATCGATGCTTGGTTTCGGCTGCTGCTGAAGAATTTGCAATTGAGATTGAGAAGGGGACGAGGGGAACGTACCCTTGGCCGGGACATGGGTCCACGTCGTAACGACGCCGGACCCAGTATCCCGTGTAATCGATGCGGCACGGTGCCCGTCGGGCCTGTTGGCGTGATCTCCGGCAGGTGAGCGCGCGGACGCCATTGCTGGGGGAGTCAGAAGACCGGGCTGTTGCGACGAACTGTCGAACACCGCGCGGTCCCAATGCTTGGCGATCTTCTGGACTTCCAGGCGAAGGTCGTCGACAACAGCGTCGACGCCGGGACGCCAGTTCCCCAGCGCCTTGGTCTCCAATTCGAGGGCGGCGACGCGGTCATCCCGCTCCGATTGGTCGTGCTCGACGCGGAGAGCCTGGAGTTCGCCGCAGACGGAGTCGAGGGAGGCGAGGCGGGCATCGACGTCGGCGGCGCGAGCAGCACGGGAACGCGCTCAGGTCCGCGAAACGCGCTGCTCGAATCTCGCCTCGTGTTCGTCGAGGCGGCGGCCGACGCCGAGCTTGGACTGCTGGATCTCATCCAGGATCATCTTCAACTGGGGATCCATGACGCCACGAGATCGCTGAAGGCGGGTGTAGTGGTGGTGTGGGGGTTCGGGATCCAGGACTTGAGGACGAAATTAGTGAACGCTGATTACCACAAATCGACTCACTCGTGGTTGGAATTACGGAATCTCGCACCGAATTGCAGTCCACAATCCGTCGCAAGTTAGACCAACCAGCACCGTTGAGGAATCGATCGATGGGATAGAAAATCAAGCGCTCGGGACGGGTAGAATCGACTGTCTCTGATACCACTTGTGAGCTACTGGGAAGAAGAATTGGATCGGAGAAGGAGGATTGGAAGGGAAAAGGGAAGAACAGGAAGAACAGGGTAGTTAAGACGAATCTGTATTAGCAGGATTCAGTTGCAATTCAAATCATGTCTCTCTCTCTCTCGTTCCCTTTGCTTTATACAGAGGCCAAGCCTCTAGTGCGCGCAGGCACCTACTCACACACCCATTCCTTTCCTGTGTACCGCAGATTGGGTTTGGTTTGCCTGGTGGTCTTCTTGGGCCCGACGGTAGGAGCGGCCCGGCCTTCTTCTTGAGTTGTCGGACTGGATACGGTCCTGACACAAATCCATTGGACGCACGTTGCCTGGTTGGTGCAATATATAAGTTAATGTGTTGTTGTGAGCTTCAGATGAGGAGTATTTAGAATAGTTGTTGCATAATTTGTAAGCAAATGAAAATTGACTGAACAAATAAGACTCAAAATCACAAATGGGCTTGATGGCAAAAGAAATGGAATAAATGACAGACATAGAGAGAATTGGATGAGAACTAGGTGCATGCATAGAGCACCACTAGGCAAGTTAAATAACAGAAAGATACTCAGTTAAAAAATAAAATATCAATATTTCTAGACCGAAATAGGATGTAATACATGGTATCTCTTCTTGTAGCTGCCACCATCAGAAGCACATCCACAATCTCCAAAAACAGAAGGGACCATCGTATTCAAATGATGCATCTTGGTTAGCAGCAGTAGTGCTTGTATATTCTGCCCCAGATTCTTGGGTTAGACTGTAGGTAAGGCATTTTGCTGGTCGTTATTCTTATCTTCTGTATCACTACAGTCTGAATCATTGTTATCCTTGCTGTGCCAATTGTTGCATCCTGAATCATCCCCATTAAGACCAAGGTGTTCCTGCTGGTTATGCTCTCGGTGTCCATTACTACGTGCTAGACACTCTGCCTCAACAGCACCCACATGGCTAATGTGCTTTTCAGAAACAAAGCATTTTAAATCAACCTCATCCACATCCATATGTTGGTCATGGTCGTCAAGGTCATTAAGATCATCCTGCCCACTACTTTCTGAATCCTCACCATCAGCATCAATGTGTTCCTCCTGGTTTCCACCAACTTCACCGAGATCACTCAGTTCAGGAATAGCAGGGAAACCATGATCTGGAATGGGGGAAAACATTAAAGCCATGGGGTTTGCACAAAAACAAACAATGGAAAGCCATGGGGTTAACTCAAGAAGCGAAATAACATTAGAGCCATTAGGACTGCATAGGTTTGCCAATATTGTGTACGAATGCATAAAAAAAATATTGTGTACGAATGCATAAAAAAAATACGATTACAATTTACGAGGCAGGACGTTTTAGAAATTTGCGAATGTGTGTTTCTCAACGGTTAAGCTAGATGCGAACATGATATATATACATTAATATTCGTCAGCTACTTCCTGACTGAATCATGAAAAATATAGAGAAGACCACAATAATGCATAACTACAATGAAAGCAAAGTTTGAGATTAAAATAATTGGGCCAATACAAATATTTCATGAGAAATTTTACAGTGATTGGAAAAAACATAGGCCATCCATTGAATAAGATCGGACGGTGGAAAAATAGGAGGTACCTAACTGAAGGTACCAAATAGGCGGGGTTAGTACCAAATTAGGTGGGGCCAGTACCGAAATATATAGAGACAAGATCTATTTTTATTTTTTATTTTAATTTTGAAAAAAAGGGCAAATTAGTCATTTTAGTACTATCATGGAAGGGCACAAATGAGATCTGTTGTTAGTTGGGCCGCTAGGCATACACGTTCTTTCTTCTTTCCCAAAGGAGCAGTGAGCAGGACGGCCTGCGGTAGGACGGGCGGCGGCGTTGCACAGCCAGCCGGCGCCGGGCGGCAGGGATGGTGCTCGGTCGGGTGACGCGGCGGGCAGTGGCGCCGCGCGAGTGGTCCGATGTATGGCGGCCGGTGGCTCCTGCACGGCTGCGGAAGAGCGACCCTGAGGCGCGCAGCCAGGGGATCGGGCACCGATGCGGCGCTGCCCGGCAGGCAGTCTTAGCTGTCTCGGGCGTGGGCGCGGCAATGGCCCAAATCACCGCATCCATGGCCGTGGTGCAGCGGGCGTCGAGCAATGGTGGCCTCGGTGCAGACGCAACGCTCCGCCATGACTATCATCCCCGCATCGAACTTTTTAAGCGTGTTTTCCATAACTAATTCGTCATAGTATGCATTGGCCTGTTTGAATCCTTGCATAGAAGAACAATACCAGAAAAAGGATCTAGTTTGCATACTAGTATCTACACAGGACGAGTCACAGTTCTCTTTATCAACGACTTTGCTTGAATGTTCGTGGGGCCGGGGCAGGCGTGCAGGCGGCGAACACGGGTGGCCGAGGGGGTGCGGCGGCGGCGGGCGGAGTTGCGCAGCCGCCGCCGCGAATGCGGTGGAGTCAGCCCGGACAAGTGCGACGCGAATAGCAGGGAGCTGAGGTCACCGCTTAATGGCATGGGGCTTGGTACGCCATTGAATTAGCACATGAGGAATCAGGAGGGTACACCCTTAATTACTAAAATACCCATTATAATGTACTGCTTAATTAATTATTTTAAAAATAGAAAAAATTAAAAGTACCTAGAGGTACCAGGGTACTTTTCCAATCATAGTAAAACAGCTCATATTTCATTGCGTACCATGATTTGTTCCTTCATCATCAGAAGAGGCATTGTCTGAATCGTCTTTACTTGCATATAAACTAGGTTGCGATGTGCAAATGACATAGGGGGCTGTATTTGAACTGCCAATGTTAATTCCATTATAAGGCACCTCGTGGAGCAATGACTGCAGTCAACAAATAATGTAGTGCCAGAATTAAATAAGTTACTACATGTAAATATACATACAAACGAATGACAAAATTGAAATGGTGTTACCTGCAATAGTGTTATTCTCTCGAAACAGTCATTTCAGCTTATCAGTCGGCTTATAAATCCTGCTAAATTGCTTCAAAAAAATAAATCCTGCTAAACAGGCTGGGATCATTTAAGTTCCAAATGAATGTTGCATAGCTAGGAGGATACATCTGAAATTGCATCGTGTTTTGAGAGGCGGAAAGGGCAGAGAGGCAAAAGTTCAGTTGATCATGGCGAGCCCCGAAAGAATAAAGAAGAGATGGAGATATCCTGAATCTCAAGAACACCAGGGCCATCCAGATTAGCTCATCGGCCCTGTGGTAAGTGGGCGTGCCTTTCACAACCAGTACACTTTTTTTCCAGTAAATTCATTGGTTTCTATGACCTCTTCGGTCCACGATGCTTTCTTTTTGTATGGCTGTTGTACTTGGGTAAGCATACGATTTTGTAATATATTGACATACTGTATGGATGAAGGAACACCAGATGCACCAATGGATGACAACTTTTCACATCCATGGAGAACTAGGAATTTGAGCATGTTTCTGCAGGGGATTGAGTCCAATGGTATTGACTCAATGTTATCACAGCAAATCAAGTACAATACGGTGAGAGAGGTGGCCTTCTCTAGGCAGGATGGAAATGATTTTTCGAGCTGGCCACAAGAAAAAATAATACAGAGCCGTTGGAGTGAGGGGGCCTTCCATGTGGGCATGCCAAACTACTGCAATTCCGTATTTTCAGGTCTCGAAGGTGAAGGAATTCCCCGAAGCTATCAGCAGGTATTGATTCTAGATTCAAACAGCGCTCTAGCAATATGGACTCAAGGGATGGCAGATTCCTCGGTATTAAGAACTGTTCAAGACTTTTCAGCCCATAGCACCAAACTAGGCTTATAGAAGTTAAGTGTGTAAAGGAAAATGATGCAATGCCATTTCTGCAACTGATACCGCTTCCTGCATGCTGACCCATGGAATCACCTTGCATACCATCAGAAAAGTTTGGGATTGATAAAGTTTCAATGAAATGACAGCTGTCAAGTTCTAGGCTTCTTAAATTCTGTAGGTATTTTGGATTAAGCCAACTTGGTAACCTATCACCCCAATAGTGCTTAACCGTAAGGCGTTCGACTCTCTTATATGGGCACAAGCCTTCAAACACTTCATTCTCAACAGGTAAGAGTTCTGCCGTTTTCCTGGGTTCATTTCGCCAATGTAGATCTAGTGCCTTGAGGTATTCCTTGTCAGTGAGTCTTGCTTCAGCAGCCTGATTCTTGCTCTTCACATTAAGAATATACTTGATACAGAGTGTCCCTCTGAGGCAATTCATGCACTTCAGCTCACCAATCGCTCCTTTCTGTTTTCCAATAGTAAAAAATCTCAGGTTCCGAAGGTGAGACAGATTTCCTAATCCACGTTTCTTTGATAAGTCAAGAGAGGCTCTTTCTGGCAGTGTTATTTGACGCAAGTTGACTAGCTTTGTTACATCCTGGTGAATTGTCTTCATATCTGAACCAAATGCATCAAGAACTTGTAGGCTATAAAGGCACCAGAATCTCTCTGGCAGTTCTCTTACAGAACTGAAAGATATATCGAGATAACGGAGGCTATTCAACTCACATATGCTTTGGGGTAGAATTTTCAGCTTGCAACCTCTTAGGCTCAAAAACAGGATGTTAGAGAGCTGACTGAACCAGCTGATCTCAACGCCCAATTGGGTACCAAACCTGATTGATCTCAGCTTATTCAAATGTGGAATGCTTGTCACCGTGTTCACAGAACTACCATCCACCTCGACTGAAATATGGCGAAACTTATGTGTTATCCTGCTCAAATTTTGCATCGAAAAGCACTCGTGCATAGAAACATACTGTGCAGTATCATGGATCAAATCATGCATTACATATCTATCCAGATTACGGGCCTTTGGATCAGCTTGGAAAAGGCACCTGCCTCTCAGTTCATCGAAACACCTAACTCCCACGTCTTCGATACACATGCTCTGCACTGCTGTAACAAAGCCCTCTGCCACCCAAATGTCAACAATTTTATCTCTACTGAAGCTATAATCTTTTGGAAATATGGAGCAAAATGCAAAGCATCTCCTAAGTTCAGTTGGGAGATACAAGTAGCTCAGTCGTAGGGCTGGTAATATGTCACCCTCTTTTTGTTGTTGATCCCATAATTCACTATCTTTGATGGTCATCCAATGTTGCTCAGTCAGTTTACCTTTTAACAAGCTTCCTACTGTTTTGGCAGCCAAAGGAGTACCACACAACTTAGAGGAAATGCTTCGACCAATCTCTTGCAAGTGGGGATATGAGTCCGGGCACTTTTTACCAAATGCACACTTCTTGAAGAATTCCCAAAATATATCATCAGGCAACCCTTTGAGTTGTACAGGGTTACAATTGCTGGTGGCGACAAGGTCAGCAATATTTTCATGTCTTGTAGTCACTAGGATCATGCTGCCTTCAAGCCCATTTCT
This sequence comes from Chrysopogon serrulatus, assembly GCA_015844335.1. Taxonomy (NCBI): domain Eukaryota; kingdom Viridiplantae; phylum Streptophyta; class Magnoliopsida; order Poales; family Poaceae; genus Chrysopogon; species Chrysopogon serrulatus. Next base: position 228,212 of record JADLZL010000921.1, read on the forward strand.
CAAATATTTATTAAAAGACTCCCACTGGTGTTCAGTAATCTGCCAAATATCATCCAACACCAAAACAAACTTTCGGCTCTTTAGCATCTCCATCAGTTGCACTTGAAGAACACCTAAATCACATGACAAGTCATGGTTTGGAGAGATGGTATTGACAATCTCTCTTGTCATCCTTCCAATGTCAAAGATGTCTGAAACGCAGACCCATATTCTCACAGTGAAGTGTGTTGTAACCCTTCCATCATTGTAGATGAGCTGAGCCAAGGTGGTCTTCCCCATCCCTCCAATGCCGAAAATTGGCAAGACAGAAACATTGCCGGTGAACTCTGTAGTCTCAGCAAGTACAATGGTGCTGCTGCTGCTGCTGCTGCTGTCAGCTTTATGTCTCTTGGCTGATTTGGGTGTAGATGCATCGATGCCTGGGCCTGTTGTGCTCTTTCCTTTGGACCCTGATTGTGTGATCAATTGTGTGAGCACCTGATTAATTTCGTCCTCACGGTCAATGGTTGCAGTCACACCCAGCATCTCCATCAGTTGATCCCGTTCTGTGTCATGACCAAATACTTCAGAAGCGGCAATGGTTTCATTTGTTTTTGGCATGCACTGCTGCACTGGCTGAAAACCATCAAGACCCAAGGAACGTAGCGCTTCCTTAACCGCAGCCATGACCTTGTCGAGCTTCTCTTGGGCATCCCCTATGCTTTCATTGGTACGAAGCACAAAATGTTTGGCGTTATTCAGACAGGATGACACGATCTGACCTGTCCAGCCGCGGCCGGCGCCCTCGATGTTTTGCCGCAGCGCTTCATCTTCGAATTGGCGGAGAAGGTCCTCGGCATCGTAGGTGGCGTACTTGAGCTGCACAACGAGGGCCTCCAGGTGCTTGTCCTTGAACATGACCCACTCGCTTTGGTCGATGAGCAGGCGAGCAGCGGGCAACGTGAGCTCCTTGAGTTGGTGCAGCTCCTTCTGCAGCTGCTTCGGCGCTTGGCCGATGCTCATCCCGAATGAAAAGATACCTTGCACGGTATCCATGGCTGTGGCGCTGTGCGCGCTCAATGGGCAGCACTGTATCCCTATTCCCTAGTGAAAGAGAGATGAGGCAGGAGGGGAGGGAAATGTGTTGGACTTGGACACCGATCATGGACGTGGACGTGGCGTGGGGTGACGCTGGATATTTAATACTAGTTGCCGCCGGGCATGGCAGGCAGAGCCGGCTGCCGGCCTGGGCAATCTGATTGTCATAAATGCTTCGGTTTCATCGACAAAAGGGAGTATGAACACCAAAGATGGTAGGAAAAACTGAGAAACCGACAAGTTGGGCGTTGGTTTCTCCGGTTTTCTTTTGTGTCTTCTTTCTCTTTGGTACCATAACGAAGAACGGAAGAAGGTACTTGAAGCAGCTTTGCATGAGGCTGGACGCGGAATTACATAATTACTAAGAGATGCATTCATCATCAGCACGCCGTAAAACTTCCGATTAAGTTCCAAAGCAAACAAATAAGCCATAGACAAGAATAGAGTCGCAGGACCGCGGACAAGAAAGCTACCTCAGCGGCTCAGCCCGCTCGCAGTCACTACTCGCTAAGTCGCTATTGCCACAACGGCCGTCTCGCCCTGTCCGCCGCCTGCCGCATTCCTCCCGCGTCCCGCCGGCCGCCGCCGGTCGCAAGGGCTCTAGACTCTGTAGGTTTAGGAGAGGCGTTAGCTGCTTGTGAGCTGTGAGGTGATGGAATTAATGGGCCTAGCTAGCAACTGGGAGCCGCTGTGTCTCATTGGGCCGATAAAAAGTCTAGCGAGCACGATGGGCCGATCAAGTTGGATTTTGATTTTTCAAAGAGGGTAGTCATTGAAGAAGCACACAATTAACAGGATTGATCTTGGATTCCGCCTCCCTCGGCCTCGGGGTGTCATGAAAGGGACCCGCTGTCCTGCTTCTACTCTCAAGGTCAAGCAAGCACGGCTCTGTTTGGCTATGTTAATTTCATAAAATCAGTAACATATAGATTTCTGTTTGCACTTTGCTCGGCTTATATATACGTATACAAATATGCCTCAAATTTACTGGAATCAAGATCTAAGGAGAGAGGTTCACAAGTTTACCAAAGCCAATAGGTAATATGATTGGCCAGTTAATCCTGAATTGGTAAGGGTTCAGGTGGGTTAGCGAAGTCAAGCTTTGGAATCAACAATCCAATGAGGAGGATGAAGGTTGAAGGGGACAATCCAAGATTGCCGAGGTGAAGGATGGTCATATATATCTCCAGATGAGGCGTCGCATCCAACGCGCCTTCCCAGAGACAGCAGTCGCTACCATTTCGCCATGACGAAAGCGTGGTGATGGAAACCTCGAACAAAATGACTTCTTCAGCTGGTGGAGCGCCGGCATTTGCATGGTTTGGATGGCGAAGAAACAGAATGGGTAGGTGATCAGTGAGGTAACCACCAGCTGGAGCATGGTGGGTGCTAGAGAGTACTACTGCGTGCGTGGAGCTGAGCAAGAGCAAGACAGAGTAGAAAAGCCCTGCCGATGGATGCCATCATGCTGGTCTAATGCAAAGATGGAAGTCCGACCTGACAAAGATTCCAGAGAGGCACAAATATATACCTAGAATTTGGTAGTAGTGTGTGAAGGAACTATTGTGCAGCTTGGTAGGAGTGTTGCGTGCTAATTAGTTTCAGTCAAGTCTTCCTCTCCATGAGAAATGTGTGACGGAACTGTTGTACCGGCCAAACAACAAGCAAAAATGTGGAGGTCCAACTATCAAGAGCTACGATTAGGAACCTGAGTTGAGGAACAAACCCAGTTGGGTTGGAATTGCGCGCACACACAGAGCAAAATTGACCAAACATACCTCCAGTTTTCTGAAATTTGCTTTCTTTCTCCTTCCTTTTACAAATAATTCAAACAGCATATGGATAGTCTTCTCATTTTATTCAAATGATGTTTCCATTTGGATTATTGGGTATCACCCCTGAAATCAGCAGTATGTTCTGAAAAAATCAGGTAGCCATGCCCAGGCTGATGGAAAATTAGGTATTTGTAGGGTCATATATATTCTGTATATAAATCACCACAGAGGAAAAAAATGTCACGAGTCCAGTATTATTTAAATAATTATGCATGATATTTATCATAATAAACTAGCATATACTATAATAAATACTAAATGGTATTGGAATAAATACAATAGACCATAACACAAGAGTTCAAAAATTGTTACTCGGGTGATCGAGCCTCATTGATTTAGTCGAGCTGTAGTGTAGCAACTCAAAGCAATGCAACAGCATTACATTCCACATGACGATGAGCTGAATGTCTACACATGATGTCACCATAACGGGTGGAGGTGGAGGAGCGATGTTGACAACAACATTGGTGAGTACTAGTCGAAGTTCGATAACGAATACTACGTTATATAGTATCTCCTGACTTGAATTGTAGGTGGCCTACAATAAAGAACATGGGTAGTCATTCGAAGCACTTCTAAAAAACCCTATTACTTCAGCCTCTTTGAGTGTGAGATCATAAGAGCAAAGGGTTCCACGGTGGAATACACTAATTGAAGGCAAAATATAGGGAGAGGAAAAAAAAATATCTAATTGACTACCTTATGATTCTCAAACCTAGGGGCAGTGCACATTTTCCTGGATGGAATTTCTGCATATAGGTTTAGGAACACAACTTCACTATTTCTAGAGAATGCATAACAAACAGATGACAAGTTGACGTCATGGATCCCGATGTTGCAAGAACATCAAGTTACTGTATCTCCTTTACAACTACACAATGCAAATTAACTGTTTAACACAACGAGCATCATCACAAGTTATGACGTTCAAAGCATAACGGAACCAATTTCCTAACATTTAACGTTGAGTTAACAAACCATTCTGAGTTTGGAATAACAAAAGACTAATCAGCACGGAGTACAATGTAAACCAACGACAATAATTCTCAGGCATTGGCATTAGCTGCCGCAATAGCTTCAGTTGCTTCAGTTTTGGAGCTTGGAGGACTCACTTTGTCCCATCGCCAGATGACACCATCATCGCTAGCTCCAAGAATTGTGCTAGACAAGTAATTAAACAAACATCACATTGATATCCATCCATTGCAAAAACATAAAATGGAAATAAGCAAGTACAATACGTGCAATGCATCAGTAGAGTGAGGTACCTTCCATCAAATGACATTGCAGTCTGCCTTATTGGTGATTTGCATTTCTGATTAGATAGCCTAAAAATGACAAAATGTTTGCATCCAGAAGCATAGGAGTTATAGTTACGTAGAAACAATGCAAAAGGAGGAGAAGGACAACTTAAACTGTTGCAGTAAAAACTTACCGATCAACTAAGACAGGCGGGCTGGACTGTACTTCCCAAACAATGATCTCGCCTATACTGTTGCCTGTTTGAAGCAACCGATGATTATTCATAATCTTACTTTAAAATAATTATTCCTTAAATTTAACCAAAATATATATTGAATTTACTTTCCACAAATGTTTTAAATAGCAGGATAAGACATTTAGAAGCAACTTTCTCTAGGAGCAACCAAACATATAACTAAGAGAATTCCATGAACAAAAAATACTCAAACATATATATATATATATATATATATATATATATATATATATATGAATATGTTTCTAGGTCCATTACTTAACATTTATTAATTAATTAACATACTCCGGCTACAATCAACAATCATATCCATTCATAATTCAACAATCATCAACAAATAATTATTCAACTATTTATTTCATCATTCTTTTAAGTAAAGAACACAACACAGAAGCTTATGCTATAGTCATATAGAGTAATTAAAGAATGATATTTTCCTCGGTTAGGATTAGTGGTATACTATGGGCTATAGCGTCCTAATAAGCTGCAACAGTCGAACAATTATCGATGTAATAGCAGTAGACCCTATGAAAAAGCAATAGCAGGCTACTAAAAACATGTTTTCCATAAATAAATATTAGTGCAGAAAAAAATCTACAAGACACATAGTTTCTACAAGTATAAACATTGTGCTAACAAAAAATATCTTTGACAACTTGTGGTTGTGAAATTTACAAAGTAAAACCTATCTTACATAAAGCTTTAGTGTTAGAATATAATCATTACAGAAGACATATTACCTACTGCCAACTGGTCGAAGTGAAAATCACATGAAAATTTCATAAACCATAGTTTACAATCTGGCAGAGGGTACTTTTGAAGAATATCAACGCTTCCCTACATGAAGGAAGAAAAATTAGATTAATTCAAAGGTATAAATTTAGTATGTGAGTTAGTGTTCAGAAACTGAAAACATCACCAGACAAGTTTCAAACTATAGATAAGTATGGTACTAAAATAGGTACACAGTTCAGGAGAAGTTGAAGTGTGTCACCTCCCCGAGCCTATTCTTATCTGGTTTTGGTTCCCAAAGCAAAATTTCATTCTCGACACTCTGCAAAGCCATGTTATTATCACATATCAGATCCTTATTCCATATGTAGGAACCAATACTAGCACTGAGTAAGGAAATATGTTGCAAACTAATCTACTGTGACTAAAAATCAATAAAATCAGTGTACCAAACCAACAAAACAAGAAAGCTATTACTACAGTAATATGTATCCATTTAAGTACCTTTGATACGATGAAGTCACCAAGCCATCTTGCACAATCAACGTAGTCGGAGTGTACTGCAGCAGTCAAGAGCTGCAATGAAAGAAACAGGTAGGTTTGAATGGAATGAGAACTAAGCACCAATAATAGTTTGCAAAAAGAAAGGATCTTAGCTGATATTCTTCATGTATAACATACTGGAAACTGGATATGTCTTGTTGGAAACTTTGATGGATGGTCAGTCCATGAATATGATTTTTCAACATATGCCAAATATTCTAAGACAGCATTGGCAAAAGTCTATCAGTGATATGCAACATACAACACTAAATGTAAACAAAAAGCTACTTTGAAGTAATTCCAAACCTTTCATTGACCAAATTTTCACGGTATTGTCCATGCCACAACTTGCAAAAAGCCCAAACTCAGTAGGGTGGAAGTCCTTCAGACAAAAGAATGTGTGTTTTTATCGGTACCTTTATGCCTAATGTAACGGAAGTAGAAAAAATAGTAGCAGTAATTGTGGGGGTCTTATTTTATCCCTGATGTTATAAATTGAAATTTGGCCAACTCAATAACAAATGGTAACATCTGAATCTCAATGTATTATCTTTAGGGCAAGTAATATTTAAAATAATTCCCAAATAAGATGCAATTGTTACTTACAACACTCAACACGTCATTGCGATGGCCTCCAACTCCGGCAAAGATCAAGATACAGATCCCTGTATGGACATTCCATAGCCTAACAGATTCATCCTATAGGGCGATCTGGTGATACCCGGAATAACAGTCAAGAAACGAGAGGAGTTCGCAGCCGGCGGTGGAATCTACGACCTCGTCGATGCGAGGGAGAGTGAACGGGTCTTTAGGGCAGTGTTTGTTAAGATCGGTGTAATCAACGCACATTCGCCATTCTTTATTTTTTTGCGGACGAGGACTGGGTTTGCCAGCCACTCGGCGTGATACACTTCTTTGATAAAACCGGCGGCTAAAAGCCGGTTGATTTCTACCCTAATAGCCTCTTTCTTGTCCGGCGCGAATCGGGCGGAGCTTCCGCTTGACCGGCTTGGCGGAGGATGAGACCTTTCAGGGCGTGCTCGGCATACTTCCTCGGTACTCCGGGCATGTCCGCAGGTTTCCATGCGAACACGCCCACGTTGTCCCGGAGGAAGCCGACGAGCGCGTCTTCCTATTTGGGGTCGAGGTTGGCGCCGATCCGAGTGACCTTGGAGGGGTCACCCGTGCCCAAGTCGATGACCTTGGTCTCCCTTGTTTTTGATGGAGGAGCGCGGTGGTTCATTGACCGGGATCTCCTGGTCTTCCGGCGGCACGTCTTTGGAGTCGGCGAGGCACGCTTGCATTTTGGCGGCCGAGGCCGGCGGTCTCGTTGATGATGTAATTTTCTTGCTCGCAAGCGTGGGCGTTCCTCGAGGTCGGGCGCGGAGGGTGAGCACACCACCGGGGAGGCGGCATCTTCATCACGAGGTAGGCGTAGTGAGGGACCGCCATAAACTTGTGCAGGGCCGGGCGCCCAAAGATGGCATGATGGGCCGCGGTCGGGTCCGCGACGTAGAACAAGCGAGGTTTTCCTTACGGAACCGGCTGGGGTGCCAAACTGTCTTGGCAGGGGTCACTTGACCGAGCGGCTCCGATGGCTTGTCCGGGATGATGCCCCAGAACGGAGATTCGGCCGGCTGTAAGGCCTCTTTCGGGATGCCGAGTTCCGGAGCGACTTTGGGAAAAGTATGTTCAAGGAGCTCCCGCCCGTCGATGAGGACACGCTTGAAGTGGACGTTGCCGATCACCGGGTCGAGGACCAGGGGAAACGCCGGGGTATGGTATGTCCGACCACCGGTCTTCCCCGCTGAAGGTGATGGGCTGGTCGGACCATGGCGGGGAAGGCGGGATCGGCGATAGTTTTCTCGTCTGAGATCGCCATGACCCTCCTGGCGCGGTCGGCTTCTTGCTCCTCTTGCTCTCCGGTGCGTGTGGTCCGCCGCGGATCGTGGCCACGCTCTTGGGACGGTGTTTGGTACGAAGTACCGTGCAGTTTCGGGTCATCTTCTTTGTCGCCGCCCGTTTTATCGTCGCCACGGCGGCGTTGGCGCTTCATGTCTTCTTCGCGGAAAACTTTGCCGAGCCCGTAGCATTGGCGCATGGTGTGTGTCGCGTTCTTGTGGATCGGGCACGGCTGATCCGGGACTTTGTCGAACTCGGCGTCAAGGTTTCGCTTGACCCGTGACTTGGCGTTGTTCACGTCGGGCCGGCGTCCTTGGTATCGGTCCGAGCGGCCGCGGTTGTTGTGGCGATGATCCGGCCTTCGATCCCTCCGGTCGGTGTTGCGATCGTTGGGCGAGGAGCTCTGGCGGCGGAGGAGGGGGCATGGGCCTCTTCCCGCCCACGAGGTCTCTGCGTGGTGCCCTTCGGCCTCCTCTCCCTCGTGCGTAGGCGTCGGCGGTTTTCATCGGCTCGCCGATTGTTTCTGGGCGTTTCTGTGGAGCTTCTCGCGCAGGAGTTGCTGTATGTGAGTCCTCGGATGAAGGCCGTGATGACGTCGGTGTCATTCATTGACGTTGGCGACGCTGGTGCGCAGCGTGGAGAAGCGGCGAATGTATTGCCGGGCGTCTCGTTGGGGCGTTGCGCCAACCTTTCGAGATCGTGGCGCGTGGCTTGGCGATCACACGTGGCCATGTAGTTGTCCACGAAGAGCTTCCGGAGCTGCGCCCAGTTGTCGATGGAGTTCTCCTCCAGTCCCGTGAACCAGTTCAGGACTGGGGAGGCCAGCATGACAGAGCAAGTAGTTTGCCATCGTGTCTTCCGTTCCCCCGGGCGGCCTTGCTCTGGCATACGTTTGGAGCCACTGCTCGGGGTTAGCCTTGCCGTCGTAGGGCTCCACTGTTCGGGGATCCGGAAGTGACTGGGCCACCGATGGGACCCACTTGGCCGTGCCGAGAGGGGCTTGGGGCCCTCGATCACAGGCGCCGTTGCGGTCGGAGGCCCGTGCTCGGCGTCGAAACAGCGGCGGCGCTCCATCTCGGCGTTGTAGGCATCGGTGCGTCTGGCGTCGATGACGGCGCGGCGTCACGTCCGGCATTGATGATCGCACGGGCGTCGGCGGGTGGTGGTTGATAGTTGGATCCGGCACGTCGTGGCCGCCTGCCTCTGCCGCGGTTGCGCTACCTCCCGTCGTTGTGCGATCGGCGGGAACGTCTGGATCTTCCGACCGGTGGGGCTGGATCCGGATGTGGAGGATCCGGACGGCATCTCCCGTAGCCTGTTCACCTGCACTTGAGCAGCCTTGATGAAAGCTTTAGCCCGGTTTACCTCGGGGGTCGGGGCAAGCGCCTCAAGCTCGTTGGCGGCGACGGCGAGATTGGCGCTCGGGGTCGGCGCTACGATCTGTTCGTCGATGTAGACGAACTCTTACGCCAAGTTCTGTAGAGGTGGCGTCCCGGGCCGGCCGCATCTCGGAGGAGACGCTGTTTCTGTTCCTCGTAAGCCACACGGCGTTCGGCTCGATCGGCGTTGCTTGGCGCCTGGCGGTCGGCGCGATGTCCATCTGTCTCGTCGGCCGGTGGGTCCTCGTCCGGCGAGACCGCTCGGAGCATGAAGATCTGCTTGTAGGGTATACGGGAGGGATGTAATTTATTTGGAGGGTTCCGGTCCACCGACAACGATTGATGTATGCGGATTGGATGCGGGAGAGGCATCGGAGTCGGAACCGGGCTGCTCCTCCGGGGATGGTGTGGAGTGACTCGTCCTCCGGCCAGGTGGAGGCTGTACCATGTTAACGGTCGGCGATGGGGTGTCGGCCCGGTGATGGTTGGGCGAGTTGTCGCCGTGCTACTTCTGGTGGGTACCCGCGGGACCTTGCGGTCGGGGTGATGCCACCGTGGTTGTAGATCTGTTCCTCGGGGATATGCGCGATGACGTCCCGCCGAGTGGTTTGGGTGCCGGAGGAAATCTCCCGAGAACCACGGGGCCCAAAGCCGGGTGGGTCGCCCATCGGCCGCGATGGGACGTCCAGGTCCAGTGGGCCTCACCGGGATGGCCGATGGCCTCGGCGGCGGGCGGTCGGATCGGCGTGGTGCCGGCGGCGGCGCGGGTTGCCATCCCGTCCGACGGGTGGGTGCTCGCTAAAGCCGCACTGCGGCGTGTTTTCGGCGAGTTCGATGCACTCGCGTATGCCTCCACCCGACCCGGTCGATGAGCTCAATCAGGTCGTCGGAGTTGATGGGGTTCCTCTCCCGCCGGGGGGCGCTGCGGCGTCGCCCTTCGGGGAGGATCGCCGTGGCCTCGCTTGGAGGCGCGGCTCGTCGGCCGGGCCGCGCGCCTGCCCGGTTCCATTGGATGGGATCCGGGGTTGACCGTTCTCCCCGCCATCGTGCTCGGCGGCGACGGTCCACGTGATGGATCCGACGGTGAAGGTCATGCGACGCCTTGGCGGAGAAGGCGGCGGTGGAAGGAGTAACCATCTTGCTCGGCCGACGGATCAAACGCACTCCCCCCTGGCGCGCCCCGTGTCGACGATATCTGGTCGGCAGCCTACCTTGGGGGGTGCCCGAGGTAGTAGATGAGATCGAGGGTGGTGAGGTGCGCGAGATCAAGAGCAAGAAAGTAACACGAGACACGGGTTTAGACAGGTTCGGGCCGTCGAGGTGACGTAAAACCCTAGTCCCGTGTTCTCGGTTGTGGATTATGATCGGGGAACAATCTGTTTTGGGGGGTCCCCGCCCACCTTATATAGTCGGGGGGCAGGGTTACAAGATCAATCTGATCTCGCCTTCCCCGACGGCGCACACTGGCCGACCAGGAAATCCTACATACAAGGTAACTGACGCCCGGTGATCTCGGGCGGATCATATCTGGCGTGCCGAGTCTTGCGCCGCACTCCATGGTCTCCCCGGTGGCTGCTCGGCATCATCTTCCCGGGTCGGGCCTCTCGGCCGATCGGCCCAAGCCCGCAGATAAGGATACCCGGGGAGCAATCCCCACACCTATAGAATAATTTTATGTTAAATAGTGTTAAAACAAAAATAAAATTCTACACCTAGCAAGTTATTTGCTAACCTTGCTGGCAGAAATGATGAGCGAAGGCTTCTCCACATGAGTCTTTATCTCATGTATTGAACCACCATGGCCAAGTAAGCTCTAGAGAATGTCATAAATAATGGAAATTAAATATCCAGTACATGTCCCGATTCACCATGTATTTTCTATCACATAACATACATACTGAAGTATTGAACTCCTAGAATATTGTGGGAGAAAACCGCTTGCTTAATCAAGCAAATTCAACTGAGCATAGATAATTTGATTTTTCAAATAAACTACTAAAATATTGATATATCAAGATGAATCTTCACTCAATTTTTCCATACAAGCATAAACTAAGTCAAGGGAAGTAAACCTTAGCTAACTTCTTGCTAGCATAATTGATGACCCGAATGATCTGATTGCTTCCTGCGGCCACCAACAGTGGTGAGCCATCAACTTCTTCATCGATGGTCCAGCTTAGAGTATAGAATGACTCTTCCTTCTGAGATAAATAGGCATCATGAGCATTAAATAAACATATTTTCAAATTAATATCAACAACCATAGGCATCATGCATTGTCTTTTCTCACATCCTCATCATCATAAGCTTGTAGAAGGCCAAATCTACCATTCTTAAGGCAGTGGTAAATTCTCACCTGCAAGATCAAGAAGAAGGTAAGCAATTCCTCAAGACGAATAGGTGAAAATACCATTATATTGTTTCATCATAAGAGAATCTTATAAACACTTATATTAAAGATAATGTACCTCAAATTTCCAATAAAAATACAGCCAAAGTCCCTAGTTTTCAATTCAATTAAAAACAATAACATTCCACTCTCCCAAAATACCCACCACTTTCACCAAAGCTGGAGTGACAAATGCATTATATTAGAAGGGGCAAGAAAGTGAAATAATATCTAACTTAATATTTTTTTAAAAAAGTGGGTATATAAAATAACATTGTTAGGGATAAAGATCTAAACTAGTCAAATCATCCCACTCTATCCCACTATGGGAATGGTTATTTGAGTGGGACATAAATAGGGTGTGTAAAATGACCAAAACATCAATGAATCAAAATACACAACAAATTTATATTTCAGCAAAATACATCACAATATATTAAAGATAATGTACCTCAAATTTCCAATAAAAATACAGCCAAAGTCCCTAGTTTTCAATTCAATTAAAAACAATAACATTCCACTCTCCCAAAATACCCACCACTTTCACCAAAGCTGGAGTGACAAATGCATTTTATTAGAAGGGGCAAGAAAGTGAAATAATATCTAACTTAATATTTTTTTAAAAAAATGGGTATATAAAATAACATTGTTAGGGATAAAGATCTAAACTAGTCGAATCATCCCACTCTATCCCACTATGGGAATGGTTATTTGAGTGGGACATAAATAGGGTGTGTAAAATGACTAAAACATCATAACCTTACTCAAATCCCTTTTGGATTCCAAACCAACACCCAAACACCACCAAAGGCATACTTCCATTTGGCATCCATCACAAAAAAAAAAATTCCCGAACCTCAAGAAGATAAAAGGACAACAATCGAGAGGTAGGGAGAAGTTGGCTTCTTACTCTGTTGCCGCTAGCAATGGCAAAGACATCATAGTAATCTGCATCCATGAAGTTAAATCCGATGGCATAGATCTTGTCATTTCCCACAGTATACTTGCCACTGGGCTTGTACTCCCGGTTTTGGCCAGGCACGAGCAACCCTTCCACCACTTCACAACCCAACCCTTGTTGCGGGACAACATTCACGATGATTGGTGGTAACGGTGGGATCTTTGGTTCCCTTAGGCACTGCTTCTCCTCTTCCTGCTCCCCTTTCTTCGTCAATGTTGAGTTGGCAGGTTGCGAGTTTGCAATGGGCCCAGTGGCAACAATGGTAGTGATCTCACTAGGCGACCTCTTTCGGTGTGCTTTGGAAGGCGCCATATACTGCAAAGTCTAGGGATTCAAGGAAACACATTAGGATTGAATAGAGTATTATCAAAATTAGAAAAAAATTGGAAGGGGGTTATCTCATACTTCAAATCAAATATCAAAGCTTAGCTAAAACTTCAAAAGGAAAATCTAAATATGAAATCAAATATGAAACCTTTTATGGAAATGCATTACGAATACTATCATGGTGGAAGCTTCATGGCCTGGGAAAGCTAGCGACATTATGCAATAGTAAAGGTTTTGCATGTGGGTTCGCATAGGAAGAGGAAGGGGCTTTTACATGGAAAAATAGCCAGAATGCTTATTAGAAAAATGATTTAATTTCATATTTGCTCTCAACAATTGAAATCACTAAATATGGAGATTAGAGAAGGGGATCTAGGGTTAGTGCTTGTGGGCTTACCTATGCCAAATGTTTATAGAGACCCGAAGGTTCACAAAATAGCAGTGCTACAAGAAGCGGGTAGAATGAAGAACCAGGGTGGTAGCACCTGTTGAGGCAGTGGAGGTGGCGGCGGCGGCTGGTGCTAAGTGGTATGTGGTGGTGACAGTGGTTGCACTTTTGGTGTTAACCTAATAAGAGAGGGGGGAGAAAAGAGGAAAGTCCTTTATATAGAAGGAGGTTATTTTTTCCCTAATCCTTGACGGGGATAAAAATTACAAGGATGCCCTTAAATCGTACATGGGCTAGGCCTTTTCCCTAATCCCCATGAACAGCCCATCAATTGCTAGGTTTTGGCTAGCACAAAATGACCTAGTAGCTATGACATAGAAAAAAGAGATAAAACTTAGAACTATGATGGTTAAGCACACCTATACAACCATGATCGTGTATATGCCGATCTAAAAACATAATCCTAAAACCCAGTGGAAAAAGGAATGAAGAAAAGAGCAAGCACAACATAGTTTCTAACTATACATATCCAACATATACTAGGCCTAAGCTTCATCCTCTATTCTACTAGGTACATAGGTTTTCATGGTAGGAAAAAAATTAGATACCATCTATCAAAGTGTTCTTGGTGGAGATCGGAGAAGGTTGAAGGCTTCTCACTTAGCTTCATTCTGGTGCTTTGAGCATTTTGGAGGTTTCTTAGCTTCTTTGGGTTCCACTTCCATGCCTTAGCTTGGTTTTTCAAGCTAGGCTTCACTTTGAGCCCGCTTGATTGCTCAACACTTCCTCTCCTAGGGAAAGTGTGGTTCTTCATAGTCAAAGAAGTTTTTTCAAAGTAGAAGTTGCCATAATCTATTCAAGTCTATCCTTAAATATGAGCAATTAGTAATTTTTGTCTCATTAGGTGGATTTTTTACCCAATGTAGCCTCCTCAACCCCCTCTTCAGGTTTCATGAGTGGAGCTTTGCATGTGGCTGAAGTATACGAATTCATGGTCAATGATTAGGCCTTCAAACCGATGTAGCCAATGAAGGCTAAGATTTTGATGAAATTTTAGTTGGTTTAGCCATGGCTACACTCAATGTCGAACCCATTGTAACAGGAATGATGGTTGAGAAGTTGTCATTTAAGGTAACTTTGGTGGTGAATCCCCATGAGCTTGTATGTTGAATGCAATGTAGATAAAGTAGTTCAAAGTTGAAGTAGACGGTATGCTCCTCAAGAAGAATGTGGCTAACTATCATCAATTAAAATTAGATTTCACCGATGATCCATCAAACTTTCATAATAGGAGACTAAGGCAAAATCAAATCATAACGCAAGTAGATAGTGTGGTCAATGTCAAAGTTGAAATCTATCTAAACATCTGGTTTTATTAATTTTCATGCAACTTAGCGATGGACATGTGAATGGAGTACTAGTCATTCAAGCCAAGTTACATCATGTCTCTATTTATGGTCATTGCCACCTTATTTATGTTGATAAGTGTCTGTTAAATTGGTAAGAACGCTCACTTTACAATAAAGGAGGCTTTTATTGATAATTCCAAAGTGCACAAGTGTGTAGAAATAGCCTTATATACCATAGGTCCAAAAATCAACGAGAAAAATCCATCTATGGCATTGAATATAATACAAATTATCGATACTATTCTAATACATACCATTGCTTATCTCTAAATTGTATTGGTTCAAAGTCCATTCACATTGTTAGTTCTTATAAAACCCCAAAGGTGCAAATGCAATCTGTAATGTTGTTTTCATGTCAGAGCATTTTTGAAACCAACCAGTTACCGAAGTATCATTTTTGAAACCAATCAATGCAATTGCAAAAAAAAACAAACTAGCATGCTTCTGAAAGCATGAACTTGTCGCCGAACGTGTTATTTAGCTGGAAGAAACCAGCTAATAAATAGCAATTGTTAGCTGTCTGGTAGTAAGAGATTATTTAGGTGTGTTAGCTGGAAGAAATTAGCTAATAACTAGTCATTGTTATATAGTTGGGTGGTATGTAAGAGATTATTTAGCTGTGTTAGATGGAAGAAATTGGCTAATAACTAGTAATTGTTAGCTAGATGGTCGGTAAGATATTATTTAGTTGTGTTAGCAGGAAGAAACCAGATAATAACTGGTAATTATTAGCTGGCTAGTAGGTAAGAGATTATTTAGTGGTGTTAGCCGGAAGAAACACTTCCTCGGTTCCAAATTATAAATCACTTTGACTTTTTTTTAACATCCATTTTGCTATGTACGAGTATCTAGATATAATAATATATCTAGATACATAGCAAAAACAGATAATCTAAAAAAGTCAAAACGACTTATAATTTAGAACGGAGGAGTAATAATTATTAGCTGGGTGGTAGATAACATATTATTTAGCTGTGTTCGCTAAAATAAACCAGCTAATAACTACCAATTGTTAGCTAGCTAGTAAGTAAGAGATTAAAAGCTGTGTTAACCGAAAGAAACTAGGTAATTACTAATTACTAGTAATTGTTAGCTAGGTGTGGTACCTAAGATATTGTTTAGCTGTGTTAGCTAGAAGAAACCAGCTAATAACTAGTAATTGTTAACTGGGTGGTAGGTAAGAGATTATTTAGCTATGTTAACCGGAGAAAACCAACTAAAAATTAATAATTGTTAGCTATGTGGTAGCTAAAATATTATTTAGCTGTGTTAGCTAGAAGAAACCAACTAATAACTAGTAATTGTTAATTAGGTAGTAGGTAAGAGATTATTTAGCTGTGTTAGCTGGAGGAAACCAGCTAATAACTAATAATTGTTAGTTAGGTGGTAGGAAGAGATTATTTAGCTATGTTAGCTGGAAGAAACAAGCTAATAGCTAATAATTATTAGATGGGTGATATGGAAGACTAATAGCTAGTAATTGTTAGCTAGGTGGTACAAGACCTCAACTAATTTTAACAGCTAACTTGCTAGACAAGACCTAACTTGCTATATGGAATTTCAACTAACTTTTAGAAGCTAATTATTAGCTATATAGAATCTAAACAGGCCTGACAGACTGAAGATGCTGTTGTGCAGCTTGCTAAATGCTAGAAGTCCTAGTTTCGGTCAAGTCTCTTCCATGACGAGTTTAAGTTCAGGGTCGCAATTCGAAAATTTCCATGTGACAGAAAGCAAACATTCAATAACGTAACAGAAGGGTAACTTTAGGTGGGTTTGTAGTTGTACGTGCATGTAGCGACAAATAACATTTCACATGGCTTCTGGTAGTAGTGGGCATGGTAACTTTAGGCCCAGCTATCAAGACTTCAAAAGTGAAGTATGAGCCAAGGAATGCATCGATTAAGTACAAATCCAGTTTTTTTAAAAAAAAAGAAGAGTAAATTTCAAAATCATGCCTCAAACTTAGTTTTCTTGTACTGGGAAAAACAGATATCCTGAAATTTGCTCTTTTTTTAGAAATGCAGAACAAAAAGATGACAACGATTTCCAAAGTTGCAATATATTAAGCTCACTTGTCCGCGGAGCAAAGTACCAGCACAAGCATCCCAACTTAAAACATTCGAAGCATAATTGAGACAACATCCAAACATGCATTCAGTTAACACCAACGATTTTGACTAAAAAACCACCAGGTGGCACTCTCCACCAACGGATTAAACCATCACAACTCCAACCGAGGGTAACCAGTCCAGCATTACCACTGGGGGCAGGACAGCAACACTTGCTTCAGTTTTTGGAGCTCGGATGATCCACTTCATCCCATCGCCAGATGGTGCCATCTTCGCCAGCTCCAAGGATTGTGCTAGATAAGGAAGACATCACCACATTTTATCAATCCACCACGAAAACAGAAAAAATACACAAGCACATGACATGCATTTGAAGAATTTCTCAAGCAGAACAAAAGAAAGCAAATGCTAAAATAGGCAGTATACTAAATGTAGCATTAGAGCGCGGTACCTTCCATCAAAGGACACTGCAGTTTGCCTTATTGGCGATTTGCATTGCTGATTATACAGCCTGGAAATGATGAAACATTCAGATCCAGAAGCATAACTCGCAGCAATAGTACAAGTGGATGACAAGAATAACTGAAATTCTTGCAGTAAAAATTACCGTGCAATTAGGACAGGAGGGCTGGATTGTACTTCCCACACATATATTTTACCTTCACGATTGCCTGTTTGAAATAGTAGGATGATTATTAGAGCACTTAACATTCCTGTATCTCTAAATATAATCAAACACACTGAATTTATTTGCAGATATCTAAGCAGAAAATATATCCATGAAAAAAAGACAGTCATATATATGTGTTAACGATTGCCATGCAAATACCTCAAAACAACTTGTGTGTGAAATTTTACAAAGCAAAAAACTAATCTTAAATAAAACTTTCAGAAAACAGTCCTGATGAGAGATATTACCTATTGCCAACTGATTGAAGTGAAAGTCACAAGAAAATTTGATAAACCAGATGTCACATTCTGGAACAGGGTACTTCTGAAGAATATCGATGCTTCCCTATGAGGAAAGAGATAATCATATTACTTCAGTAGAATATATTAATATGGGCAGTTAGTGCCTTGAAAATTACGAAATTGCTGAAAATAGTTTACGACTGCAAGTGTATGACATTATATTAGGTATACAATTCTGGAAAGTTAAACTCAATTACCTCCCCAGGACTCTGTTCTTTTGTTTTTGGTTCCCACAGCACAATTTCATTGTCAACACTCTGCAAATTGAAATTTTCACAGGTCAGATCCCTCATTATACAGTAACCAAAGTTGGCACTGAGGAAAAAAAAAAAAGGTTGAAAGACTAAACACTTAAACTGTACAGCAATGGAGGAATCAGACACGGTGGCAAGTCAAACCAACAAAAGAGTGACAACTGTGCTATAGAAATTTGTATCCATCATAACGAATGGCAACTTTCACCTTTGACAGGATGAAGTCACCAAGCCATCTTGTACAATCAACATAGTTGGAGTGTACTGCAGCAATCAACACCTGAAACAAAAGAAACAGGCCAGTTTGATATCGTGAGCACTAAACACCAAAACAAGTTTGCAAGAGAATGGATCTAAGATGATTATAGATGTTTAACATACCGGAAATTGGACATACTTTGTTGGAAACTTCGATGGAAGGTCAGTCCATGAATATGATTTGTCAACGTATAGCCAAAATTCTGCGAAAACATTGGCAAACTCTATCAGTGACATGCAATTTGCAAATGTAAACATGAAACAACTTTGAAGTAGCTTTCTAACCTTTCATTGACCAGATTTTCACAGTGTTGTCCATGCCACAACTTGCAAAACGCTCAATATCACTAGGGTGGAAGTCCTTCAGATAAAATAATGTATTCATCAGTACCTTTATGCCTAATAATGTAATGGAAGTACAAAAATAGTAGGAGTCATTATGTAATGCTCAATAACAAATGGTAACATCAGAAGCTGAAAGAGTGGCATATTCAGGGCACTTTAAGCAAGTAATGTTCTAAAACAATGTCATAATAGTAGGCAGGCAGTACTTACAACACTCAACACTTCATTGCGATGACCTCCAGCTCCAGCAAATATCAAGATACAGATCCCTGTGTGGACATTCCATAGCCTAACAGATTCATCCTGTTCAATGATGTAATATGAAATGGTATCAGAACTTAGAACGATTTTTTTTAAAAAAAAAAAATGGTCCGTTGAACCTAAGAATAGGTTATTGCATAACCTTGCTTGCAGAAATGATAAGCGAAGGCTTCAACGGTTGAGTTCTTATCTCATTTATTGAGTCACCATGGCCAACAAAGCTCTGCAGAATCACATAAACAGATATACCAAATAAGACAGTATACGTCCTAATAAATGGTATAGGGGATAGTATTTATTAGCATGCCCAATCTCCTAACAATACGTATGCATGACGTAAAAATAGATACACTAAGTTGATGATATGCCGTGACTATAAGTCTATAACGGATATATTGGCGTATTCAAAATCCAGAATATCCTGTCGGCAAAAGGTACAGTTTGCTAACAGTATTAATGAGTAGCAAGCACCATTCCTTAACTAAAGCAAATTCAAATGACCTGGATCAGATACCATAGATACTAAAGTGGTATCTGCCAACTAAACAATTGAACTATTGATATGCAAGTAAAGCTTCATTCAAGTTTGTCAAAGGAGTAATACAAGTCTAAGGGTACTTACCTTAGCTAACTTCTCCGTAGCACAATTGATGACCCGAATGATCCCATTGCTTCCTGCTGCCACCAGCAGTGGTGAGCCATCAACATGGTCACGAGCCCAGCTTAGAGTGTAGAATGACTCATCCTTCTGAGGTAAATAGGGGTCACAAACATTAGAGAAAGCACATTTTATCAAACTTAAATCAGCAAGAAGAAGCATTGGGCATTGTCTTTCTTACATCCTCATCAACGTAAGCTTGTAGAAGAGCAAAACTACCATTCTCAAGGCAGCGGTAAGTTGTCACCTGCAAGATCAAAAGGCAAGATAAGCGACTTCAGCACAAGCACGTGATACCAGCATAGCTTCATTGCAGAGCATTAAAAGATTATCTAATAATCATTAATCAAAGTAATATTGGTACTATCTGATTCCCCACACGGCCACACCTCACTACTTCCCCCAATGATACAAATTCTCTGTCAAAGGTTGCAGCTTTTCATCAAATGAACTAGCGAACTCCATGTTTCAGCAAAACAATTCACAATAGTCGAAATATGACAGACCTCAAATCCCCCAAAAAAAAATAAAATTAAATGCCTCAGCTTTAGATCGAATTTGAAACAAAAGCGCTCCGCTTCCTAAAACCGACCAGCAAAATCACCAAACATCATAGCTTTACATTGCCATTTATCATCAAGAACTCCCCAAACCTCAGGAAGAAGAAAAACAAAAAGGGACGACAAGAGAAAGCAATCGATGGCTTACGCGGTTGCCGCCGACGGTGGCGAAGACGTCGTAGTAGCGTGCGTCCATGAAGTTGAAGCCGATGGCGTAGAGCGGGCGCTTCCCCTCAGTGTGCTTGCCGCAGGGCTTGTACTCCCGCTTCCGGCTGGGCACGAGCGACCCCTCCGCCGCCTCGCACCCGAGCCCCTGCCCCGGGCCCAACTTCGCCATGGCCGGCGGCAGCGGCAGGATTTCCGGTTCCCCCCGGTACTTCTCCCCCTCCTCAGTTGCTCCCCCCTCCGCTGCTGCTTCTCCCTCCGCCTGACTTTCTTTGCTATGCACCGGCGGCGGCCTGGGCTTCGGGTTAGAGACGGAGGCTGCGGCGACGGGGACGGTGACCTCACGCGGCGACCTCTTCCGGCGTGGCTGGGGCGGCGCCGCACTGTGGAGTTTAGGGATTTAACGCAGCACAACAGCGATTAAATAGAGGATTGGCGAATTGGAGAGAAAATTGGAAGGGGCTTCCAGACTTCAAATCGAATCTCAAATTTTAGCTAGAACAAAAGCTGGAATTTGCTGGAATTGAACTCTGCAGCCTTTCTGGTGTACAAGGTCACAGGTGTATGACCGTTACTAGTGTCGCGGCGGCCGGAGAGGCAACCGGGCGGCGCGAAGGCGAGGGTTTTGTGGGTTTGGGCAAAGCAGAGGAAGGGATCCGCGAAAAAGAAAGTGTCCGTTCGAAAGACAGGAAATTTGAAGAAATTTAACACAAATCACCAGGAACAACAAAGATGTCTGCGTTCCAATTTTCAAACAGGTCTTATAGTGCACTACTCCCTCTGTCCCAGTTTGCTTGACGCTTTAGCCTGGACGCCGGTGCATTGAATCAGCCATGAATCTGGACGCTGAAGTGTACGAGGTGATGGAGCAAACCTGTGAACCTGGACAGATTTTTTGAACGTCTGGACGTCCTTTATAGTGGGACAGAGGGAGTAGAGTCTAAAATTTGAGATTAGATACTTCAGGTTGTAGATCTATTGAGAAGATTTTGACTCAATCCCCTGCAACACCCTAAGTTTGGGACAGAAACTAACAAAACTTCAAAGATGAGAGACTAGAATTTAAGATTAGGGCTTGAGACTAAGTATTTAGCCTTGCCAAATGATCGAGAAATTCACCTTAGGATAATAGAGGTTGACAATAACGATGAGGACACAGTGATGTTACCTCGTCCAAGTGGCGGGAGCCTATCGATGGCCGATGGAGGCGGCTGGGCCATCGGAGCCAGGCGGTGACCATGGTGACGAGGGAGCTCAACTCAATCCTTGATGACATAGGAGGTAATAAGGGTGCTATCATGGTAAAGAGGGTGGAGAGGAAGAAAGCACACCAACGAGATGAAGTGAGGCAACACACATCAAGGGTAAGCAATATATAGAGTCAAAGGCAAGCGGCGGCGGCGGCAATGAGAGAGTAGAAGGAGGAAAGAGATTAGGGTTTAGATTAAAGGGACATGATTTAGGCCGTTGGATCTATGTACAACGGTTAAAAAATGGTTAACATTTAAGCAAAATACAAGTCACCTATTGACAACACGGGCCTTTAACTTTTGTTATTAAAATCGAAGGAGAAAAGAAAGAAGTGTAAGAGTTTAACTAGAGATATTTCATTAGAGTCCCGAGAGGAAGGATCTAATATACTGTGCAGTGTGCACTAACGGGCCTATCTTTGATTCTAGCGAGGTAAGAGGAAGTGACTGTTGATAGGTTGTATCAAGGCTAGGAATCACATAGGCGTTAGTGTCCGTGGAAGAAGAAGATAAGGTATTGGATATATAAACATAAAAAGAGGTGGAGTTAGGGTCAAGTGGAAGGAATGTGTTTGAAATGGCACAAGATCCAATTACTAAAAATAATATGACTAACTCTCTATAATAACAACTGTCTCTTTTATTATGGCCTTTTCTTGTTAGGAAACAACAAACATTTACTAAAATAGCAATACAAACAATAAATAAATCCAAACATATGACACCTTACGTGCCAAAATTTGAGATATATATCTCGTAATGGAAGAAAATGCATAAATACATTGAACAGTGCATTGTGGTTTGTTTTAAATTATAGTTATTCTATATTCTAGATATGTGGAGAAACAAAATTGAACTTGAAAAGGAATTATTTACATAACAACAACACACAAAGTGGAGTAGACGCAAAACATTAAAAAATTGGATGTTGCACAACATGTGGCAAGGAAATCCATTAATAGAAAGGAATTTTGTCTGACTCTGTTCAATCAGCTTATAAGTCAGCCGATAAGCTGAAATAGCCGGTCTTTTAAGAGAAAAATAATATTGGAACAGCTGATTAGCCGGTTGATACTAGATGCAAAACATTACACACAACATATGGCAAGGAAATCTATTGATAGAATGGAATTTTGTTAGGCTTTGTTCAGCCGACCAATAAGCTAAAAACGGGTGGTTTTTGTGAAAGAACAATATTATTGGAACGACTGATAATAAGCTGATCGATAAGCTGAAAACAACTGATTTTTGTGAGAGAATTTTTATAAGTACAAGGGATAAGAAAACTTGTCGTATTGGAAAGAAATGACATATAATCATCATGGTATGACCGTGCAACTCAGTCTAGAGTCAGGATACAAATTTCATGGTATAATTCCCAATCATACTGATTTTATTTTATTTTATTTTATCATGAATGTTCGAACTCGTGTGCATGAAGGTGTTCAGCATAAACATATCTTCCAAAGCCAAGATAAACATGTGTACATACATAGATTTAACTTGAATTTGAAAACAAGATTTTCGAGGAGTATGCCTTATTACCTCTTTCTACGTGATTCATGTTTCTTGCTATTGGATGCGTGTTCCTTACCACTAGACTCTTGATTCTTGGCACCTGACACATTTTTATTGCCATCAGAATCATGCATCTTGCCACCATGCTCGCCTTGTTTTTTGCCATGAGACTGTTGTTTCTCACGATCAGACTCCATCAGGGTTGGTAATGGGATTTTCTATAGTTTCTTGATGATTAATGCCTTTGAAAGATGGTTATATATATGAGTGGTCTAAGTAAAGAGGAAGTTGAGACAAGCACTGATGAGATCAGTAGGAAAGATGAATGTTGTATGATGGTTGATAATTATAGAAGAGTTGAACATGGAGAAAGGGAGATGGAGATGGAACTCCCTTGATGAATCGATGAGATAGAGCTTGCAGATAGACAGGGGAATGTGGAAGTAGAGTTGCTAGAAAATTTATACCTCGAAGAGGCGATAATTATGTACAGCCTTAGTGGTAGGCTCTTAATATCCAGCAGATGCCAGAAGTGCCTATCTTCATTATGTTTCAAATTTATAATTCTTGATTTGTCTAGATTCTTAAAACAAGTAGAAAATAGATAGTAGTAATTATATATTTGGGAATTTGGTGATTTTACCCTTATTCCTAAACAATTGAATAAGTTTACCTGTCCAAATCAATTTAACTGGTACAGCTGAAATGTTGTTGAATTTTCTAAGAAAATCTGTTTATAAAAGTGTCAACTTGCTGATCTAAAACAGGGGTAAATACACCATTATCATAATGAAATGAGGGTAAAAACGCATGGGCAAAATTGTCCTTTTTAACACTGTTAGAGGGACTTAACAGATCAAAGGTAGACTCTCCTTTTGTTTTGAAATAACAGGGGTAAAATCACAAAGTTAAAAAAATAAGGGTAAAAATCACAATTTGGCTTAAAAGCAAGGGTAGAAACACCAAAGCTCCTTATATATATTATACAAGAAATTACTCCCCCGGCTGAATGGAAGCTCCTTCGGAATCTATAGAGCAGCAGCAAACAAAGAGGGTTTCACTACATTTATAATGTATAAAAATACAGCCACAGAAATCTAAAATAACATGACACCTATATATAAAGAATAATAAGATGAGGATATGTTTACTCTATGAAACATCAGGCAGAGCAGTGATAGCCAACGATAGCAACTGTGCCTTCAAATCCCTTCCAGTAAGCTGTCTATAGAACACTATGATATTAATATGTAACACTAGATATTAATAGGTATCTGCAACAATCTGTGGACATACTCTAGGATATCTTGATGCAGGGGAAGTTGCTCAATTTATTAGACTCAACCGAGCAAACTGTGGAGCAAAACCTCTTGAACGATATTCAGAATAGACATAGAACATAGGGATAATAAGACACTATCATACCTCAAAATTTCTAATTTTAGATTATATTTAAGAAACACAAAAGAAAATAAATATACCTTTCCTATCTGTCAGTCGCCTGAAAATGGCAATGCGTTCAGGCGACGTTCACCACGACGCGCCACAGGTCTGGTCCGTGTTTGTCCATTGCTACCGGGTCCGTCTACTCCCTCCGTCACAAAATAATTTACCCTCCGTCACAAAATAGCTTATTTTCTTCGACTTTTAAACGTTGTATTTGACCATTCGCCTTATTTAAAAATTTTATATAAATATCATGTATCTTGTTATGACTTGTTTTATCATTAGAGATATTTTGATAATAATTTATTTATTTTATAATTTATATAAAATTTTTAAATAAAGACGAATGGTCGACGACGTAGTTTTTAAAAAGTCAAAGAAAAGTAAGTTATTTTAATGACGGAGGGAGTATGCGTGGATGTTCCTGTCGGGTCGCGTGATCAAGTGCACCCGCTAATCGGAATGGACCCGTTCATAACTGATAACACTTTCGGATATTGTTTGTACGCGCCCAGAAAGGGGTAGGTAGCCTCTCGTGTCGCGGCGATTCCGTCGGTGTCGCTGTGATTATCTCGGCGACGTCGTCGCCTCGCCATCCTGCTTCGTCCCTCGTCGCCTCGCCGCCTGCTCCGCGCCCTCGCCGTATGTGCGCCCTCGCTGGAGCTCGGGAGGTAGCCATCATCTTCCCCTTCTCTGTCCCCTCGTCTCCCCCTTTGTGATTTTGTTTCGGATTTGTTAAGTCCTCGGCGATTTGCATGTTTGTGTTGGGATAACGCCCCTTTTGCTCTCCGTGCTGAGTTCTGGTTCAATTTGCTGCTGGGATTTAGGCAGGAGTTTGTACAGCGAGGTTCGATTGCTGCGTCTATAGAGAAAGGCGCCAGTTCCGCTGGATTGGATCCGTGAGAACTGAGAAATGCACGAGTCAAAGTAGTTGAGTGCTGGGACCAAACCAATTATGCTGTTAGTAATCCCTGATATTTTCTGGTGGATTGGATTGAGGTGAAGTAGGGGATTCGGCAGATCTCGGAGGTGGTTTTGCTCTGCCTGTTGAGTTCTGTGCTGTTATTCAACAGATTAGGTGTCAAATCATCCCTGTAATATTTTGTTCGACTTTTGGCTGTCTAAAATGAATGAGTACAGTTAGATTTGGGCCCCCAAATTGCAAATCTATTTCTGAAATCAGAGAACATTTTTCAAGTACTGAACTATGCTTTCTGAAATCTTCTTCATAGTATTACAATGTCTAGTTTCATATAACAGATAGAACTGTGTTAGTGTGTTAGTGAGTAGGAGTCATCACTCTGGTGTTAATGTTGTAGTTGGAGCAATACTTTTTGTCTTGATTGACAAGTGAGAAAATTGTACAGAACACCATAGCTAGTCAAACTTTTGAACTCCGAACATAGCTGTCTAATTGTCAAATAGTGAAATCTGTTACTTCTAAGATCAGTCTGTGATAATCAATTCGCCCTTTCTGTGTGTAGGCCATTAAATAATTTGAAGTTCCCCTGATCCGTTATGTATCTAATACAGCCCAGCAGCAGATGGATGAGTTATCCAGTGGTCCACACCGAAGCACACATTCCTAGTGTTTTGTGCATAAATCTTTTATTAATTTCTTCAGCATACTATGAGCAATGCCGCCTGTGTTTGTTCCTGTCATGCACTAACCGCTTGTTTGGCCAGAACACGAACATTGCAGCGATCGATTTTAACCTTGAGACCTAAGAGCTTTTCATTGGCATTGGTTTCTGATTTGTAGCAGAACCATACCCCTGCATGCAGTTAAGCTGTACAGCTCGATGAAGAACTGGGAAGCCCCAAGCAGAGTGCAGCACTGCAATTCCATCATCTGCATGCATGTCAGTGTGATGTGGTTTGAGTTTTGTGGTTGTTAGCATGTCTCTCTAAATGCAAAATTCCTTTTGTTTCAGTATGGTTTTTAGTGAATGGATAGGCGAACAGTTGAAATGGCATCCATTATTGCTTCTTAGGTACTGTCAAATTGCAATGCATGGCTAAATAACTAAAAATTAAATTCATCACTTGATTGGCTGTAGCTAACAATGAGGTCATGTTTTTTTTCCTGAATTTCTTTATTTGTTTCAATAACTGAGTCTCTGGTTTTAACTGAAACTCATGTGTTTTTAACTGAATACTTTAGTCCTTGCAAATATAATTTTCTCTATTTTGTTGGTTCAGTTCAGTGGTGTTCTTCTCTATTTTATGTACCCTGCAATCAAGGACTAAATTACTATTTTTCTGAACACTCACTGCAATTGATATATAGAGGCTCATTTAAATAGTAGTGTTAGGCATATTTTTCAAGTTGCAGTGGCAGCTCCCCTTATGAAATGAAATGTTCCAATTCCAGAGCCATAAAAGGCTAATCTTTCTCCACCGCTCCTTTTTCTTCTTGTGTTTATATATCTGTCCTTTTCAATTACTTTTATTACCTTTTTGTTATGGCTTATTGGTTCTGGATAGAAATTTAGCCAACTAGGATATATGGCTCTTAGTTGACAGCATGGTGTGTGCCTATTAGTGTTTTGTGTTAGTCAACTTGCATTTTACCAATATTACAATCTGTTAGATTGTGCCGCCTGCTCTGACTTTTTATCTGAACATGCAAGAAAACAGTGTTATGGTTTGAAAAGTTGCTTCAACTAAACATTTTTATCCCATCATCCGTTTCAGGTCAGAGTATGATACAATTAGCTCTTCTGGAAAAGCAGCTGTTGTTTATCTTGGAACTGCACTTGTATAGGTCAGTAACCTGTCTAGGATTGTATTGGGCTTTTGTAGAGCTTTTTGTCTATAACAGGGCAGTACTGTCTAGTTTTGTAGAGCTGTATGTTTTGAGTCTGTGTAGGATTGTATGAAGCCCATAATGATTGTTGCTACGATTATGCATGTAATTAGTCCTGAGAAGCCTTCTACCTAGGCTCGTCTCTATGTTTTTTGAATGAATATTTGTTTTTGTTTCATTTATTACCTGTCAATACATAGAGTTGTCTTGCATCTATTGCGCTCGTGCTGTCTAGGTTCACTGTGTGTGTGTGTTTTGTGTGTCTGTGTACATTTCCATTAGCTGACTGCTGCTACTATAAGGTAAGTTTGGCTCCTGCCTGTTTTTGCTGTGGCCTTGGATGCATTGGTATTTTCAGAGCTGCTGTTTTTTGTGGTTTTGGCCAGTCATAGGGAACTGCCCTATGTTGCATTTGCTCGTACTGTCAAGGTTCTGTGTGTGTGTGTGTGTGTGTGTGTGTGGGGGGGGGTGCTGCTACTATAAGGCAAGTTTGGCTTCTGCATGTTTTTGCTGTTCTTGTCCATAGTAGCTGTCGTTCACTATTGTTGTTGGACTCGTCTGACCATAACAAACAAATAAATTGAACACAAAGCCCATTAGTTGCAGTTAGGAATACTATCAATTGCATATCTGTAGCACTGCAATTATACTTTTCATAATATGCAATTTTTTGAAATTGCTTATTTTACCTCACGAGTATAATTGGGATTTATATTGTTTGAATTGAAGTTGTAATAACTTTCACTGTTCATTTCCAGACCTCTTGCTGAAGCACCCTGCATAGAAAAAGACAAATTAGGTTGGGTAATAACTAAGTTTTGAACAAAAGGATGCAGTACAGGGGACCAAAATTTTCTTTTCAAACCTGCTCATATTCTATGTTCACTGTTATCTCTAAAATATGTGTTAGTTCAAGTTGAGTATCATCACAGCCAATGCCCATTTCCCTTAAAAAATCTGCATCTGTAATTTCTGAAATCTAATATGCATTTAGGAAGCATGGTCTTCCAGTTTTGGCATTAGTTCTGTAATATGCAGAATAGAAATGTTGTACCTGTTATTTTAGTTGCATGTTTGAGGGTCTTAATTGCTGCATGATGCTTTGATGCCTGCTTATTTTTGATAGCCTCATCTTGTCTTTAGTAACTCATGTGGTGTTCTTGTTCCCGCCTTAAATGCAAATCATCAATTACATGGACACATGGTAAAATGTGTCAAGGGTATAGGGTCATTTGGGATCGTCTTTCAGGTATGATGCTTGGTTGTGGGGGCTCTTTGTAGGTGCCTAATACTGGTTAATGCAACATGTATTGAATTTGTGGGGCCTGAATTGTTTTTGTTTTCTTTTTTTGGTGTTCTCTCTTTCCCTTTTCTCTAGCTTCAAATTAGATTGGTTTCCTCTAGTTCCTAGGCCCTCAAAATATTTTCTAGAATGCTGAGTCTTGAGCTGTTTGCAGGAATGACCAATTAGTACATGCACCCTCGTGTTCAGAAGGAAATGCCACATTGATTTAATATAGAAAATAAATTTTAGTCTATTTTTTGTGATTTGTGCCAGCACTAACAACATTTTTGTCCTTGTTTTTTCATAGAAAAAAATTGTTATTTGTGATTTGTGCCAATATATTTCGGTAATTTGTCTATGTCATACTATAGAAAAAAATTGTAATATGTTAATTGTTTTTCGAGAAGCAGAATGTTTGTCATTTGTCTTTATGGGTACTGATAAAAAAAAATGAATAAATGTTGTTTCATCTAGCGAAAACATAGCACTGTAGTGGTTATGTGTTTCAGGGCATTGTCAGGTTTTTTGTCATTTCTGTATAGTTTCCTGAGAACTTGGGAAGTAGGACTCCATTTATTCACTGCTAACTCCTTTGTTGATGTAGTACAACATCTGACAAGAAACTGAACTGCTCATTACGCTTGAGGCAGACATGAAGGTGAGCGATAGCTTCCTGAACCAGAGAACACTGCAGCTAGAGAGCTATGAGATGTCCCAGCACACGAAGCAGCTATGTAGAAGTTTAGTGACTTCAACAATAACACGTGTCATTTAACAACCTCATTACTTGACCATGTTTATTATGAGCACACGTGACAACTAAGAACTAGAAGTGGATAACTGGATATGGTTCTAAACCTTTTTATTTGAGCATGTGGCGTGCTTCTCTAATGGTTTCAGATATTTGTTCAATAGCATAAGTTAATTGTGCTGTCAGCAGGCTCCACATGCAAGCTGGATTTTGTAATTATATACATATTCAGTATAATTACATTAACAAGTAGTATTTGCACTAACTGAAATGTGCAATTTTTCTTATTTTCGTTTTGTAAGTTTTGAAGATCAAGTTTACTGTGCATTTGTTTATTGAGAATATCATTATGTATGACTAAACATGTTTGAATATCTAATCATATTCATTGACTAAATTATATACATCTTATATTTGTGTTTTTCTGTGCAAATTTTACTGATTTTCGCCACTTTCTCCTTCTGGCTACAAGATGCCGTGGAAAATTTGTTATTTTCTCGATATCCTCGTACAGCTGTTGTTTATTGGGCCAATAGTTGTGTATTTTAGCATAGATGAACACCCACTTCGGTTAGCAGTTATCTGTTAATGCGCCCGATAAGGATTGGCGGGCCCGGTAAGGTTTGGCGGGTTGATTCACGGACCCACTGTAAGCACCTGCGTAGTAGAAACAGCTGCAAATATTCTGAGCATTCAATGCAGATCTTATGCCTCTCAACTGTCGCCTGAAAAAATTGTATATTTCAGGCGTCTAAAATATAGCAAGTCCTTATTTTTAATATCTCTACAACTAAAACATACACGCCGACGCAAAATCGCCCCCAGCCATCTGTCCACCCGGCATCAATACCCATCCCCACGCTATTTCTCTGAAATTGCCACTCTACGTGGGACCCACGTCATTACGTTTTACCATATGCCACCCATGTAATGTAATTATTATATATAATCGATGGAAACCGACAATTGTGCATCGAGCGAGGACGTCCATCAACCACGACTACGCCGCCGCCGCCGCCGCGTTCCCTCCGTCGCCGCTGCCTTCCTCCCGTCGCCACGCGGACAATGGAGACGATCTAATTAAGGCCCGCCATCGCGGCATCGCCCGGTGCTGTCAACATGGATCTCACTCTCCGATAGATCTGCACCTTCTACGATCCAGGTTTTGCCTCTTTGCCCTAACCTTTGGCATGCTAGACAAAGAAACAATGATATGATCACTATGGGTCTATGGCCGGTCACGTTTGCAGCGAATGCTTTGGCCGGCGGCTTCGATTCTGCGCGCGGTGGACCGGTGGCGTTGAGCGCGTTCAATTGTGCATGATGTCGTGGTTTGTTTGATAGTACTTTAATTTATGCTTAACAGTGGACCAGAATTACACTGTTGTGTGATTGGATGTGTTCGATTTTATTTACTTGGCTGAAGTGCATGGAAGAATCAAGCCAGGAAGTTTAATTTGAAGCAATAGGTACAAAAATATAATTTCCTGTAATTATTAGTCCTTGTTAGATTGCAACTTTAATTTCCTGCATTTGATTAAGGATTTAATAGAATAATTGCCAAATGTCATCTGTGAAGAACCCAATATACTAAAAAAACATTACTGACACATCTCTGATTCACAGTTTTCTTTTCTCATGTCTTGAATTCTTATTTAGATTCTGCAAATCATTTTGAGAATTTCTTGGTTGCAGATCAACACTACGCAAATGTTGAGTTCAGATTTCTTGAGCCATTATTTAGTACATTGGTTGAGTTCAGATTCTTGAGTTATTATTTAGTATACCAGCTAGGGAGGACTGTGGCACCATGTCTTTCTGATTCCATCGGTACACGATGAAAAGATTTGTCAAGGTAACTGCATGCTCCATTCTCATGGTTTTATTTGGCTTCATTACCATTTTCTCTTTGTTGTTGGTGCATTGTCCACCGTAAAAGTTGAAACGTCCAGCTTATTGAGCATATTTAAGAAACTATTCTGCACACCATAGACTGTCAAAGATCAAAATTGAATTATCTTGGCATTATTTTATCCCGTTGTAACGCACGGACACGATCCTAATTTGGATAAAATTTCCTAAGTGTAGTTTAAGTTAGTGCTGATTTAGTTATAGGAAAATGTGAAACGTAATTTTTTTTAAAAAGCTAATTTGATGGACGTTTGCATGATATGATGTTTGCTTGTTGCCTGGCTTTGTGTGTTGTGAGTAAAGTTTCCAAAATGTATTTAGTAAGTCGTTTATCTTTCTTTCGCATGTATTTGTTCTTTTTTTTTACCAAATTCTTTGCTGCCCACCATAATTCTCTTATTAGAGCTTCCTAGAATATTTTGCTTGTATTCTAAGTCACTCCTTTGAGTACACCATCCATCTTTCTAAACTTGTTGGGAATTTTTTCTGGCTTTTGTCTTTTTCTGTCATCAAATTCCTCATTTCCAAGCTCATGCCTTAGTTTGGAGCTTTCCAAAATCTTTCTTTGTAATCCAAATCACATCTTTGTGCTCATCATTCATCAACCTATCTCTACAAACTCTTTGAAAATTTTTATGTCCTTTTTAGAACTTTTTTTCTATTTCTCTAGGAGCATAATCTAATTTTTAGATGCTCTAAAATACTTTTCCATGATCAAAATACTTTATTTGGATTGCTCATATCCCAAATTATCTTTGACAATTTTCCCAAATTTTTGGAACTTCCAAAGTATTTTTCATGGCTTAAATAGTAATTTTAGACTTTTCTAGAATTATTTTGTTTCTGAAAATAATTAATTTCGAAAATAATAAAATATCTGGACCATCCCTCCAAGCCCATGTGCAATAATCCTAATAAATTCTAAAAACCCATGCATTTATCTACATACTTATGGGTTTCAACAGTTATGTAGGCCCATTAGTAACATTGAAGGTGTAATGTTAGTACCATATTGCTAATTGAAATGGGGGTGAAAAGTTCTTCTCCTTTTATATACATATATCAAACCTCTTCTTATTAAAAACACACCAAAACCACCATAAAAGCCCTAGTCTGGGAATTCTAAGGTGGTAAATTAGATTTTTCTTTCTTTTCGCTACTATAGTCTCTGACGTCCTGCCTGCGTCAGCGTCGCCATCACATGACCTCCGCACCCGCTGCTGGTCTCATCATGGAGTTCGGGGAGTCGGCGTTCTCCAGGGTCCGGTCACGATTCTGTGCTTCTCTGCTTAAGGAACCGTTCACAATCTTGCTTTCAGTTCGTGCGTCTATCTTCACTCAAGCATAATCCTCGCCTGATCTGACCATAGACGCCCGTTCGAGCAGAGTCGCTATACTCTACCGTCTTGCACCCGAAAGCCAAACCAGCAGCCGGACAAGGTGCAAGCATACAGCACTTTGCATCCGATCCATGCCAGTACATGACGACCGGCCAAATGAACGGGAGCTTGACATGGCCGAACACAGTATGTATCTAGTTTTTCTTTAAGCCTCATACATCTTCCTTGCTAACTGTGTCCATAGTTAATCCTACAAAAGTTCTATGCTTTTAATCCCATACGTGGCTTGTCCGTTTTAACTCCAAATTACTTTGTTCTTTTGATGATGAGCTAGTAATAACATAGTCGATACATTACATTAATGTCGATGTTTTCATGTCACATAGTCGATACATTACATTAATGTCGATGTTTTCATGTCACATATTTATGAAATATTAAATTGATTATTAATGTACAAGCAAATAGTTTTTTAATTTAAAAACCACATAGGTGTTACTCAGTATTTTACACAAATACTAATATGATTAATTGCTAACATAAATGTATTTCTAAATTATAATTTACTTAGTGTGAATACGATGCATATATTAAAACTTGTTTATTATACATCGTCACCTGTACTTTTATTTTGCAAAGTCAAAGTTTAACTTGATTAAATCATATACATGGCATTGTTTATAAATAAAACATGAGTAGTTTCAACCCAACTTTTGAATTTAATATGTCTTAGTTAATTTGAGTTAATATACTTTGTTTTTATAATTAAAATATATCAAGCATATAGGCCGATGGTGGCAACTGCCCCTCGAAACCCTTTCAATGAGCAGCCTAGGGAACACTATAATATAAATAGACACTTGCAAACAATCTGTGGGCATATTCTAGGATGGCTGGATCCAAGGGGCATCATCTTATTTAGTTGCTTGGCTTATTGGAGTCAACCGATCAACAGATTGTGGAGTAAAACCCTTTTGAATGGTATTCAGGATAGACATGGAGCATAGAAAGAATAAGTACATAAACCTGAAATAATATAAAACCTAGAAAAAATAATAGCATGAGGACATGATTACCCTCTAAAACAATAGGCACGGAAGTGTTGGTCGACGTTGGCAACCGTGCGCTCGAACCTCATCCGGTGAACTGCCTATGGAACACTATGATGTTAATAGGCACTTGCAAGCAACCCGTGGGCATATTTCGAGATGGCTAGATGCAGGGGAAGCCATCTTGTTCAGTAGCTCGGCTTATTGGACTCAACCAAATAGATTATGAAGCAGAAACCTCTTGAATGGTTTTCAGGACAGACATGGAGCATGGGAAGAATAAGACATGAAAAATCTAAAATAACATGAAATCTAGAAAGAACAATAAGATAAGGACATGCTTAGCCTCTGGCATTGTAGTGATGGCCAATGGTGGGAACTATGCCGTCAAACCCCTTCAGCATGTCCTCATCTTATTATTCTTTAGGGTGTCATGTTTTAGGTTTCTATGTCTTCTTTCCATGCTCCATGTCTATCTTGAAATACCATTTTAGAGGTTTCTGCTCCACATTCTGCTCGATTGAGTCCAATAAGCAGAGCAACTAAACAAGAAATGTACCTAGCATTCAACCATCCTAGAATATATCCATGAATTGCTTTAGGTGCCTATTAATACCATATTATTCCATAGGTAGCTCACTGAATGGGGTTCGAGGCCACAGCTGGCACCATCAACCATCACTGTCTTACCTGATATTTTAGAGGCTTAATATGTCCTCATCTTGTTTTTTTTTTAGATGTCATGTTATTTTAGGTTTCCGTGTCTTATTTCTCCCACGCTCCATGTCTGTCCTGAATACCATTCAAGAGGTTTTTGCTCCATAATCTACTCAGATGAGTTCAATAAGCCGAGCAACGGAACAAGACGACGTTCCCTGCAATTAGCCATCCTAGAATATGCCCATATGGTTTGCTTGCAGGTGCCTATTAATATCATAGTGTTCCATAGATACCTCACAGGAAGGGGTTTGAGGGCGCAGTTGCCACCGTCGGCCATCACTGTCTTGCCTGATGTTTCTATAGGTAAGCATGTCCTCATCTTATTATTCTTTCTAGGTGTCATGTTATTTCCAGCTCTATGTCTTATTCTCTCCATGCTCCATGTATGTCTTGCATGCTATTCAAGAGGTTTCTACTCTACAATCTGATCGGTTGAGTTTAATAAGCCGTGCAATTGAACAAGACGACATCCCCTGCATCCAGCTATCCTGGAACATGCTCATAGGTTGCTTGCAGGTGCTCCACAATCTGATCGGTTGAGTTTAATAAGCCGTGCAATTGAACAAGACGACATCCCCTGCATCCAGCTATCTTGGAATATGCTCACAGGTTGCTTGCAGCTGCCTATTAATATCATAGTGTTCTATAGGTAGCTCACTAGAAAGGGTTCGAGGATGCAGTTGCCTCCATCGGCCATCACTACCTTGCCTAATGTTTTAGAGGGTAAGCATGTCCTCATGTTATTATTCTTTCTAGTTGTCATGTTATTTTAGGTTTCTGTGTCTTATTCTTTCCATGCTCCATGTCTATCCTGAATACCATTTAAGCGGTTTCTACTCCACAATCTGCTGTATTGAGGCTAATAAGCTAAGGAACTAAACAAGATAGCATCCCATGCATCCAGCCATCCTAGAATATGCCCTCAGGTTGGTCATCCGATATAATGATAAAACATTGTTCACAAGAGAAATTCCATCCTACTCCTAGCGAGTAGTTACTCCTATGTTAATATCTCTAGATTTAAGGTGTATATGACCGAACGAAGTATATGTACACGAGTATCATACTAGACCATCTATGGTAATATATATGTCAAGTAAGCATATCTATATAGAGTATGTGGTTATACTTATTTTATATACTACAGTAAGTTGCATTTTTGTAATATATTTAAAAATGTGGGTTCCTTTGAATTTTTTTGGGTAGGAAGATTTAAAGTATCTTAGTATGAATATATAAACATACTCAAAATAATAAACAAGTATAAACACATACACCATATGTTGTTTTGAAGATGGGAGTAAGTTACTATTACCAGGAGTAGGAAACCTCTTCTTTGTTTACAAATCTTATATATCTCTCTTGTAGTTTTGTGTAAACTACAAGAGAGATATGTAAGATAATAGATTTAATTTCATCTTATCAAATGAAGAAAATGACCAAAATAAAGTTATATATCTTGAAAAGTTATGCAAATTTTTAGTTGAAAGTTTTTCATTTGAATTAATTTCTGAAATGTCTTTGCCGAGTGTAAAAAACACTCGGAAAAGAGATTTTTGTCGAGTCTTTTTTTCGAGTGTTTTTTCTTTAGCACTTGACAAAGAGCTCATTTGCCGAGTGCCAAAAAAAAACACTCAGTAAAGTACTTGACACTCGATAAAGAACCGGATTCCGGTAGTGTATGGAGAACTTGAGCTTTACGGACGTTCCATATATGGTACATCATAGATAAATCGTAGTCTACTCAATATCGGATATCATACTTGAGCGCCTAATAACATACATGTGGCTAGAATTGAGGTATGCCAACTGAAAAAAAAGAGGGATTAATTTATATCTTAGCCGGGGAGGATGTGGTTCATTTTATCAATCCCGTTTCTATAAGCAAACAACCTGTACATCTTATTTTTGCTTACACTCGGTATCCCATATAACCATATGTAAAAAAGAAAGCTATGCACATATCTGTATTCCCTCAGGGATATATACTATTTATTGGTTTACTCCCTCTGCTGCCTAAACAATAGTAGTTGACGTTTGGACAAGAAAATTAACTAGTCCATAAAAACTAATCGATTGTTCATTTGCTTTGTCCTAACATCAAATTTTTTTTGTGAAATCCCAACATCAACTATTGTTGAGTGAACGAGTATATGTGCAGGTTTTAATTGTAAAACCGAGCACTTGTACCTTTCTTAATCTGAAATCATGTTCTGATTATATAAGTGCACCTAGTCAAATCAGCTAGTGATCAACAAGTTTGGCAGAGTTGGAAAAAATATGCGTAGTGAGAAATGTTTGTGGCTGTTTGCCGGACGAAAAGAAGTCCGAAAAAAGGACCAATTGACACAGTACCGACCTTGTTGTTCTCAACTGCCTACCTGTTGCGGCACATGGCTCTAGGTGTTCTACTCTTGGTACGAGCTACCACGTAGCTAGCCCAAGCATGTCTCGCAGAAAAAAAAGGCTACTCCAAGCATCTTGTTAATCAAAGATATTCTAAAATTACTTTCACTCGTTCATGTTATTAGCGCGGCAGACATTTTTGTAGTGATTTGTAACACTTCCAATCAAAAAGTTCTTTTCATACTCTTGTTCAATGCAAATCCTGTACTTCCAACATATTTTGTTCTTTACATATATTGGAGCCAAACTAGGCATGAAGAAGTCTCAACTAATGCATAATTCATTATGGGAAAAACACGAGATTTGCAGGTCAATTAGCTCGGCCCTCTATTTGTGTGTTATATATATATATATTATGAATTTAGAGATAGAAAAACTGCAGTTATATCATGGAGTGTGTTTCTCATTATAACCTCGCTAATAAGATAAGAAACTGAATGAAAACAGATCTATCCTCGTTGACTAAGAATTTTTCAGCATGTGGAGAAACCTATATAGCTACCTGCTACCTTTGGATTTAATTCAGTTAAAACTTCTACGTATGTTCTTTTAGACGGAGAAAAATTTTGATTTAACTCCTGACGGTCAAATTTAAATTGAATCCTGTATGTACTTTGAACTTTACAGAATCTGAAAATTTTAAAGACCAATCCCCACCCACTTAATGAAAGAGTATGTTTGGCATATAGCTTTATCATGAGAATGAATTATTAGTGGTTGGGT
This sequence comes from Chrysopogon serrulatus, assembly GCA_015844335.1. Classification (NCBI taxonomy): domain Eukaryota; kingdom Viridiplantae; phylum Streptophyta; class Magnoliopsida; order Poales; family Poaceae; genus Chrysopogon; species Chrysopogon serrulatus. The sequence continues at coordinate 265,405 of JADLZL010000921.1, forward strand.
ACTTCAGCAACAAATTTGGTAGTATTATGTTGTATGCATGGATCAGTTCAACTCAAAAATTTAAACTAATAGAAAAGGTGTGCAATTCACTTTGTTATATTTCAACACTCATCTGTCCTTGTACCATGCTAATTCAACTCAAACGTGGACAATTCGAAACATGGACAATTCACTCTATATTTTGATGGGAGAAAATTTTTTAACCAAAAGATCCACACAAGAGACTGAATTGTGTCAAAGCTTAATTATACGAAGTTTGTTTTTTCTAATCTTTCGACTTACACCTTTATATACAATCTATCTTCAACTTATATGTCTTGATTAATTTTGCTTGATTCTGACATTGAGGTCCCCCTTTGCATGAAAATGATGGGAAAATTTTTGCCCGACAAATGCGCGTGCCCCCATGCGTGCACAACTTCTATATATATACATAGATTTTGGATGTCTTTCATTTTCATGCAATCAAGCCGTTGCCATTTAAAACATATCCTGATACCATGTCATTTTCGTGTTGTGCACTTTCAATTGTATATCTTGGTCATGAATTCATCATGAAACTAAAATGAGGAAGGAACAGATAGTTCAACAACTAGCTCATACATGAACAGAATAACTAATCCTCACAAGGTGGAATAGACCCCATATCTAACATAGCATATTGTGATGTCTCACCTAACATCAAACCCACAGTTTGTACCTTCTCATATGTGAAGTCTGTACCCTTTTCATAAACAGGAACGGAATAGCTAACCTTCACAAGAGATGTACCTACTAGGCTACTACAGCTCACGCCTTCACAGGACTCTCTACCTAGCTTCTCATATGTGCTAGTGTGTACATGCATGTATGCATGTGTATAGGATGTTGGTGCTAACTTGTGCAATCAGCTAGCAACCAATAGATTTATTGGCATCAGCTATACGTGGAAAAGCAGACACAGGGACAACCAAGCAGATGCCTTTCTTCCTCATCAGCTCATTGTTGTCATATGCACTATCTTCCTTGATTGCCGTGTCTATTGTTGTGTTTGCCCCATTATTATTTACATCACCGCCTGTACTCTTCCGCTGTAAATTCAGGAGAATGTATATCAAAGTGTCATTATTTTTTCTTTAAAAGAAGTTGTTCTTCTATGTGCTCTGGATGTCAAACTATATCAAGTTAAAGCAAATGATGAGTCGAATCTCGATCTATTCTATCAACTCATTGTGAATTAACACTGCAGTCTGATACCTCCAAAATAAAAACTATAAGATATGCTGCAGTTAAGTCAAGTAGTATTCGATTAGGCTCAGATATAACGGACATTTCTGATCAGACTACTGCAAAAGAAATAAATTGCAATGGCAAAGAAAAAAAAAGAAGAAAAGGTTAGAATTTCAGTTGGGGTCACCTTAGCAGAACGCGAAATCTCATCACAGGAATTTACTTTCTTCCGGTGGTAGGTGGCATCTGAATCCCTGAACAACTCATCAATCAACTGAAACCACACAAAAAATTTACTCTTCCACCAGCAAATTAAATGAAATCTCTCCCAAACCAAAAGAAAAAAAATCAAATTTTACATGTGCAATCGAGCTCTAACCTTAGGGCTACTGATAGGAGACGTGGCAGTATCTTCCAAGGACTCATCATACAGGACCTTCTTCTTCCTCCAGCCCTCCCTGAGGCTCAATCTTCTCGACAACTCTGACGACGGCTCGACGAGCGCCGGCATCCATGTCGAGGCTCCTAATCCAGTATCGCTGCTCCACCCAGACATAGAGCTGCATCGTCCAGCAGCATCGTCGTCAGTGGAGGGATCACCAGCACGTCTCACCTCCTCCTTGTGTCGCTGCAGCTGCTGCGTCTCCATGAAGTAGTCGATGTAGGACGTCCAGCCGCTCTCCTCGGAGACGCTGCCGCCGTCGCCGGAAATAAAGGAGTGTCTGGCCGTGGAGGAGAGGTCCTCGCCAGCTGAGTTCCTCATGAGGAAGAAGAGGAAGAAGGTGCAGGTGGGTCGTCGAGGCCTTGAGGGGGTGAAGTGTTGCTGTCTCTTTATATACACGAAGCCGCAGTATTGAATGGTGGTGTGACTTGTTGTTGTGTGTTCGATTGGAGGAGGGCACAATCCTGTGGTTTACAGTAATTTGTGCCGGAGAGATAAGTGGCTGAAAAAAACTTTTTTTATCAATGCAAACAAATTTATTATTTAGTTAGTGTATAAAAGGTCCAACTTTTTGCAACTTTTGATCAGGTAGCTAATCTACACATACAAAAGTTAGTTGAAATAATTTTTAAGATGATATGCATGGGTGTCGATTTTGTATATAGCTAATTGGTGGTGGCATGTTGTAAGAGAAAACAAGTTTCAAAATATAATTTTTGGGGAAGGAGAAAAATAATGTCTTATACATTTATGGATGGAATGTGACCATGTCTCGGAAAGGCCGATTTTATATATGAAATTGTTTTCAGATAGTTCAAAACAGAATGAAAATTAACTATTCATTCTTTTTCCTGCAATAATCTTGTTGATTTAATCATGCACAATGGATGGATGGCGGTGGTTTTTCTTAGAAAAGAAACTGCATGACGTGGTCGTCTAAGATTCAGAACTCACTGTCAATATTGCAGACGAATAATTCATCAGCATATATGTGTAGCTACGATTGATCATAAATGAACTATTTTGTTATCCATGGAATTATCGATGGTGACGGCCGGCTATCCAATAATCATGGACAACACAGTTATTCCTTCTGCCTGCAAAGCTGCAATAATTTGACCGAAATAAAAAACAATTTGCAAATCGAGTGGCGCAGATTAATTAATCCTGGCCATCTGATGAGTTCGACTCCTCCCACTCAATATAAATTATCAGAGGAGCTATCGAGGCGTGTCTGTCTATCCCAAACACATAGCATTTTTATAAATCACATTTCACACAAGCAGAATAAGATAAGTTAACATCAAGCAGGCAAATTAGTTGCCAGGTCACAACGTTTACCAGAAAACCAATCAATTAGAGGACAGTAGTACAAGGCAATGTACCTACTACTGCACACTATAGCTAGGTAGTAGATATGTAATCAGCACAGACAATAATATAATAAACAAAAACAAAATCATGCCATCAACAATCATCATCTGAACTGAAAGGTACACGCAGGTCGCTAGAATAGCTAGACGTGGCGTGCCATGTCTGCCCTAGGCAGGGAGGGAAGGCAGCAACCAGCCAACAAAGCAAGAACGGAAAAACGAACAACGGGCGGCGGCCGGGCGGCCTTCAATTTGTGAGCTGAATCGGGCTGGGGACAGGAAGGGATGGCCATTGACGTCTGAGAACGACGCACGACAGCCTCCTCTTCCATGTGCATGGGCGTCGTCCCCAAGTTCCAAGTGAACAGACCACACACGCGCGCTGGGGCTTTTTCCTTCCTCTGCACCTGCTGCGTCACATCAGATCACGCGTGTGCATGTGCATCTGCAGCCATGCGTGTCTCGATGGCGTTGTCCTATACTCCTATGACAAAACCCAATCATTCCATGGAGTTGGATAAGCACACGCTGTATACTGTTCCTAAACCCTAAACTTATTTCTTTCTGTTTACTAATACAAAACTGAATCTAGCAAACAACCAAACTTATTAACAGAGGCAGACATAAATCGTATGTATCTCAAAAAAGAAACATCTATTTCCAGTGGTGGCATATATACAGCTCATTAATGAAGATAGGCTATAGCAAAATACCAACTCCTAAAATCTATTAAGAGGTGGAAATCCTAAAAAGTCCGCCTAAAAAATATAGCTTGTTTTCGAGTCAGATACCTCTTAAAAGGTCCACCTCTGTTAGCCTAACTAAGTCCATAAAAAATCAATTCCTCCTTACTAATCTTATACATAGAGTGTTAGGTATTCTATCTGATCTCTCCCTCAAACCACTCCTTTCCCCTAAATCCCTTTCCAGTCTCCACCACACTCTTTTCTTCCTCCCCCAAATTCCTCTCCGATCCTTGATGCCTTCAACCCATCCACCCTCATGACTCCTCTCATGGTTGGCGGAGCTCGCGCATCCACATGTTTCCTCTTCTTCCTCCAGGTGGCGGTGTGCGTGGCTCTTCCTCCATGACAGTGGCACGAGCACGTGGCTCTTCGTCCACACCGGTGGCACATAGTGTTGCTCTTCCTCCCTCATGGTAGTGTACTCATGTGCGACTATTCCTCCATGCCAGTGGCATTGGCAAGTGAGCCTTGCCCCTATACCAGCAGTGAGAGAGTCGGTGAGATCTCCGTCGCTATGTCATCTATGTTATTTCTTCATGCACACAGTCATTGCCTCTACTCCCCCTTCTCTCAGCAAGTGTGGGATCTTGTCCACTAGGCCCACCTTGATCTTGACCAAGCCCACCTTGATCTCCAACGGGCCTGCGTCAACTCCATTAGATCACACACTAGCTTAGTGAAGGACACATGCCTCAACCAGATCTATGACATCCATCGTGATAGGGCAAGTGCAGGGCTCAACAGCGATGAACTCAAGATCAACTCACCGCTTATGTACCCTTGATTAAGGATGACCTTACCCAGAGGAAGAGAGCTTACCCACCTCTAGGAACCATTTTAGCCCGTCTGAAAATTGGTGGATTTATAGGTGTAGAGGTGACTAATTTTGTCATAGATTTATAGGGGTATTTTATACTATTGGTGGAGATTGTTAATTTTTTGGAGAACAACATATATAGATCAAATGGTGGTTGTTATCAATGACGATTAGAGATTACATCCTCTGTTCCAAATTATAAGATATTTTGATTTTTCTAGATATGTTGTTTTTACTATGCATCTTGACACAAGCACAGTCAAAGCCATAATTTTAGAAAATCAAAATGTCTTATAGTTTGGAACAGAGGGGGTACTAAATTGATATTTTGATAGTATGATGTTTTTGTTGTTTTCGAGCTAGAATTTGTAGTATTTACCCTTCTTCTAATGCTTCTCATAAAAACTAATTGGGATGCTCAAAAGAAATATCTAGTCAGTAATAATAATAAAAAAAAAAAAAGATTCAGCTGTCATATCGAATAAAATTTTACATAAACAAATATTTTAGCTTTCCTTTTCTTTGGGCTAGATGGGCCATCCTACTGGGCTTAGCCCAGTTCTAAACCCAAAAAAATCGGCCCTATTCTATGTCAAAACCGGACGGGGGTAGCTGAACGTTCGTACTGAGTCTACTGACACCGTGTAACTGGCCAGAACTGAATGCTGCAAGCGTCACTGCGTCAGTCACCAGAATGCACACAACATGATCGTCAATGCATTCACCCAAAAAAAAAAAAAAAAAAAAACATGGCCAATGCCACTGCAACAGGCACCAGCAGCCCAGCCCATGCAATAGGCACATTATTAGAACGAAATGAAATGAAAGCAACACGTATCTTTAAGTGTTGCGGAAGAAGCTAATTAATAGTAGTATTTCTATAGCATTACACATCTTTGCTCTATTAACTTTTATAATAATATTAAGAAACTACACTGTTTCAGAAAAAAATTGCAAGAAATAAACTACATTTTTTCGGTACGTTTTTTTTTCTTTCTTTTTTTAAGAAAGCTCTACTTTGAAGTTTCCACTCAATAAAATTAACTCAAACATCAGATGGGTGCAGACCCAAAAAAAAAAAGAGAAAAATATCTCTAAATAAAGTTCTTATGCGTGTACATGGTTTTCTCTACTATTTTATCTCTTCCACAACGCAAGTATAAATTTAGAAATTGAAGTACTTCTCCCACCATTTCGTTAATAAAATTAAATAATACAAATTTACAATAAAAATTTATTCATAATGTATAGCACACAACTACAGTGTTTATATTGTGTTGGTCTACATTCAGTAGAAAGAGGTTCCATTACTAATAATTATCGAAACTAGAATGACCAATGTAAAAGAGCAGTGTGGCTAGAATGAACTGATTAATCGTGGGATTCTTCTTTATGTACCACCTCCATTTTAAACTATAGTTTGTTTAATTTTTTTTTCAACCCTAAGTTTGACCACTCATCTTATTTTTATTCAAAAAATATTATGTAAAATTTTGTATCTTTGTTATGGCTTGTTTTATGAATAAAAGTTCTTCAAAAATAAATTAAATTTGACTATGCTTATATAAATTTTTTAAATATGACAAACGGTCTATCTTAAGGTAAAAAAAAAACAAACAAACTATAATGTAGGATGGAGGGAGTACATAACACACGCAATGGAGAGGGAGGATTGGGCTAGGGGATTGGAGGAGGAGGAGAGGTAGGGGCGGCGGTTGGCAGTGCCCAAGGGCTATGTCCTAGGGTTGGGGCGACGGCGGTGGGGGAGGCTGGCGGCGGGGGCGGCCGTGGTGGCGGCGCGGCTGGGAGGAAGAGGGAGGAAGGGAGCACGGGCACGGGAGATCGGAATAAAGGGAATTACCCCAATTACTTCTTAATCGATTCTGATTACAACGGTCTAATATTTATAGTCCTAGGCGGACTCTAACGGGATCGTCTTTATTGAACACGGACTTTCTAGTTTTTCTAATATTAATTACCTAATAATTGTAATAAATAATAAAGGTAACTAGCGTCAATGGCGACGGCGACGGTGGGGGGTGACCCGCGGCCCCAGCTCCTGGCGCACGGCGGCGGCTGGTGGCGGCGGCAGCGCCCTTATTGTTCGTGTAACAATGCAATGATCATGCGTGCATGCACAAGAACACAGAGAAACAACATTTACAACCCCATCACTGCCTATGACAGTGAGTGAACTAACTCGTGGGCAACACAACACCCCATGGATCTTGTTGGTGCAACACAATTCGACCTGAGAGAGACGATTCCAATCACCCTTTGCATTTGGGGGTAACATATCTGTGATGAATGTGAAGTGATGACGCCTAGGACTTCTGTACACGATGGAGAGAGGTGCGAGGTAGGAAATGGATCAGCACAGGATAGGCCTTTTTTAGGGGTGATCATGCATGTTAGCACTTGGTATGCATGCATTTTATGCATTATGCATATGGATTGAGGGTGCGTGATTTAAATATCAGAGGCATTGGCATTTTTGGGCTGAATGTTATTGTGGAAGAATGTATAGGGTCATTATAATAATTTAGCCTCTTCTAGTAAGGATTTTTGTGGCCTATCTCTCAGCCCACCCATATAGTAGTAGTTAGTCATTTACTATTAATATATGGCGTACTTATTCTTCTCACAAAATTTCTTGATTTTTGTGTCTAAACAATAAAATTATAGCCGCTTCTCGTCTCTCCTCTATTTTAGTATATATGGTCTGCTTACCATATATTATTATACTTCCTCTCAGGAAGTTTCATGGACAAAAACAATTTAATGCACTGACTGCTAGTGGGATGGAAGATAATGGATGGCCAAGAGAGCAAAATAGTTTCTTAAGATCAAACGACTAAAATAATACTGATGATGGCTTCACCAAAGAAGAGAGAAATAATAATCAATGGCACTTAGTAAGTTCCATCTACATATTACCGGAGGCTAAAATTTTCCTGTCATGGAAAAACCGGCAGAGAAATAAGATATAGATATAGATATAGATAGAAAAATAGATAGATACGACATTCACAAATGTCGTCGTTCGGGATTTTGCCTTGACCTCAGACAACCCACCCTCTGCATCTCGCTAGGACCCTAACCGAGGAAGCATGCCCTGACACTCGAGGATAAAGACACCGGTGGTGACACACGGATGTCTCGAGCAACACCAGATGTCTCCATGCGTACTACAGACATCCCCACCACACATACAGCCATAGGAAGACATTCGCGATCCCACCAAGAGGGACGACACCGCACTAGTGCCTAAGACGGAACCCTGACGGCCGACACACCCAGCACATAGCCTGTCAAACAAAGAAGGCCACCTACCTTGAATAAAAACTTTATAGCATGCAGTTTGGCGAGAGCCAGACAAACAAACTAGATCGGTTACCTGCCACAGCCACCCACAAAAGCGAACCTAGACAAATCCAGCATGGCAAAGTGGAGAACCGGTTGCTCCCACACGGATCTTCCCCCTCTTGCGGACTCATCTAACCAAGCCAAAGAGTCGGTGAAAGAGAGGGGGAGCAAATAGGAGATTAAGAGAAAGTGAATATTGGGCCGAGATAGCCTCACCACCACCCTGAGAAAGTAGCAGCATGCGGCTCCGGTGGCAATAGAGATCAAGAGGTGTAGGGTGGTGGTGGGTTGAAAGCTACAATCTGTAATGGTAATGACACATGAAATTGAATTTATGTCCAATTTGGACAGCAAAAGCAGAACCAAAATATAGGTTTTTCATGAAATTTATACATTCTAAAAAGCTTAAATGACAAATAATCACTAGAAGAGTGGATGGCTTAATGACCTAATTTGAAAGCTCTCTATACAATATATAATCGGAAACCCCTAAACATCTTTGCAAAATATTTTCACCAAACTGGAAACCCCTAATGACCTGGTATGGCTCACTGCGTATACTACTCCCATACGTGTACGTTGTACGGTGTACCCATCCACACCGCTCTCCTGCTCTCTCTCTCTCTCTCTCCATGTCCACACTTTCTCTCAACAAGCTGCGAGTTTGAGAGAGAGACCGGGTGCCGCTGTGTGCTGTGTGTCATGCAATAACTCCACGGCGACATTGAATGCCATTGCACCCTCTCGCTACTCTCCACAATAACTCCGGCATTCAATACACGCACCCTCCACCCTTCCCAGCTCCCCTCCCCTCCCCGCTCGTCTTCCTCCTCCAATCCTCCGTCTCCATCGCCGCCGCCGTCCCTTTCTCGCTCCCTCCCTCCTCCTCCACATCTACACGCCAGCTACTAGCTCCTCCGCCGTCGTCCTAGCTCGATCGTCTCATGATCACTGGACTCCTCACAGAGCTGGTTTATTATCGGTCCACGCTCGCGTTTATACGAAGATCGGATCAGAGGTAGCTCCTGGCTGGCCGGTTGCTTGCTTGCACTTGAAGAGGCGTAGATCTATGGTCGGGGAGGAAGGAGCGCGCATGCTGAGGCTCTAGGGTTTTGCGGAAGGCCAGGGAGGAGATTAGCTCCTCCCAGCTATGCCCGGCGGCCTTGTGATCCCCGGCCGGAACACGCCGACGGCGGCGGCCATGATCGGCGGCCTCGCCAGCTACGCAGCCTCCCTCGGCCAGGTACCGTGACAGCCCTCTCGCTCGCTCATCCTCTCACTGTCGTCTCGTCCCAAACCTCTTTGGTGCTTGTCTGTACTTCATCTTCAATTCGGCGCCGTGCATACGAACAGATCATTCAGTGATTCGCTAGCTGCCTGCAGTATGTGTTCTTGTCTGCTTGATTTAATTTCGCCAGGACAGATTTTTTTGTTCACGCTTAATCTTGTCTGTATTGTTAACGAATGAATTGTGGCCGGGTTTTCATTCCTTTACATGAATCTGTGCTTTTCAATGTTACAAATCTTTTAAACCTACCATTTCATTTCTTCTAGTACGACTACACTGTTGAATTGTAAATGCTAGTTGTAGTGGTGGTCGTCATATACTCTTATATTGTCATCCTTCAAAGAAAATAAATTCCGTCATTCTATATATGATATCACCATCAATTTATTTCCGGCCGGAAAAGAAGGCATTTAAGTAGGAGATGATAATTAAATGCCAAAAGGAGGCTCGTATCTCCAGGATTAAAATCTGCTGCATTGCATGCCATCACTACTAGTCACAACACAACAGACCGCCTACAGTCATCAATCATCATTCACACACACCTGAGACTCAGAGAGTTGAGAAAAGTATATGGTTGGTGTGGTGAATGAAGGCGTGAAGCTCTTTCTGCTGCATACATATATCAACATCTTATCTGCTGCTGCACTGTACTAGCTTATATGTGTATACTTTTCAAGAAGTCCGGTCATATATACATCCTTCATTCTTCAACAAGCAAGCAAGTGTGCTGTGTTTCTTCTCCTGAAGTCCTGATTTGGTTTAAGCTCTCCAATCCTTTTGGCCAACTTAATTGGGTACTTCACTCGAATTAATTGCTCCCCCAAAGTGTACCGAAACTTCCTACAGTCTTACAAGCCGGTACAGATGCTCGCATCTTTAAAACCTTCTTAGGCCTGTTATACTGTTGGTTTACGGCAACAAGTAAATGCGCTAGCTCATTAATGTTTATTTCTACCTAAGGTAAGAGTACAGGAATCCTTAATGTTGGAAATGTACTGCAGTACTTGCTTTGTTTACTTTGCCTGATGAGAACAATATAAAAGTTCGTGAGTCTTAATTTGCTTATGTAATATATAGCACATCACAGTTGAAGAAGACCGTAGATGTAAGATCAGCACAAAGGACCACGCACAAAAATGTTCATTCTTCAACTGACATTGTAATCTGTCATGCAGAACATGATGGATGGGCACCATCAACTCGCTATGATGCAGCAGCAGCAGCAGCACCAGAACCACGGCCAGCAGCAGCAGCAGCACCCACCGCAAGCAGCCACAAGCGAGAGCGACGCACGCGGCCCACGCCACGACGAGTTACTGATGGAGAGCAAGTCTGGCAGCGACAACATGGAGGGAGGTGCCGGTTCAGGCTCTGGTGGTGAGGAGCTGCAGGAGGATCTCAGCCTGCAGCCAGCCCGCAAGAAGCGGTACCACCGCCACACCCAGCACCAGATCCAGGAGCTCGAAGCGTAAGTCCATCTCATCTCAAATTCCCAATCCAGTACCTAGCAATCGATGTGGTTCTCTTTAGTGTAGTATTTGACATAATTACTTGTGGAAAATGAATGGGATGATGCAGGTTCTTTAAGGAGTACCCGCACCCTGATGACAAGCAAAGAAAAGAGTTGAGCCGGGAGCTAGGCCTGGAGCCTCTCCAGGTCAAATTCTGGTTCCAGAACAAGCGCACCCAGATGAAGGTACTAACATCACTACCACCGAATTTCATCACCTGTTTGCATTCACGTACGGTGTGCTAGCTGTGCGTTGCTAGGTGCTAATGGAGTATGCATGAATGGATATGGATGCAGACGCAGCAGGAACGGCATGAGAACATGCATCTGCGTGCGGAGAATGAGAAGCTGCGTGCTGAGAATGCACGATACAAAGACGCGCTCGCCAATGCCTCGTGCCCAAACTGTGGTGGCCCAGCCACGGCCGTCATTGGTGAGATGTCCTTCGATGAGCATCACCTTCGCATTGAGAACGCGCGCCTCCGCGACGAGGTCGACCGCATCTCCACCATCGCTGCCAAGTACGTTGGCAAGCCAGCAGGTAGCCTGCTGCCCAACATGTCAAACATCTCCCCGGCCTCAATGTCTCCGTACCCGCCACCGCCACTTTCCTCCCACCACCTCCTGCCCGGGGGAACAGACATGTTTGGCAGCCTTCACCATCACGGCGCCGCTGCTGGGTTTGACAAGGGGTTGGTGGTTGAGCTTGCTGTTGCCGCGATGGAGGAGCTGGTGCGGATGGCCCAACTTGGCGAGCCACTCTGGATCCCTGCCCTTGCTGTCAACGGTGCTACTCTTGAGACTCTCAATGAGGAAGAGTACACCCGCGGGTTCCCCAGGGGTGTTGGTCCCAAGTTGCCGGAGCTCAGATCAGAAGCATCACGGGAGACTGTCGTGGTCATCATGAACCATATCAACCTCATCGAGATGCTCATGGACGTGGTAAACAAATAATTCAGTAACTATTATGTTAATCTACACGCTATGATACTTCTCTGTTCATTATCTGAGACTGCTATATTCATCCACCTATGTATGACCCATTTCCGTCTTGGTGCAGAACCAGTGGTCGACGCTGTTCTCAAGCATTGTGTCACGGGCTGCGACCCTCGAGGTGCTCTCCACCGGCGTTGCCGGCAACTACAATGGCGCGCTGCAGCTGGTCTGATCTCATTGAAGTTCTGTTGGTTTCATCTTGATTTGGTCAAATATTAATTTGTTGTTACTAATGCATGTGCTGTGACTATTGGATGCAGATGACGGCAGAGTTCCAGATGCCGTCGCCGCTGGTGCCGACACGAGAGAGCCAGTTCTTGCGCTACTGCAAGCAGCACACAGACGGCAGCTGGGCGGTGGTGGATGTGTCCGTCGAGGGCCTGCGTGCCGGTGGACAGGCAGGTGTGCGTGGTCGACGCCGCCCCTCGGGCTGCTTGATCCAGGAGATGCCAAACGGCTATTCCAGGGTGACGTGGGTGGAGCACGTGGAGGCGGACGACATGATGGTCCACGACCTGTACCGTCCCCTGGTATGCTCTGGGCTGGCATTCGGTGCACGGCGGTGGGCAGCAGCACTGGAGCGGCAATGTGAGCGCCTTGCCAGTGCCATGGCCAGTGGCGTCCCGGCAGGGCCTGCAGGCGGCGGAGATGCTGCAGGCGTGGTGACATCGGCGGAGGGACGTCGGAGCATGCTCCGGTTGGCAGAGCGGATGGTCGCAAGCTTCTGCGGCGGAGTGACTGCATCGACGACACACCAGTGGACTACTCTGTCTGGCAGCGGCGCGGAGGATGTACGTGTGATGACGCGCAAGAGCGTGGACGACCCTGGCCGCCCGCCGGGCATCATCCTGAATGCTGCCACCTCCTTCTGGCTTCCTGTGCCCCCAGCTCGGGTCTTCGGCTTCCTTCGTGACGACGCCACCCGCAGTGAGTGGGACATTCTCTCCAATGGTGGCGACGTGCAGGAGATGGCGCACATTGCTAACGGCCGTGACCATGGCAACGCGGTCTCGCTCCTCCGCGTCAATGTACGTTTCCATCTCAATCACCTGCAGGCTGCATGCAGCTAGCAGCTAGTGTTTCTTCTTCTGCCTGATTATTTGAACTGATATATGATGCACTGATGCCATGGCCATGTCAATCTGAGTGCAGAACGCCAACTCGAACCAGAGCAACATGCTGATCCTGCAGGAGTGCTGCACAGACACGACGGGGTCGTACGTGATCTACGCGCCAGTGGACGTGGTGGCCATGAACGTGGTGCTCAACGGCGGTGACCCAGATTACGTGGCGCTTCTGCCATCAGGGTTCGCCATCCTCCCCGACGGTCCTGGTGCTGCAGGTGGTGCGTCACCAGCCCTCCCCGATGGGCCTGGTGCAGGTGGTGGCGGTGGCGGTTCGCTCCTCACGGTGGCGTTCCAGATCCTGGTCGACTCGGTGCCCACTGCCAAGCTGTCCTTGGGCTCAGTCGCCACTGTCAACAGCCTCATCGCCTGCACCGTCGAGCGCATCAAGGCTGCTGTCGCAGCTGACAATGCCGCTGGCGGGGCCACCGTCCCCCAGTGACCATCCCCAGTGGTTAGCACCGAATATATTCTTCTTCTTGCTCTCGTGAATGAATGAACATAGATCAATTCTAAATCATTTTATCTGTTTTGCTGTGTGTGCATGTGTGCAGAGGGGACTGAATCTGGGGAGGGATGAAGAGCAGATCGCATCAAATGAAATTGAAATTTGGGAGGATTTGGCAATGCGGGGAGTCAAGAACGCACCGCGTACTCTCCTTGCAAAGTGTTGCCCTCTAATCGATTCACAAGTAGTAGCGAGGGGAGCAACACCTTGCAAGGGGGTTGGTTCGGGCATTGACTCTCTTCCTCTGTCCTCCCGTCGACCTGCCACTCTCTCTTCAGTCCAGGGCCCGGTTGTAGTAGAGGCTAGCTCATCCATCAGCTAGAAGGTAGACCATGCATATGAGCATATATAGCTTTTAATTGGATTTTCTTCCATTGTAATGTGTCTGTCTGTACCTGGTGTGTTTTCTTCTCTCCTTACATGGAGCGAGGTTGTCTATGGAGATTGCAAAAGTCTAAACCGGTTATTAATTGGAATTTTTTCCCATCAAATATTCATTCCTTTTGTTTTATTCTGTTCAACATTTTTTAGTAAATTATTCTGCTATATTTGACTGCCTTTCAGTTTAGGAATAACTGAACAAGACACAGATGAGCAATGTCCAAACACTGGTGTGCTATGGTCCATGCAAAAAAGAATCACTTCACTGGAACAAATACTTCATGCTGAGATTGTGTGACATTGTTGCTCCTTGGGCTCATGTCGCTGGTCGGTGTTGTCTGGACACTGTTCATCTGTTCGTCCCAAAGTGTCTGTTCTGGTGAGGGCTTGCCCAACGCTACAATGTGGTGTGCTAGCTGCCCCAACATATACGTCTGCACCAGATGTCCACGTCACAGTGAAATGTAGCCCTGCAATGTGTCAATTCCCAGATGTCCATATCACAGTGAAATGTATCCTTGCAGTTTCTTAGTTCCTGCAGAAGCGTTGATGACTTCATCTCATGAAAAAGCCAAGACCGCTATGCATTGTGGCGATGGAGCATTAGCGGAGCAGAGAAACGCAGAAAAAGTGCTTTCAAGACAGAGTCAGGGGCATATAAGGACAAAAAGAGCGAAGACGAAGTTGTGTGCCTACATTGGAGAAAACGTAAATTTCATTTGGAGACATAAATGTTGATGATATTTTCTATAGAAGTGGTCAAATTTGAAAAAGTTTTAACTTGCTCTAAATCGTGAATTCTTTTTGGACGGTAGGAGTACTTTCAAAGTAATTTGCTCTTTTGAAACGTCCAGGCTCAAATGTTTTGGAGGCCCAAAAGACTGTGGGCCGTTGATCTACAAATGGCTCCTTATAACTCGACCTCTTTTTTTTTTCCAAATCCATCCAACCTGTGTTGGGCCTGAACCATGTCTTTGGAGCTAAAAATTTTCTTGTTTCCTATGTTTTTCCTGTGAAAACGAACAGATTTCTGGGTTTTTTTTTTTTTATACTTGCTATGAAATTCCTGCTTTCCAAAACGCTTTCCGTTTGAAATCTTTAGAGGTGGTAAGTTCAATGACAGAAGTCCCAGTTTTTGGCTTATACAATACATACAGTGGAAAACGAGCACACGAAAGCACACGGCACCGAAGCAGCAAAACTCGACTTGTTCCATTCCGTCGTCTCGACGCCGTGTTTTCGTGTTCGATTCGAGGAACTAGGAAGAGGGAAGGTTTTTTTAGACCGGTTCCACAAACCAAGTTCCGATCTTAGCAGCCAGGAAACGGGAACATCATTGACGTTTCCGTTTCCATGTTTTATGTTTTAGGATCAATTTCGTTTCAAAAACGTGAATGTTTTCGTTCCCACGTATAAAATAACATCTCAACCCGTTCTGGAAACCGGAACAGAAACATGGCTGCAAAGGTCCCGATTAGAGCAACCATCATGTGGTTGTGGTTGGACATTGACGACACCCAACTAAAGAATTTCAGGGCCGCATGAATTTTGGCTTGTCTTTTTGAGACGGCAAAACAAATTCGATCAACTCGTGCAGTTCCACTCCGCGTCACGTTTTCGACTTTCGTACGAGGAAGGTTAATTAAATGGTTTCAGACAGGCTGAGGGATCTGCCACTGAAAGATCACGTTTTCGTACGAGCACTCCACATCACGTTTTCGTCGAGGAAGGTGAAATGTTGTTCACTCCACACCACGTTTTTCGTACGAGGAAGCTAAGGTGAAATGGGGGTTTCAGACAGCTTGGGGGATCAGCCACTGAAAGATGTCAAGATCAAATTGCTGACAATCAGGCGCGTCAACTGGTCAGTAAACAAAGTCCAATTATTTTAGATTATTTATTTTATGGCATGTGTAGTCCATGGCTCCATGCTCGAAGGAGGCACTAGCTTTTATCCTCGATACAGGAGCTATTTCATTGAAGGGGAGAACTAGATCAAGAAAACATGGAATCAGAGAAAGATAAGGCCTCATTTGGTTAAAGGAGCAATTTAGTAGTGTCACTATAAAGGCTATTTATAGTAGCCAGTTGATCATGTTTGATTTAAAAGACTACTAGAGGCTACTAACCATTAATCATTAATATAGCTAAAGAGAAAAAGACATAAGCTGTAATTTTGATCTAATAGCTCTAAAAAATAATTAATATTTAGTTTATTTAGAACTACTTAAAGCTACTAAATAGTTAATAGTCCCTTCTCACAAAGAACCAAACAAAGCCTAAGTATCAGAGAGTGATGAGGACACTAAACGAATAGTAGGAGAGGCAAAGGGGTTGTAGGGCTCAGCAGGTCGACCAGAGACAGTATCACAAAGACACATCTTGTCAGCCACTAGAAGTGTTTGCGAGACAGCCACCAGAAGTTAACAATCACAAACACATAATAAACATCAGGAGACGGCAAGGCCCTGCCTTGGGAGAGTTGGGACGCATGAAATTTTCCAGTATCACGCAGTTGCAAGAAATGAACTATATTCCGAGGTAAATTCCTGATTCCCAGACTTGTCCAGAGCTGGGGAGATGCACAGCAGCAGAGAGTTCAACAAGAGAAAGCTTGGTATTTATTTGTTTATATTGATTATGCACTCCAGAATCCTTCAGATATAGGACAACAACAAAAACAAAAAAACAAAAAACAAACAAAGGGCCCTATAAGCTACTACAACAAGCTTCCAGGTTATTTGTACTTTTATCCAAAGAACAGCGCTAAATTACTGCTGAACCCTTCAAAACTTGACACGGATAACCCCTCATTCAGCCTCCTCTCTGGTGTTTTAAACGTCCAGGAATTTGCTGGCGGTGTGCACGTCCTTGTCTCCACGTCCACTGCAGTTTACCACTACCCTCACGCCATCCGGCAGTGTCGGGCAGAGCTTCTCAAGGTAGGCAAGCGCGTGGGAGGTCTCCAGGGCAGGGATGATGCCCTCCAGACGAGACACACGCTTGAAAGCTGCATGTGAGAGTAGCCATGTGATGTAGATGTTCAACATAGCATTCAGGACATAAACATAGTGAATAAACTATTGAATCAGCAGCTGAGACAGTTTCTCAATAGTTCAGGAAAAAAAAAATCCTAAGGGCATTATGGATGCTCAACAGTCAACAATGTATCTAGTGTCACATCTGAGCATGAGTGTTCATGACTTCATTGCATTTCATTATTAAAAGATCACATGTCAGCATCAGCTCAAGAATAAGGCATATCTTAAACATTTGGCTTATCTATTAAGGAAAACTTAGGAGGCTGGGACTATGTTATTGGCATTGCAATATCCTGAACAGCTACATCAACTGAATATACAACATTTAGCCATTTAAAGATAATATCCTGCTGACTCATCATGTTCAGCATATTCTCTACATGTTTAAAACAATCAGGCACAAATGACCAAACAGTGCAGTTGTTACTAATATAAGCACAAAGTGGGAATTTGGACACACATTCATTACTGCCCCTTTCCCTTTCAGATTAAGAAAAATTCAGAATGTCCGTGTGTTATTTAGAAAAGTTAGTATACCGATGTCAAGATGTTGAAAGCTGACACCAATGCTAACAGCATTTTGTAGGTGCATTGGAACTCAACTTGTTAAAAATTAGTTCAACCAATACAGAAGATGGAAAAGAGAGCGAGGCACATACCATCCAGTGCCTCCTGATCAGTCACACTGTCGTATTCAGCACGTCCAATGTCCTTCAAGAAACTGTGCTCGGTCCAACACCAGGGTAATCCAGCCTATTGATTCAAAAAATGGACAATTAGCCCACAAAGGGGACAACAAATATAGACTTGTAAATATGAACACAATGAAAACTTACCCAGCACTGATGGAGTGGGGTTCAATAACTTGTCCATCATCATCCTGCAGCAAATAGCTCATAGATCCATGGAGAACTCCAACTTCGCCCTTTGTCAAAGTTGCCGCATGCTTGTCAGTGTCTACACCATGACCAGCTGCCTCCACTCCAATCAGCCTCACATCTTGATCGTCAACAAACTCATGGAATAAGCCCATAGCGTTTGATCCACCACCGACGCAAGCAACCAACACATCTGGCTTGCCACCCCACTTATCCATTGCCTGCTTCGGGTCTCCTTGCCAATAACTTTATGGAACTCCCTCACCATCATCGGGTATGGATGAGGACCAGCAACAGAGCCCAAGATATAGTGTGTGGTCTCCACGTTAGTGACCCAATCACGGATAGCCTCTGAAGTTGCATCCTTCAGGGTAGCTGTCCCAGAATGTACCGCCCTGACCTGTTTCAGCAAAAAGGTAGCAAGATACGATAAGAAAAATACTCACATATCTAACAAATTCCATGCTAATCTGGTACTCATACTGAATATTTTTTTAAGAACAAGTACTAGTGCCAAAAACAACTGCAGGTACAAACTCATCAATCTAAAAAAAGATAGATGTTTCCACCATACCTCTGCACCAAGAAGCCTCATCCGGAATACATTAAGCGCCTGCCTCTCCATATCTTGCGCACCCATGTAGATGATGCACTGCAGCCCAAAACGGGCGCACACGGTGGCAGTGGCGACACCGTGCTGACCAGCCCCTGTCTCAGCAATGATGCGCTGCTTCCCAAGTCGCTTGGCGAGCAAGGCCTGTGCCACGGCATTGTTGATCTTGTGGGCACCAGTGTGGTTAAGGTCCTCCCTCTTGAGGTAGATTAGCGGGCCTGTGCCATCAGCGCACTTGTAGTGCTCCGTCAGACGCTCCGCAAAGTAAAGGGGGCTCTCACGTCCAACATAGTCCTTGAGAATACCGTCAAGTTCTTTCTGTGAAAAAAAGCATGACAGGGAGGTCAGGTGTCGTGTATATAACTCTTAAATGGCAAACATGAGTGCAAGTATGTAAAATTACAATAATTGGTCATGATTCAGATTCAAGGATCACAGCATGTTGATCGTAATTCCTCGTGATTCAAGGATCACAGCATCTTGATCATAAATAACTGGCACTAAGAGTGATAGATTCTATGCCTTTTTTTGGGTGGGGAATCATCTCATGAAAAGGTGCACTTTTCTGCCCACCTACTTGCAAGTCCCCTCAGACAGCTCTCTAAACAGTGGAGCACAGTACTTTAAACAGTATGCACGGGGTCAATCAAGAAAATGAAACAAAGTCTTTGCAGACCATAAGATGTGTCATCTCCTAACTACGCAAATTAGGCATCCAAAACAACCAGATTATTCAGGACCACTACAAAGCAGCAGCAGCCACCAATTCGAACTGTAAGTATGTATTACCAATTAATCCTAATTTTGTCCTGGTCAAAAAAAAACTGAACGAGAGTTCCCAAATCGCAGACTCGTGGAATGGCAACAATGGATCCCCGAGCTGAGCACCAATGAATGAATTATTATGAATACCAAATCCCCGCTAATACGAGTAATATAAACTAGATGTCCGAGAGAGAGAGAGAGAGAGAGAGAGAGAGAGAGAGAGAGAGAGAGAGAGAGAGAGAGAGGAGAGGCCGGCGGCGGTCGCGTGCGTTTTCTACCTGGAAGTCGTCGTCGGTGGCGAGCGCGTGGAAGGCGCTCTCGAGCTCGGTGAGCGCGTGCATGAGCGTCTCGGGGACGTACTTGCCACCGAACCTCCCGAACCTCCCCATGGCGTCGGGCCTCTGCAGCCCCGCGACCGCGGCGCCGTTCGCCGTCTCCACCGGCGCGGCCGCCTCCGCGGCCACCGCCTTGGCCGGCTGCATTGCGGCCGCGGCCATGGCGGACCTACGCGGGCGGGCGGAGGAGGAGGCCGACGACGCCACCCGCAGCACCGCACGCGGCTGGGTCGGCGCAGGCGCGGCGGGACCACCTGCGGCGGCGCGGGTAGGGCTGCGAATGGTGGCGGCGGCGGTGGCCATCGGGGACAAATCGAGGGGAGGGGATAGATATCCTGGACTGGGCGCCCTGCTGCTGCGTGGTGGTGGTGGGGTGTGGGTACACGCCGGGCGGGTATATAAACTGGTGGCGCTAGGAGTTCCGGGTGGTGGGGTTGGTGGCTCCACCGGACGTTTCTAGACGCGGCGCATGGACCGGGCGCTGCTTCTGGCTTGGATCGCGTGAGGTGGTGCTGGTGGACAGGGCGTAGGGATGGGAGGGGAGGGGTGGGATCGACGGGTCAAGCCGGGCCCACCGGATCGCGCAGGCGGACCGCGGGTAAACAACAACACAAACAGCGTGAGAGGTCAGCCGCTCGAGCTGGTTTTGCGCCGGGTGGTCTAGTCCAGACTTGCCAGGGGCATTTTGGGGACGGTTTTATCCGGAGCATTCGTCCGCGCCGTCCACGTCGACCGTCTGACGTGGCGCGCCCTGCGCCGCCCGGCGACGCTGTCCGCGAGATCGGGGTGAGGTCGACGCCGGCGGTGGTCGTCCGTCTGTCCTGTCCATGCGTTTGAGATACTCAGGGTAAAGCGGTCATTTTCAGTTTTCTCAGAGTATCTTCATCAGACTTTCTATATTCTTTTCTAATTTGTAATTTACAGAAATAGAGATTTAGTGAAAAAAATACTCTCCAACAAACTCTTTAATTGGATATCCAAATTTAGGTATTTTTTTTTCTACATTATGATGGCTTTTTAGACTACACACAAGGTATACAAAAGTTATTATAGAGCGTATAATTACATAGAGAACGATTTTTACTCAAATATTATCCCATTACCTTTAATAAGGCATGACTACGGATGACACGTTCAATTAAGCTACAATTTAACCTTTTATTTTTATGATATTATATTATTTATATTTATATATTTGAATAATACATTTAATGATCAATCTAACTGTATCATGTTTATAATATAATAATTAAAATTGTTATTAGCTAATTTATTGGCCAAAGATTTAAAATTTTGACTCTTGATACTCCCTCCATACTCATATTAGTTGACGTTTTGGACATGATTGTGTATACCAAATAGTGATTAATTAGAGGGTATTTTCTCTGTATACCCCTATTAAATAGGGTTATGGGTGCACTTCATACAAAAACCAACTGTAGCTAAGATGGCTAGTGCGGTGAGGTGGTGGCCCTGAAGACCCGGGTTCAATGCCTGGTGGCTGCCGTCTTTTTTTCTGTTATTATTGGCTTATTTGGGCAATGCGATTAATGCTTTAATGGCCAGCTGTAAAGGGTGGGCAACTGAAACAATGCCAGGGGCAATCGCGTCCAAGTGAAGCGCTTCGTTCGTAGAACGACAAAAAATTGTGAAAATGGTTCGTTCGCTCAGGACGACAACCTTTGCGAGTACGGAGGGAGTATTTGTGGACATCTTATAAAAGATAGCGAAGGGAGTAATTCTCTAAATTATGATTTAGAGAATATATTTTGAAAAGGCTCTTAGAGTCTATTTATTTCAGTTTATCGGCCGTTGAAACAGTATTTTTTTTCTCACATAAAATCAGTTTTCTCAGCTTATCGGCTGGCTTATAAATTCTGTGCATATATTAACATGTTTCATGTGCTGCTGGATACTACTATTATACAAATAGTGTTTATGAGTCGATGAGTGGTTATAGGATCATCGATGATACGTGTGTGCAAACCACACAACCAATCCGTACCCCTATTCTCTCTACAAAAATCTCAATTGCCCTGTACATCCAAACCAACACTTAGAACCAATTTTCGCAAATTAAGCCAGAAAATATACACGTCACATTTCAAAAGGAGGCTTGTTGTCGAAAAGAGGCTTTGTCGTCGTTGTCTATAGATCACGCGCGGTGGCGTGGTCGATGCTTGAGAGGTGCTTCATCCACTTTGGTGTCGATAGTGAAATAGTGAAAGGTCTTTGTTTTTTTTCCTGTTCTCCTAGTGTAACACCGACTTGCCGCCGAGATTTGCAGGCAGGTTAGCCCACGAGCCCGCATACAGGTTTCATTTTGTGAGTCGACTTGCAATCCTAGTACACGTGTGTTCTATTACTAATTCTACATGGATGGGATTAAAACTGGCATTTGTCATTAATTCCTGAAATTTAAGGTAGCAAATTCTCATGTAGCATTTCCGGGTGGTTCGCTTATCCTGCAAGGCGCTCCACAGACGTAAAATCCCAAATCTTCTTCTCAAGATCGACATTGCCAAGGCATTCGATACGGTCTGCTGGGCTTTCTTGCTTGATGTGCTGCAACGTTTGGGGTTCGGGGAGCGTTGGCGTGACTGGATGGCCGCGATTCTTAGCACTGTGAGCACGAAGGTGCTTCTCAACGGGGTCCCAGGGAGGCGCATCTGTCACGCTAGGGGACTGCGCCAAGGTGATCCCCTTTCGCCGATGCTTTTTGTCCTGGCCATGGAGGTGTTCAATCGGACAATCCAATGGCTTCACGACTCCGGCCTTTTCTCTCCGCTGGGCTCTGGGTCCGGTGTTCAGAGATTAAGCCTTTATGCCGACGACGTGGTGGTCTTCCTCTCGCCCTCGGAGGCCGATTTGCTGTCCCTAAAACGGGTGCTGCAGTTGCTAGGTGAGGCTTCGGACTTGTTCGCTAATCTGGATAAGTGCGTGGCCACGCCTTTGTGCTGTACGGAGGAGGACACCGCTCGGATTCAGTTGATCCTGGGGTGCCGTGTGGAGGCTTTCCCGAGCAAGTATCTGGGCATCCCCCTCTCCATCTTCAGGCTCACCAGGAATGATGAACAACCTCTCATTGACGCCATCGCCTCGCGTATTCCAGCTTGGAAAGGAAGTATGATGAACGCGGCAGGTCGGTGTATGTTGGTGAAGGCCACCTTGTCGGGCGATAGTCGGGTCCACTTGGCCACGGCCCCGTGCCTCTCACGGTGGGCGATCCAAAGAAATCGACAAGCCGAGGCGGGCCTTCATCCGGGGCGGCTCCTCGGTGGTTGCCGGGTGGCCGATGTAAGGTGGCTTTGGGCGGTGGCCTGCCGCCCGCCGGAGCCGGGTGGCCTTTGGGTGTCGCCGACCTTGGCGCACGGGGTCGCACTTCAGCTTCGGTGGCCCCGGCCGGCGGATTGACCCGGGCGCGTGGCAAGGCCTACCCGACACGGACGAGCGGCCAGGCGTGCATGCCTTTTCTCGGCGGCGACGGTCGCCGCCAGTGGGCAATGGCGAATCCACTTTCTTTCCGGGACAGATGCGTGGCTCGGGGGAGCGCATTGAGCTCATTGCACCTTCGGTCCTTGCGGCTGTGCCCAAGCGACGCTTGGGGTGCTCGGTGGCTGAGGCCCTGGCTGACAGCGCCTGGGTGCACCACGTCTGGGGACCACGCACCGTCCGCCTGATTGCCGAGTTCGTCATCCTCTCCAACCGCCTGGAGCAAATTCACCTGACGCCTGGGGTCCCGGATACGTTCTCTTGGCGGTTCTCTGGTGACCATTCTTACTCCGCGGCCTCGGCGTATGGGGCTATGTTCGTTGGGTGCTCGAGGCCTCAAGGTGCCCGTGTCCTTTGGAAAACGTCGGCGCCTCCGAGGGTGAGGTTCTTCTTCTGGCTTCTCATGCATGGTAAACGCTGGACGGCGCATCGTCGTTGGCGCCACGGCCTACAAGATAGCTGCTCTTGCGTGCTATGCGATCAAGAGGATGAAACCATGGACCATCTCGTTCTGGGGTGCGTGTACAGCAGGGAGGTCTGGGGACGGTGCTTGGCGGCCTTTCATCTGCAGGGGCTCATTCAGGTCTCAGAATCTAGCGTCATGTCTTGGTGGATGGAGTCCAGGAGGTCCCTGCCAAAGGTAATTCGCCGGGCGTTTGACGCGCTTCTGATGCTGGTGGCTTGGATGTTGTGGAAGCAAAGGAATGCTCGGACGTTTGGGGGGCCTGCCTGCTCGCCGTCTGAGCTTTTTTCCTTAATCATGGAAGAGGCCACTCTGTGGATGGCTGCAGGCTTCCGTCGCCTCAGCGCCCTGGACGCTAGGAGGTTGGGCTCCTAGGCTCCTGGCTCGGGTCCGCGCTGCGTAGCAAAATCGTTTATGTAATTACGATCTCGTGCTTGCTTGTGTGTGTGTGTATGTGTGTGTGTGTGTGTGTTGCGGTAAGCTACGGCTTACCTTGTCCGGACCCTGGATTTCTATCCGCTTCTGCTTAATGATATACATGCCAGACATGTTCTCGAAAAAAAAATATATACCTTTTGTTAATTATCGTTTATATGGTTCAAGGGGTACGTCAAACGGATGGGTCCACATGATTCGACAACGAAATATAGTGAAAGGTACTTTACTACTTTATTTGTTTGTTTGTTTGTTTTATACGACATGGGGTAGCTCTACGCTCTGTATACGTACATATAGTGATAGCCAAATAATTAGGGAAGGAGAGATATTTTGCTTCTCTAAAGTGTCATGGCCCCCAAAGTCGTTGTCGCGTTAGTGCTAATATATGTAATTACAACCTCATGCGTAATGTGGTGGCTCGGGCCACGGTAACGATGATCCATGGATCACTGACGGTGTCCGTTAATTTCACTCTATTCCTATATAATGAAATACGTGCTTAAGCACGTTTGCTAAAAAAAAGTTGTGTGTTGTGTATGTCTTTGAGGTTGACAGTAGAGAGAGAACACTTAGTCCTAACGTGAATTAAGTGGAAGGTATATACGCATGGGTTCTTCAACGAGAATAAGTGGGGAGTACCGACTCTAATATCTTAGCAAAAATATTGCTATGTTCGTTTGCTTCGTTTTATTTTACTACATATTTACATTTGTGCTATTACTTTGATGTTTTTACATTTCTAGAGTAGGATTGTGCGGTAAGATAGAAACCACTATTAGACATGAGGGGTGAAATGGGCTAAGCAAAAGATTTTATTGTTGTGATAAATTGTAGATTAGCCTAATTCATCCCTCTCTTGGTTATCTTTTAATTCTTTTAGAACCAATTAGAAAAACAAATTTTTAGTTAGTTTATGTTTAGCCTATATGTATTATTTAATGACGGACTAAACTTTTGTCTATAGTAAAGTTGACATCATTGCCATCTGAAGCTTGATCCGAAAAGAGACAATTCTACTAGGTTTCAAATATTAGCTGTCTTTTTTATACAGTTTGGGACGGAGAGGGAGGGAATACGTAATAGCTATTACTCCACAACACAGGTCGAGCGGGCATGCATACACACACCTGAGCTAGCTAGAACCAGGAGCTTTGGTTAATTCGATCAGCGGATGTTGATGTGAAATTGAAAGGTTGGCAATGACGTAACATCTTAAATAGTACTCCCTTCCTCTTAAATTATAAGTCATTCTAAAAATTTTGAAGAGTCATTTTTTTTAAATTTAACTAAATATATTTAAGAAACTACAAAGATCTATAGCATCAAATAGATATACGATAAAAATATTAACTAATAAAGAATCTAATAGTATTCAGTTAGTGTTATAAATATTATTATTTTGTTATATAAATTTAGTTAAACTTAAAAAAAATTTAACTTTCTGAGATTTTTAGAATGGCTTATAATTTAGAATAGAGGAAGTAGAAGATTAGACGTTGAATGGATGAGAGTGACGACATAAATTAGCTGTGTGTCACGTACGCTGATGACGTGCATGATCTTCAAAGACACACAGTTCAATTACGACGGATCGGACGCGTAATTTCCTGGCAGCAACGGAACGGATCCTAGTTTCTACTTCCTACTTTCTACCTACGGCAACGGCAGGGGCAGACGCGCACCGCCGTCCGCCGGTTCCTCCACGGCACCCCCGCTTGGTCCGGTAGTTACGGTCACCCAATGGCGTTTATTTGAGTCGATCAGTCAGCCGGCCGCGTCCACCTTAGCTGACCGGTCAATGGCTTCAGCTACCGACCCTGGCCGGCCGGCCCTTTTGGAGAGGGACGCGCGTACGTAGTAGATGCAAGATGCTCGCGATCTCGCAACGCCGTTGCGCCGACGTTGTTAGCTCCCTCTGTGTTCGCCGGCCGTAAACAGCCGGGGTCAACAACAATCACATTCAGGCTGCAAATAGGTAGGTAGTCAGCCGGTGAAAGAAGCCAACCCGGCCTAGCCAAGTTTCAGCACCCTTTATTTTCTTGCTTTATTTGTTTGGTTCCACCACGCCCATTTCTTTGCGATGCCTGGGTGTCCCTGCTGGGTCTGGATGATGAAGCACGATGCTGCAGTGCCGCTGCTTATACATTATGCATAGTGGACTAGTTATTATCTTGTTTGACCTTTTGTCTTCTTTTAATTTTTTTTAAAAATATTAGTTTTTATGACTCATTAGAAATACTTTAATAATAACTTATTTATTTTATTTTTTAATAAAAAAACTGAATAAGTCGAATGATCGAACCTGATATCTATAAAAAAATTATCTATTTTACGATGAAGAGAGTAATGCGCTGTGTGGGTAGTGTTTCAGCCACAACGACTACACCACAACACTGAAGGTGCTTGTCCAAGGCATCTTCCCTGCCACACCAGCATGATGTTTATTTAGTGCTCTGGAAGACTAGAACATCAATACATAGATGACGTCTTTCCGTCGTTTTTCTTGTGTAAGCTAAAGGTGTTTTTTTTACCAGGGTTACTGTTGTAAATTTATTTAGAATACAATACAACCCATCCAAACAGATTATCTGGATGTGGCCTAAAATATTTTTGAGTCTATTTTGACTAAAACTGGGCTTCCAAATAGGCTCTAACCAATATAAGAGCATTTGTGACTCCAACATCGAGAAATGAACGAGTATATAACCGTTTAAAACAGCATTTTAGATTTTCAGATCAAATTTTACCAAACGGTTGAAAAGGATAAGAACATAGCATTAGGGAAGGCTCAATGATCTATCTGATTTTGTTGACGTAAACAAACTTTTTAGCAAACGATATCTTTTTTTTTTCACTAGCAATCTCTCTTCCTGTTTAGAGATAGTTGTGACTAATGTCTGATCCAATACTATGTTTTTTTTAAAAAGAAAATTTACTCGTAAGAATGATTGGTCGTTATCCTATTAAACACAGTATCATTTCTGTATGACCATAAAAGCCCGGCACATAGCCGCCAATACCCACAAAGATTTGATTCCGTGGTCCTTGGAGAGCACTTAACATGTCAATCTAGGTCAGCATGCCATATAAACATGTGCTGTAATTTAAAATCCGATTACATTAGTGCAGGAGTCTAAAACAAGTTTTACCGGAAACTTAAAAAAAAAATACAATCTGAATTGGGGAGGTTCTACCCTCTCTTCTTCACCCTTCTTCCCCTCCCCCCTTTCCCGTGAAAACAGATCGTGTTCTACTGTCTCGACCATCGCTCCTAATCCCGCCTCTCGCCGCTGCGCCGCCGCCGGAATTCGCGCCCTCTCCACCGTCATTCCATCCCCCTCTAGTCGCGTCCGACTCTATTTCCTTGCCAGGCCGCGTGCTGCCGCGAACTTCTCCCCCGCGGCGTCCACCACTGCTCACGAGCGCCACGCGGCGCCGTGCCGCGACGACCTCCTCACCCTCTGCTGTGCAACTGGAGCTCCCCGAGGCCTACTAAGTCTTTGCATGCCTCGTCCTTGTGTGCGTGTGCACCGAATCATCATCTTGTTCTGATTGGTTTGGTTTCCAGTGTGTAAATCGAACTGAACATCTCAAGCGTCTTGATTTAGCCGGAAACTGAAGAGACGAGATAGCTCCTTGTCTTCCTTCCCCTCTCGCTCAGCAAGTAATACGTACTACTAATCTCATAGATCTCTCATCTGTTTATTATATCCCTGTTCTAAAAGGTTAGGATTCCTAATAATCATAGTACCCAGCCTGGGTCGGAATCAGTGTCAGTGTCAGTGTCGGGGCCGGCGCCGGCGTCGGCGTCGGTTATATGAGGACCGGTGGTTTGTTTTGTTTTGTTGCCTCCCTGTAGCAGCAGACAGCAGCATCTCGTATGGGGGATATTTAACTTTTTGCCATCCTTACGGATGGCACTCCCTGGATTGCCAGTTTTATATGTGCTCTTACAAAATTGCCATCGCAAACAGTAAATCTCATGTGTTTTTGCCACTTTCAATGACGTGGCAGTGAACTTTGACGCCTCCGTCTCACCAGCCCAACGGAGATAACGGCTGCACGTCACCCCTCCGTCTGTGCTGGTCACTATTAGTGGGGCCCAACTAACATCGCCTGTCCTTGCTTGCTTCCTGGCTCCTTGATGAATTGATGGCCAGAGCTGTTGAGCACACTGCACAGATGCATGCATGGATATGCGTCAACACAAACTCGCGTGTTCCCTTGACCCTTGTACTGCCACAGCTGAAGCGTCCAGAACGAGGAGGAGTTGAAGCTGTCGAACCTCGAACGATGACGAGCCGGAGAAGGCCACCCGCTCACTCACGAGTACGGAGCCGCCCGCCGTGAACTTGTTTGACGAGCATGAACACGTACGCCCCACTCCTCGGCACTAGACTTGTCGGTGGAAGCTGTGGGAAGCTTGCTCGTCACGCACATCGGAGTTCGCCGCAGCCGCTGGCTGTCCGTGCGACCGACGAAGCTCGCCGCAGACACTGTCTGTCCGTGAGGCGCACGGCGTGCACGCGTCCGCGGTGGAGCTAGCAGAAGCCCCTGGCGGTGCAGCGGAGGTCGACGTGGCTCCCCGGCGTCGCCACGGATGGTCCCTGGAGCTCGAGCGCGTGGCCGCGCCGCTTGCCGCCGACGCGTCATCCATGGTCGTATCCTGGGGCAGACAAACGAGATCGCAAATGACGAAGACGACGAGGAGATATCCGTGGCAGACTGGCAGCCGCCTCCTCCACAAAAGCCCGCCGACGCCAACCGCCCGCTTTGGCCCCGGCGTCCGCGTCCAACATGCTGGAGCAGCTGGCCAACGACCTGGACCGCGAGCCCTCGGAGCCCGAGCTGAAGCCGGCGCAGCTCGCCGGCGCGGGCAACCACCCGGTGTGCATGGTGCACGTGCACGCGGTGTATGAGCCTATGAGGACGAGACGGGACGCACGTGGTGATGGACCTGTCTGTGCACGGGGCCGGACCTGCTGGAGTGGTGGGCCTCCGCCGCGGCGCGCCTGTAGCGGTCGCAATCGTGGCGCAGGTCGCCCAGGCGCTCGCGCTTTGCCACAGCCGCGAGGTCGCCCACCGCGACGTGAAGCCTGAAAACATCCTCATCGACACCCTCACCGGGAGCGACGGCGAGGAGGAGGAGGAGGAGGAGGGGGGCTTTGTTCGGACGGAGGCCTCTTGTGGCGTAGCGCCGTTGCTGGGCCTCGACGACTCCGACGAGTCGCCGCGCGGCCAGATCAGCAAGGGACACGCGCACGGAGTGAAGGGAAGGAGAGCGGAGCGCGTGGAGGAGGAGGTCGCCGTCGAACTCCGGCCACTCGTGGAGGAGAACGTGGAGGCCGAGGGAAGAAGAAGATACTAACAGCTAGGCCCCGCTTGCAGTGACTAGCACAAAAGGGGCTTGACGGGCAACTGCTATCGCCGTTGGGCCGGTGAGACGGAGGCGTTAAAGTTCACTGCCACGTCAGCGAAAGTGGTAAAAATGTAGGAGATTTACTGTTTGCGATGGCAATTTTGTAAGAGCCCATATAAAACTGGCAATCCAAGGAATGCCATCCGTAAGGACGGCAAAAAGTTAAATATCCCCTCGTATGGAGGACGGGGCAGCGGCCAAGCGGAGGAAGTTGGAGCATCACCCCGGCCTCATCGATGCGCCTGGGCGCTCCTCCTTCGACATGGAAGACCTCCCCGAGGTAAAAATCCTTTCTTTTCTCGTGTCCTCTTGGTTGGTTGGTTGGTTGGGGAATCACAAACTCACAACATGCTGATGCAGCCTGCACTGGGCATTCCTTTCTTTAGGACTTCCAGTAGTAGTGGAAGGATTAATCTGTGTACCTGCACCACTGCTCAAGCAGGCATCTTTATTCTTTGGATGGTGTTATTTTTGATTTATTTATCCTTATTATTACCTATTCTCTCTTCTCTGTGGAGGGGGACATTGGGCATCCATACATCTTTAGGACTTTTAGTAGTGAAAAGGATTAATCTGTGTACCTGAACCACTGCTCAAGCAGGCATCATTACTCTTTGGATGTTGTTATCTTTGATTTATTTATCCTTATTACCTATTCTCTCTTTCTCTATGGAGGGGGACATTGGGCATACACACATCAGGGCCACAGGCTAAAACTCACAAACCTCACTGCTCATTTCTCTCTAATTTCTTAATACTTACCGCCACAAAAATATTTCTGTAAATCAACATCGATACTCGTAGTCGATATCATCACAAACAGTACCAGAGCACCTTGCCAAATAACTGAGGTACCTCTGATCATCTTGATTTCATGGCATCCACAACCCAATGAAGCCATCAAATCTTCAAGGGCCCGTTTGGCTCCCCGGAATTTTTGGAATTGAATTCATTGTATAAATAGAATTATCTACAACTTTACTTAATTTGGGGAAGAAGAATCCATGGAATCCATTTCCCACCTCTCACCCTATGAATTTGAGCTAGGCTTATATGTGAACTTTGGAAAGTTGTGGAATTTTAAATTGTTCTTCCACAACTATAGTTTATACTATGAATTCAATTCCGGAAATTCCGGGGAGCCAAACGGGTAAAGAATTTTAGTCCATTTCCTGCAAAACCTTGTAGCTTTCTGATGGGCACAAGGTTTTGAGAGGGATGGTACAAACGTACAGGCAACAAAAAGCCATAAGCAATCAGTATAGTTTGTGGATCTTGTGGACTCCTTTGCATATTATCTTTTACCTTGGCGATCCCGGGGGTCCCTTAGTAAACTTCATATATATCTTTGATTCTCCAGTTTTTGGGGATGCCTGGGTGAGAAACCACACATTACCATGTCTTTACTATCAGGTAATCAGGCACATCTCAGCGAAGTCTTCCTCTGGCCAAATCACTGATCACTAATAATGTTTAGTATGCACCACATTGTTCAAGATTATAGCGTGCAAACCTGAATTTCAGAGTTCAGGCCACATTGGCATCTGCAAGATATGTATTGTACAGCCCACATCTAACAAGACACAGATGAAATATGAATTGTGTTCTGTTACTTTTCTTCACTCCCCTTAATTCCTCCCTCTGTACCTTTGAACCAAGAATTCGATCTTCTAGTCTCCTAATATTATTGTTCCGCTTCTCAGAACATGCTGCATTTGGCACTCATTACTCTTTCAACCAACTTTTATCTCTCACTTTCCATTTTATTACCCTTTTGAGTTTTCTCCTAATCTTTTTCGACACCCCTTGGGCATATCTTGCACATGCCACCCATGTGGCAATGGCATACAGTTCTCCTGTGCATGTAATGTCCAATTTTCGGACTCTTTGGTCCCAATGTTTTCAAATGGTCAAATTCTCTGTACAGTCTATTGCTTTTTTTTCCCCTTGACTACCCTTATCATGGTGCTCGGGAATATTTAGTTAAAGTTAGGATTTTATGTACCCTTTTGTGTTCAGTGGAAGTAAATGTATTCCTTTTGTGTTTTAGTTCTTTTGCAATATCTAATCTGTGTTGGTGTAAAGAAAAGAAAAGGATTTTGAAGTCTAATGTGTGACTTCGATCATTTGTATGCAGACAACAGAGTACTTGGGATTACTTTGCCTGTCACAGGTTGTTTTCATCAAAACTTAACCCTTGTTATTGTCACAGGAAATTCAACCTCTTGTGTTGTCACTGCTTTCACTGAAAGAGGCTGCAAGGACAAGCATTGTGTCGAGAAAGTGGAGAATAATCTGGACACGCCACCCTAATCTCTGCTTTGATGGCACCAAAAAGCAGCCAAATTATGAGGATTGTGTCAAAATAGAAAGAGCAAAGTTCATTGAGACAGTCAATTCTGTTGTTCAGCAGCATAGCGGGATAGGGCTCAATAAATTCAGCATCAGGTGCAGCCTTTCAAAGAATTCCTCCAATCATCTTAATATGTGGATTCGCTTTGCCGCTGCAGCAAAGGCAGTCAAACAACAGTATCTCTTCCCTCTTGAGAATTTAGGTGCTCAAGATGGGCCTTTTATCCAGGCCTTGTTTCTCACTGATATTTGTATAAAGCCACACTTGGATATGCATGGCTTTACAAAACTTAGAAGGCTTCTTTTGGACTTTGTCCATATAAGTGGAGATCTTCCTGGCTTGCTATCAAATTGTTACAGTCTTGAGGACTTGGAGCTCATTGCGTGCTCGGGTGTCACTGATCTGAATATAACACACCAACTGGATAAACTTAGGCATTTGCTAATCTCCCATATGGACATCCAGATGGTTGGTTTTCATGTCACCGGTCTTGCTCATTTTGAGTACAAAGGTGGTGTGATTCCTATACAGCTTCATGGTTGCTCCAAGCTAGAGAAGGCAACAATAACTTTTAAACAAGACAATAAAACACTGGGCCATGCGTTTACTGTGATTCCCAGTATTTCAGCGGTCAAGGTGCTAAACATGCAGGCTGATATGGAGGCTTATTATCCAGTCTGGGTCTCCCAGGTACTTGATACTCCTATGTCATTCTATTGACTTACCTCACATTACAGTTCTTGAAACATTTGAGTTCATGTTCTCCTATTTGCTTTGGTCATGTTTCAGGGGCATATGGTGACGACGAGACCTGCATACATGTTTGCAAATTTGAGGCATCTGACTTGTGAAATAAAGATCTTCACTCATGGTCCCAATAAACACAGTGGACTTCTCCAACTGGCTCACTATTTGAGTTTTGCACCCCAACTGGAGACACTGCAACTACATGTGAGTACTCCTACAGTCTTATTACTATTTGGTTGATTTAGTCAGATTAGCATGGGGATATATATGTATGTACTCCATCCCCAAATAAATCAATTCCTAGAATCTAGACTAGTGCCATCATCGTTATTAGATACATATACTTGAAAATTACTCTCTGCTCTGGAAAGGGTAAGCCTCAAGCCTGCAGTAGAATAAGTAATGCTGTGTTTTCTGACTGATCTGTGCAGACGCTGTACGAGACGTGGCGCGGCTTCAGCTGGGATGGGGAGGTGACGGGGGAAGAAGCAGCCTCTTGCATGGGCAGCCTGGATCGCCTGAAGATGATCTACATGAGCGGGTTCCGGTGCTACCGGCCTCAGGTGGAGCTGCTCTGCGGCATCCTGGCCAAAAGAGCCCTGCGCTGGAGCATGTGACCCTGCAACCCAAGGTGACGCTGGCATGCGCGCGCCCGCTGAACATGTGCATATTCTATTTGGAGATCTGGCGGTGGGCTCGCTCTGCCTCGGAACGGTTTGGTAGGGCGATCACTGTCATCCGACGTCGTGAGGACGAACAAGACTTCCGTTGCTCGGTCTGATTCCCAGATGAGCAAGTCGTGTCCGTGCTAGCCTTGTGACAGTGAAATGAAGGTTTTTTTTACTGAGAACCTTTGGTGTACCAGGTTTTGGTTGTTTTGTTTGTTATTTCGAGTAGTTGAGAATATGAAACTCGCCAGCAGATATGATGGTATGTGAAAGAAAATATGTCCATTCTCTCCTCAAAATGTAAAAAAAAAAAAAATGTCCATTCTTTTTATCCTGTTGGTGACATGCATTGAGTTTTATGTATGTTCGAGGCGACAAGCTATCACTACAATTTTACAATCCTATACCCGTGTTTTTTTATCCCCCGCTACCCACGATTTGGATCATCATCGCGTGTTACTTTGGGCGGATGGATGATGACATCCAAAATAGGTATGGTGAGCATCCATGGAACTGTGCCTCGCTATTTACGGCGTGTGTGGACCACGTGTTTTTTTCCATTCAATTTCCACTATGGGTGAAGCGGGGCTATTGTGTCGTGTTTGTTCCTTTTGAGCAGTATAGCGGCCTGAGAGTTG
Source organism: Chrysopogon serrulatus (assembly GCA_015844335.1). Taxonomy (NCBI): domain Eukaryota; kingdom Viridiplantae; phylum Streptophyta; class Magnoliopsida; order Poales; family Poaceae; genus Chrysopogon; species Chrysopogon serrulatus. The sequence continues at coordinate 299,018 of JADLZL010000921.1, forward strand.
AAAATGTTGTTGATGGGCCTCCTAACCCATGTATTCATGCACCATAAATTTGGTGTTGCACTACGAGACCGAAACAGGCTTAAGGTGCACAGTTTCGGTGGTCTGCTGCAATAATGCACAAAAGCATTACCCCCTTCGCGCATTATTGACGGAACTGGTGAAAGGTCCTAAATGGCTAGAGGGGGGTGAATAGCCTAATTAAAATTTCTACAAAGTACTAAACAAACCGGTTAGTATAACAAATGGCGAAGCAAGTGTTGCGCTAGCCTAGTGGGGGTTACAAGCCAACCTAACCAATTCTAGCAATCCTAATACACTAGGCACACTACGAATATGATCCTTAGCAATTCAACTATGCTACACAACCTAATACACTACTTTTCACAAATGTAATCGCTAGAAAGGGAACCAAGTGTGCAAACCGTGCCTTCGGGATGTCGTGCCAATCACCTTCTTGATCAACAATGAGAAACCAAGGTGATGATCCAATCAATCAAATGAAATCCAAATATGATCTCGATGGATCAATCCCAAATGAACACCGGAGTTTTTACCGAGGTTCACGTGCTTGCCAACACGCTACGTCCTCGTTGTGACGGCACACTCACTTGGGATTCGGCGGCTAATTGGCACCACACCAAGCCTCCAACGGGCACCACAAGAATCACCACAAGATGAGGGCAACACAAGTCACAAGCATTCCACTAGAGTACCTTTTGCGATCTCCCGCGGGGACAAGGTCAAGAACCCCTTACAATCACCTCCGGAGTGGCCAAGAACAATCTCCAAGCTTGCTCAACTCCGGCTCGCTGCTCCAACCGTCTAGGTGGTGGCAACCACCAAGAGTAATAAGAAATCCACAATCACAATTGCAACCTAGTGCCACCAAATGCAATCCTAAATCATGCACTAGGGTTTCCTCCAAATCCTCTCACCAAATGAACACCAAGCTTGGAGAAGGAGAGAAGAGGGAGGAGATGCTCTTGAAGCTTTCAAATCAACACTATAAACCCAATCTCTCACTTGAATCAAGCACAAATCCTTGAAATCATGAACTAGGGTTTCCCCCAAATCCTCTCATGAATGAGCACAAAGCATGGAGAGGGAGAGGAGAGGGAGGAGATGCTCTTGAAGCTCTCAAATCAACACTTGGAACTCAATCCCTCACTTGAATCAAGCACAATCCCTTGGGAGTGAGGGAGGAGAGGAGAGGAGCTTGTTCTTCTCTTTTTGGTTCAGCAAGAATGAGCTTGGGGGCTGAGAGAAGGGTGGGGAAGGAGATAAAAACGACTCCCACTCGCAACTATCCGTTAGAGAGAATCAGCTTCCGCTTCGGAATATCCGAGCAAGGTTCGGAATATCCAAGAAAGTTCGGAATATCCGAGCATGGTCGGATATTTCTGGTAACGGCTAGGAGCGACTCACTTCTCCCCACGAGCAACGGTCAAAATCTATATCAGCACTTATATGCGTCCAGGTTCGGAATATCCGAACATGTTCGGAATATCCGAACCAAAAACGATATTTCAACCCGAGAGACCTGATCGGATATTATCTCGGAAATTCTGATTTTTTTCGGATATTCCGAGATATTTTCGGATATTCCGAGGAATACAGAAACAGCCCACTTGACTTCTTTTTCAAAACCTTTTCAAATGTGCTCAACTCCACCAAGTGTTCCAACATGTCAAGTGTGTGAGTTAGCATTTTTCAAATATTTTGAAAGGCTTTTCTCTTGTATCTCACCACGTCACTAAGTACAATACATATGCAAAAGAGACATATTTAGTGGCACTAGATAACCATTGTAATTAAAGATTTCCCTCTTTATAGTACGGTTATCTATCCTAAACCCGCCATCAACTTCTCTACTCGCTTATGGCCGGCAAAATGGAAATGCCCTAACATATACCTTTGCCTCTAGCATTCCATCTTGCTCCTCATCTTCTTTCATCTCCAAGTGTGGTATTTGATCATCTTTGGTCTTCATCATCACCTTGATCACCACTCCACCACTTGGCTTGGACCTCCCCTTTCTCTAATGCTACACACTTAGCAATAGGGTTAGTCCTAGGTTTCATCAATTAGCCAAAACCAAACTAGGGCTTTCAACTGGGGCCCCCCCACTCCCCCCCCCCCCACATACACACACACATTGTTGATGGAACTAGCGGCAAGAATGGGTCAATTCCTGGTCATTCATGGTGGCACCAATATTGGAGCCTTGTTATGGTTATGCACGGGGTGATGTTTGGATTTGTCATTTGTATGCCTGCATTGTGGTCTGGTTACCAGAATGCATTCATACAGGATTTTGTTTTGCAAGTTGATGAATAAGTTTTAGTAGTGTTCCTTTTTTTTTTCTTGGCCACAAGTGTATCATCCTTTTTGCACACTATGGTGCGCTCCCTATTCACAATTGTATCATCCTGTAGTTTGGGCTAAGTGCCATGGGGTCTATAAAAGGTGGGTGATGTGGGTGGCGTTGGGCTTTCACCTATCATTTTGCCTCATACAAATGTGTGATGTTGAGCTTCCACCCATCATTCTTCCTACTTTGAGTTGCGCCTACTCTACTGCTGTCCCTCACCTATCATTCTTTCTACTTTGAGTTGCTCTACTGCTGTCCACTACACACTGGGTGGGATGGGAGGGTTCGATGGGTGTTGGTTATTTTTGTCGTGTTCTTCCTCTTAGTTTCTTAGCAGTGTCCGGTGCTTGGTATTTTGGTGGGTGTATTTTTTCCTTGTCGTACGTGGGGTGTTACTGCTTGTATACTGGTTTCGGGCTCTGCGACAAAGAAGAAACAGAAATTTGGATAATCGAAGGTGCACTTCTAATTCTCAAATGTTTAGGGGGTGTCAAATGACGACTCCTGAACCGGCCTGCTAAAAAATATATAGTTCAGTAAAAAAACTAATCTGCTAAACCAGAATGCTGCTGTCAACTATGCACCTATGTTATACAAAATGAATTTAGGGAATAAAATAAAAGACATAATAAAATACAACATCATACTAAATCAAATCCAAGATAGCTTGAACAGGCTCAACATCGAATTTTCATCCTCTAATCTTTTAAGGATCTCCCCATGATATAATGGAAATACAAGTCTTCGAACCGAGTGAAAGAAAAGAAACAAAGAGAAAAAAAAGAGCAGTATGTGACACCCCTTCTTGCAGATCATTACACAATTCTGATTTAGAGCAATATGCTGACAGAAGAGGTCGCCAACCAACACCTAATAGTTTCATTAAGTATTACAACCCTTATTACCTTATATGCACCTAAGACCAAAAGGATAAAGGAATCCAATAAAGCCGCATGGAAGTAGATCGCCTCCCATCTTCAGGCCGCACTAGAGGAGCCTTCACCATCCTGCGAATCCGAGTAAACGAGACACCATTTAAAGCATTATGTTGATGCGCTTTGCAAGATCTAGTAATTCATTACACCACACGCATATCATAGTTTCCATGGGATTATTATCAATTTATTTGCAAAATAACCCTTATTTATAGACTTCCATGTAGTCTAACATATCACAACAATTCCAAAGATAAAGACATTCTCCTCCTTTGGTAACCATTTTCTTAGCAAATAATATTATTGGATCATATTAGTTGGAATATCAGATGCACCTATAATTCTAACCACCACAGCCCAAACAATTTATTTTAGAGAGATACAAGTGAAGAAAAGGTTGTCAATAGTTACATCCATTTCACAGAAACAACACTTAGGATCTCTAGACCATTGTCTTTTAATCAGATTTTCTTTAGCAGGCACAACATTATTTTCCATCAACCACAAAAAGAATTTGAGTTTTTACTGGGACTTTGCCTTTCCAAATCAGTTTATGATTAATACCACAATCATAGGAAGAAAGATCACCGACTAACAATGAATATTTTTTTATTAAATTAAAAGAATGTCTAAGGTATTTCAAAGGAAAGTTGCCAATTTGGCGGTTAAACAGTCAAGCATATATATGATCCCAGTTGTTGTTATTATTGACCACAATGAATTCATATTTGGTAAAATTAATCTTCAAAGCAGACATAAGCTTGTGAAGATAGAGAAGCACTTTAACATTTCTAGCCCCTTCTAGTCTATGTTTCAAAGGAAAGTTGTCAATTCGCCTCAATTAGGAATATTCACCTTCATGAGGCCGAGACAACAGCAGGGGCACTTGGAGCAGGGGCAGGTGAAGGGGCCGCCATGGACGATGGAGAAAAGGAGGCGGTGGGGCACAAGGAGCATCAACAAGGACATCTGATGGGGCACCAGAAAGGTTACCTACAAACAAAATAAGACACATTTCAGTTAAAAAACAGAATTCAACTATACAGTAGTAGAAAAAGATAGTTCAGGCACCTCAACTGACAAGCTAAAATCTTACCTCTCTTTTCAAGGTCAATATCCTCATATTTATCTTCATCAAAGTGTCCAAGGTTAAGCAGACATGCAAACTGAACATCTTCTATTTCAGAGTGGCTGCTCACGAAACTTATGCGTTGATAGGAGTTTCTTCTTTAGGTGCAGGTCATGCTTGAACAGGGCTGTCAACACTACGTTCTGACCCACATGGACTGTGTTGATTGATAGGCATCCCATCCTCATCATCGTATAAGAAAGCATCTCCATCCTCATCATGCAATCATGTTATCATCATTTTCATCCATATCCTCACTAGAAATGATGTTGTCATCCTCATACTTAGTAGGGTCATGCTCTCCTAGTATACTACCCCCATGGCCACTATCACCACTCTCGGTGTCATCACTCGGTATCATCATCCAACTCGATGAACCGACATCTGATAAGGGACCTTTTGCTCATTAGGTTCTGCAGAACCTTAAGCTGCGAATTGATTACGGCGGACACCTCCACCTTTGTGGCCTCCTCTTTGAGGTATTGATCCATTACTGTGCAAGCTTTTCCAAGTGCCCAGGTCAAGTGCTGATGCTAGGGGCGGATCTAAAGGGGGGCCCCCTAATTGTTTGATTTCAGTGCTAATTACTGTAGCAAAAACGTGATTTCACCATTACATCATCATGTAAATCAATATCTTCATTGTTTTAGCCCCCTCCGCCCCCCCCCTCCATCTTGGATCCGCCACTGGCTGATGCATCTAATTTCCCATCCAAGTAAATGTGTGCGTGTTCTGCTGGGTACAGATGCTCTAGTAGCCACAAGCCCGCGTTTGGCTGAGGGAGGTGCATCAAAACCGAGCTTGAGCAGGAGGAGCCAATCCAAGTGAGCCTTTTTTATGAGCTCTGCAGAGTCTGCATGCAAAGTTGCATCTTCAAGCGCAATGTCAACCTGAATGCGTAGCTCCTCAAGCCGCTGCTGGGATTTGTTGTTGCCTTGGTCTGCCAGACTCTGGAAGGACATCAGAAAGCTTTGTGGATAAGGTGTCCAGCTTGGCTAGCAACCTGACCTTCTTGGGGACGCCGGGGTTGAGGATGACAATCTTTAGGGCAGCAGGAATCAGCTTTCCCCACTCAGACACTGGTGAGGTGCTGCTTCACCGTGTCAACGCAGGACAGAGAGATGTAGCCTGCGTACCGAATCGAAAGCTTTTCAATACCTCTGCAGAGCACAGGTTGGTCAGTGTGGTAGAGATTTTTTTTTTTCCTGGCTTCACTTCAGTAGCAACGTCCTCGACCTATTTCAGGGTTATTATTATTACTAGAAGGGGGAAAAGGACTCCTTTTACCTCGTTTTTCCCATTGCAAATGATTCTAGCATAACTTCAGCGCATGGTACTAGGGGTAGAGAGTTGGACTGAAAGTTCTGTCATGCCCATTTCTATCCTCTGCGTTACACACGCGAACATGCTGCTGCTGTTCACAAGACCATTCAGTACATCTAGTGCTCACAAGATGATAAAAGTTATTACCAGCCACGATCAGCAGAAGGCCACAGCCCTGGGACAAGATGATACAGGTTATTACCAGCCACGATCAGCAGAAACACCACACGCATCATCAATAGCATGCATGTACCATGCCTTCTATAGTCCTATATTCATAAAAAATGATCCACACAATGCAAGATTTCGCTACACAATGTTCAATCCCTGAATAAAACATTCTACAAAAGTTACAGTCAGATGTTGGAACGGCACAATTGCCCACAACCTGTCTACCAAACAGCACGCTAAACTCTGAAACTGCAGAGAAAGACTGACGGCTTTCGCCCAGGCGCCGCCACCCAACTCCTAAACCTCTGAGCACAGATGCACGCAGTGCTTCATCAAATCCTTCCGACCTCGAGCACAAAATGCACATCAGAATGTTATTGGCGAAACGTTATGCCTTGGCATACTTGCCAACATAAGCCTGCGCACAATGCAACACAGCCAGATTGAGGTTAGAGCGCACAATGGAGAAAGATATCAGAAGAACAAAAGAGTGATGATGGAGGGGGGCTGACTTCACCTGCACAAGCTTATTTAGTTTCTCCTTGGAGTAGGTCATGTAGATGTCAATCTTCTCTTTGGTCGGAGGGGTGTTTTCCACAGTGCTTGTAACTTTGTCGACGACCTTCTTCACGATGGTTTTGTGGACCTCCCTGCTCATATGGCCATCTTTCCACGTTGGCTTCAGCGCTTCCTTCACAAAGTCCGCAAGTGCAACCTTGAACATCTTCAGTTGCTTAGAGTCCTTGTTCTTCTTATTATCACCGTCTTCATGTGCCTCTGCATCACTATTTTTCTTCTCGCCTTTCTTGCTTTCTGGAGGCACGGTTTCCTTCACCACCGAAGCAGCCACAGCAGGACCAACCGGTGCTCCTGCATTTGGCAAGACCATAGAGTTGCCATTACTGCTACCAACGGCAATTGGTGTCTGGAAGCTCTGGGGAGCCTGCTGCTGCTGTTGAGGTGGAACAGGGAGACCAGGTTGGACTATGCCTGTTTGTTGCTGTGCCCAGTGCCACTGATTGGGTTGGACAGCTGGTGGTACAGCAGATGAAGTGGCCATCAGGCTTGCATTCATATTAGGCTGCGATGATTGTAATCCAACTGTACCAGAGCCAAAAGCGGTATTTCCAAAGTATTGTGCCAAGGATGCAGTAACTCGGCTAACTTCTTCGCTTTTCACAGCGTTGTGAGAAACAGGAGGTCCATTCATATCAGCTGAACTGGAAGTTGGCACAAGGGGTAACCCCTGCAAGGATTGACTTCGCACATTTGGAGACATTGGCTGGATCTCCATGTTGTGCATGCTTTGAGGACCACTGTCTTGACCCAACCTTGGCATGTCCATTGTCGCCTGAGTCTGCCCAGCATGCACAGCTGTTGGAATATTTGGTGGAACTTGACTGGCAACATTGAAATTATGCCCATTATGTGCGGAGAGATTTGGCAATGCCTGTGGCTCTAGACCATAGCCACTATGTTGGCCGTGCCCCATATGAGAAGCAACTGGCTGGCCCTGCATGCTGGGAGTTGAGTTATTTGCAGCTGCCTGTGGAACTACAAACTGCTCTTGCCTGTTTTGATGTACAGGAAAGTTATTTTGTTGCATGTGGCTATTTGAAGGGAATGAGGGCGTAAGATTCTGCAATTGTGTGGTGACCGGAAGAGTTGCTGGCCCAGGAATATGAGAAATTGCATCATGTCTCTTAAGTATTTGATCCAGGCTTTGTTCTGCTATAATATTAGCATTATGCACCCCCCCTGATTGCATGCTCAAATCTCCAATGTTTGAAGGAGCATTCTGACTGTCCATTTCAGATACCTTCTCATTATGCATGCTATGAGCAGTAGTCTGGACAGGAGTCAATAACTGTGGCTGTTGTGAAATAGCAACTTCATGTTTCTTTTGTCCTTGTGAACCAAAATCTTCCTGAGGAATAACCTGGTACTGGTTCTTTCCAGCATCTTTTGAATGCCGGTTTTCATAATCATTGCGAGAATCATTTCTGCCAATACTCTGAGAAATAGGATTTTCCCTGTCATCCCTGGATAAAATCTGAGAGGTTGCATGCACAGCATTATTTTGTTCACCCCATTTTGAATAGTTTCCTCTTGCTGCATGCCCATCACTGAAATTCAATGCCTCATCAGGTGCACTCACTCCTTTCTGACTCTGGGGAGCTTCCTCATGGAGATATGGACAATTTTCACCACGGCGACAACGACCTTCAGCAAAAAACTTACAAGGGTTTTTATTTACCCTACGGTGCTCAGTCCTATTCCCATAGGATGAATCAGGGCCAACTCTATCATGGGCCCTTTCCCTAGCCTCATCTCTCCATCCACCATGAGAAGCAGAATCACCATGCGCAAATAGGCAACTAGCACCTCTGATGCATTTCCCTTTGGCAAAATTATAGCATTGTTCAGTAGGCTGATATTCCCTTCGAGGTCTAGACCTTTCCCAAGGCCCATCATCATAATGATCTCGAGGTTGCCTACTTCGCAGATAGTCATTTGGTTCTCTCGTATCCATAAACTCCTTGCTCTGATACCCATACCTTTCCCTTGGGTTAGCAGGATAATGATCTTCAAACGGCCTGTGCCCACCATCATCATGAAGGAACCTGCAATTTGAACCTCTTCTACAACTACCAGCCACAAAATCCCTACAGGGCAGAACAGGCCCTCCAGATGGTCTGCCTCTCTCAACCCTCCACCCAGATCCACGATCAGCAAAATATGGACTTCTGCTCCTGCCTCTGCCTCGTCCTATACTCCTGCTTCTGCTCCTACTTCTTTTTCTGCTTCTGCTTCTGCTTCTGGAACGACTCCTGTTCCTGTTGAAAGAAACACGCATTGTAGAGAAAAGGTACTGCTTACCAAGTCTTTCGATGACATTTCAAATGATAAAATTCTAGAGATTGTGACTGACTCTTAATTCAATATACCATCTCAGAACAAGGTTTAGAACAGTAGAGATTCTTTACAAGTAGAATATGAATTATCAAGAAACACATTTTTCAATTCCTTGCACCTACTTCGTAATGTCAGGAATACATTATGTTGCTTGTGTGTTGATAAACTTATGGACCTCAACTTCAATTTATTTTACAGAGTACTCGTAAAGTCCGTGTTGGATACTTCCACTTCCATGATTAAAATTTAACACAAAAATTAGCATCTAAGTTGTTTACATACTATACGCAGGGACCACATAACCAAAGTGACTTCAATTTATTTTACAGAGTACTCGTAAAGTCCATGTTGGATACTTCCACTTCCATGATCAAAATTTGACACAAAAATTAGCATCTGAGTTATTTACACACTATATGCAGGGACCACATAACCAAAGTGACAATATTTGTGCAGTCAATAAAATCAGTTTTTCAGTCATACCTGCGTGATCTGTTCCAAATCCCTCTTGGTGATGGACTTCGGCTGCGCTGCTTCCATGCATCTGGATCAGAAGGCGCCCTAGTAGAAGAATAACCACGACTAGGAGCTGTACCCCATCCATCACCACGTCTTCTGTCATCTGCATACCTGTTCGTCCCTTGGTTACCAGCTGCCTTGCTCCACTCATTATTATCACGCTCATCAACCATTCTAAGAGGCTGTGATCTTTCAGAGGATGCCTTAGGTTGTATTTCCTTCACATCTTTATTGAACCCATCAGTCTGTTCCTTCTCATGTCCAGCACCTCCGTGGTGCGTGGATGTGTCAGGTTTTGTTTGCAAATCGCCACCTTTACGGTGAACAGTTATCTTATCAGGAAGAGACTCATCTTCACTGATCTCAACTACTTCATGAGATACTTCTTTCGTGTCCCACTTGGAACGCTGTTTCCTAGTTTCACTGGTCATTAAGGCCTTCTTTTGCTAACCTCTAAAAACTATGGCTGCCACGTAGTTCCGAGTACAAAACCTCCCTTCTCCTTGCAAAAGAGCTTCTGAATCTCTGAAATAGCCAAGTACTAATATGTATATAGTTACAATTTATCAAAGAACATACTTCTACAACAATAAAATTATCCTCTGAAGCCCCTAGATTCTAGATCTTCAAATCAAAAGTTCAAACTGTAATGGAGTTTGTAAGTAGAAACACTTTAAGCTACTTTAAAATTATCAGCTATGAACAGCCCATTGGCAGGATGTGGCTAGCTGATTCCACAGGTATGCTCCCTACCACATGGAAGATGTTTGTTAAAAAATTTGGCAGTGGGTCCAAAATTCTTCACGCCAAAATAAACTAGTCGGTGTCTAAAAATCCAATGACTCTAGCCCTCAAAGTCATCAACAAGGAATATAAGAACTTTACCAATTAAGAAACTGCTAGGCAAGATTATATACTGCTAAGCAAGACTACAATATGCAGGATTGTGGAACCAAAAGATACTGCAGTATCTAAGTCACCAACACAGCCAGCACAATCAGGAGAATATCTACCATGCAGTGGAGCAGCTGCAGTAGCACAGGTTGGAGAACACAAAGGGATGTGCGAAATCCATGGGAACAATTGTGCAGATTCAACAACCATACACAATGTAATAGTGCCATGCGCAAAATAGCATAAATGACACGTGCACAGACATTTGTTTTGGCAATGCACTTTCATTTATTAGTTCTGTTGGTTAATTGATTGTATTTTCTTTCTCTGTAATTAGGACTACTGGTTGCATCTTCTTTAATATCATCGATGTAGGTGACAGCTCAACGGGCATTACAACATTTTCGACAGAACAGGAACTATCTAACGTGCGAATATCTTTTATACAGCAAACCAGAGATTATCATCACAAACAATTCAATTTCATTCACCAGAGTACATAGCCTGATAAAGATACATCAAAGAAATTTCTTTTGTGTGGCCATTCTCATTACAATTATTTCCCAATCAAGACACATCAATACTTTTGTGAACTTATCTCGTTACAACTTAAATAGGCCATACAATCTTATCTTACAGGTAAAAAGAGGACCACAGTGCATGCTTTCTACACTCTCACATCTATAAATTTTGCCCTTCCTATCAAGAGAGTATTTCAAGCAGCAATTGCAGAAATCTTGGGCCGTTGGGCTTGGGCATCAATAAATTGCATCAAAATTTCCTCCCTCAATAATCGAGTTGAAGAAGTTTTGCCAAACTTGGTGCCTATTTAAGGTTCAGTTGCTACTGGCTCTGATTGTCATGACCTGGGCACTGGTATTGTTAGCGTTGCAATGAAGTTTCTCCCTCAACTGCTGTTTTCCGGCAATTTTGCCAACTTGGTGGCAATTAACATTTCATTTGTTTCTTTAGATAATTGCTAGCTAGAGTCTTGAGGACTAAACCAAAAGGCCAGAAACTCCAAAAAGTGGCATTTACAAAATCCTTCCTGCATATGAGAAAGATAACTCTATCAGCTCCCATGAATTCCTTCCGTTTACTTGCTATGACAACCATCTCTCAGTGACCTTTTCAGGCACATGACAACCATATGGTTAAATTGCCTAAAAATCTGTGTACCCACTGACCATAGTTAATGGTGTTTCCTCTTAACGAGATGAAGTAGGATTGCTAAGTCAGTAAGATTTTACAAGAAATGATTTTTGTGTGTGTGCAAGATTTACATTGTCCACAACAGCAGTTAGGTCAATGCTGACCTTGCAGGCAAACTTATAAGACTGAATCACGTTTTCTTCGCATTTCCTAAGGTTGAGATGCTAGACGACCCATTAAGTCAATGATAATCACAAATAAAGACTACAGAACCAAACAAATACCCTGGTCACAACAAAAATATAAAGGTGCACTGGATTCACTAGTCAATTATATGTTATCCAGAAAGAGCAGTAGTTTAATTTTCAGAGTGAGGGCTCAAAAAGTTTTAGGATGTTCCACGGAGCAAGTCAAAAAGCTACTAATCTAACCAGGAAATGAACAGACCACACGATTTGCTCATTGAGAGGAAGAAAGAGACGAAAGAGTAGCATAGATACCAACCTGAACTGTACTTGGCAATGTTCCTGAGATGATGAGTCAGTCAGGCACCACAGCTCCAGATCTCCCAAAAGAAATCATGAGACCTTACAGTGCTTACTTTCCATCTGACAGAAAAGGCACAGCGAAGAGCTTGTTATAAACTACCAAAGGCTTCAAATTGATCAGCTACGCGAAACTTAACAAGCAAAAACTGACAATAGAAAGTCTGACTTGGACCAATCAAGGACGAAATGCAGGCATATATCCATGAATGGCACCGACAAGATTACATCACGTGCGTGTGAATCACCAGTCTAGTCTACAGGACTGAGTGCTCAAGACAAAGGGGCAAAAAGAAAAAAGAAGACTTTGGGATTAACCAAAACGAGAAATTCTTCTCGCAGTGCAATGCCTAATACAGATGCCCAGCCTATAATAAGCAACAGAAAGGTGCGAGATTTAATAACAGGTTCACACTAAAGCACCTAAGCACAGTGGATTTACAACAGGGACGGCACAGAACGGCAAGAACTGAGCCTAGTGTACGCGACTCAAGCGCTCGGAGCTAAGGGAATTACTCGTATCAGCAGCAGCAAAACCCCCCACCAGTAATGCAACCCTGCCGTTAGCAAACGAGGGGAACGAGCGTAAACCCTAGGGGGCAAATCTCGGACACGGTGGAGGGGCAAAAACCTCGACTTTGGATGCAAGAAATAGCGAACCATATTGGGGGTGATAACTTGGGAGCGACGGAAAGAGAAGATTCCGCGAGGGGGTGCACGGACGAGGAATCCGTCGACGCAAAGCAAAGGGGGTTAGGGTTCCTTACCGCCTAGCGAAGGAAGGAGTACGCGTGCGGGCGGATCCCCACCCGTCGGCGCCGCCGACCGGGCCACGCCACCCGGTAGCGGGAGGTGGGAAAGGAGTGCGGCCAATTGCGAGGGGGTGGAGGGGGTGGCGGCGGGAGGTGGAGAGGGAGGCGGCGTGGCGGCGTCTCGGCGGCGGTCAGCTGGGGCAGGGGAACGGGGAGAGCGCTCGATCCGTTAGGGCTACGGAGTGGGGAGAGTTATTCCTTTTCATTTTTTATATTTTTTTCTGCTTTTATTTGTTTTCTGGTTCGAAACAGAAATAACCGTTTGTCATGTCAGCGTGCTCCACGGCTGACGTGAGCTTCTCCCAAATTGGTCCACCAATAGCAATTTTTTTGAGAGACATTTAATTGTACAATTACTAATAGTTATGGCATTATTTGGATTCACCCAATTTATAGCTAGCTAAATTTTAGCTGGCTAAAAGTTGAGCTCAACTTAAGCTAGGATGTTTGAATCCTCTATAGACTCCGCTCCATTTTAGCTATTTTATAAAACCACTAAATTCAGCTAAACTTTTGTTGGTCTTTTTAGCTGGGTTGTTTGTAGGATCCAAACATGCCCTTAGTACTAGTGGATCCAAATAATAGACCTACTAATAAACTTATTATTATTAGCTAGAGGGTTGCTCTACTAGTTCCATTAGCAGGTTTAGAGTTGCTATTAGGTGCTAATAGTTCATAGTTTATATGTATTTTTAATCCACTATCCAACCATCTATTAGGAAATGGATCCAAACATCCCTTGAAATTTTAGATTTAATGCATCAAACAAGCTTTAAATGTTGCCTTGAACTCACCATCCAACCATTTATTAGCGCCCCAACCCATAACTAACATGGTGGTAAATACCACTAGGCCAACAGCTGACTACCAAGGCTATAAATATTCCTTCATTCAACCCATTGATCGTTCAAACACACCCAAGTCCAAAACGGACTCTTTAGTCCCGACCAACCAAAAATAGCCAACCTCAACCCAAAGTATACAAAGAGACAAGGGCAGAGCCAAGGCCCAAACACCCTGGTCTACTGTCCAAGCTGCCTTGCCATTAACATATTAGATCTAAGGAGGCCAACAGGCTTTTAACACTAGAATTATACTAGGGTACCACATGTACACAAAGAGCGATACCCTAAGCAGTCCACGTTCTTTATAACGCTTGGCTCTATCCCCACTCCACTTCAAACACACATAGCTTAAATTACATGTTGTAGTGGTCTAAGAATAATCTAGGTAGTTTAAGAGAATTTGCAAATGTCTTAATTGTAGGTTTGGAGTCTTACTAAACTCCTAAAATTAAGCCTTATTATCTATTTTGCAGCAATAATTTAACAATTTGTTGTCGTATTGGTTGCAGTGACTATAGACAATTCAATATGTATAAATTTAAATACTTTCTTCATTCTAAATTATAAGATATTTCTATTTTTTAATTTATAATTTTTGATACACATTTGAATATATGGTATATCTAGATACATAGTGAAAACTATAAATCTAAAAAATACAAAAATATCGAAAAACATATAATTTAGGATAGAGGAAGTAGAATAGAAATTCAATATGAATCAGATGAGACGAACATACGTGCACACAGTGATTATCCTGAAAACTATTCCATCCATACATACATTTAGAAATATTATAATACCTAGACAAAATGTCTGGATCGAAATAAAAAGTCATATATATCCAGAAAAGAAAAGGAAGGATTAATTCTCATCATCTTTATTCCTCCATTCAAAATCGACTAGTCGTTGCTTGACAGGAAGCGTATTACAGTGCATGCACGGTACTACTAATAATAATACTTAACAACAATGAATCAAAGAATCAATGCCAAAATATGCCAACAAAAGTAAAGCTAATAACAGCTAATGATGAATCATCATCTTATTAAGCCTGATGATGAACGAACACAGGACGACGGATCATGGAGGCCCCAAGCATGGACAAGCTGAGCTAGTAGTCCCTAATCCGTCTTCCTGCTCTTGTTGCTCTCGGCGGCGTTGCCGGCGCCGGCAGCGCCGTCCGTCTGCCGCTGCTCCAGCTCCCTCTTGATCGTCTTGGCCCCGCCGGCGTCGTCCTTCTCAGCCATTTCGGCCGCCGCCTTCGCCTCCTTCTTGGCCTGCAGCTCGCGGAGCACGACGGCCCTGAGCGCGTGGAGCTGCCTGTGGTGTGCGGCCACCTCCCGCGGGGCCATCGCCGACACGTCCCTCGCCACCGCCCGCGCGACCATGCCCCGCAGCCGCTCCTCCCGGCCGACGCCGATGAGCTCGTGCGCCACCGCGGTGCCGTCGGGGCGGAACGCGACGGTGCGCACGGCGACGCCGTGCTCGCGCGCCACGTCCCGGGCCTCCGACAGAAACGCCGCGTACTTCGACGCGAACAGCGCCTCCTGCTGCTGCCTGGTCGCCGGTGCGGCTCCGGCGGCAGCCATGCCTCTCTCGTTGGTGCTTGTCGCGCGTTCTTTGCTTTTCTCTCTCTTCTGCTTGATAATATACGATGATAATGATGAAAATCGAAGGATTATGCGCAGCGCACACTATTTGTAGTCCGCGATTAGTCCGCGTCGGACTTGGTAACCACAAGATTAACGAGTCGTAATTGGTAACGTTTCCGGGTATAATTAGAATTAATACTTTTAATTAGTGAAATATAATAATTTTTCAAAAAAGCTCAACAGTTTTTTTTCTATAATACTAATAAAGAAAAAAATATACGAGCCAGAAATAAACAAGTCGGGCTGGGCCAAGAAAGGATAAAGTCGGGCTGGGCCAAGAAAGGATCTTGGCTCCGGGCTCCACCAACATGGTGAGTCGTCGACCTCCAATGCATCGGTTGGGTCAGGTTTTTTTTCCTTTATTTTATGTGAATGGACAAAGTGACACATCGGTTGGGTTAAGTTATTTTAAAAACAAATTGACCTTTCAAAGAGAGAAAGATTCGGCATGGACGTCATCACGCACACGCAGATGGCGGAGCAAAGCAGCGAGACGAGACGAGACGGCCATCGTCGCCATCAACAAAGCGCACGCACCGGCCACCCGCCCTTGAAATAGCTAATCATTTGATTCTGCAAAATAGAACGCCCAGAGCAGTTTAAGCAAAGTGGGACCAATTGCACAAGAGACGTTGAAAATGCACTGCTTAAATGGCAATGGAGCCCTAAACGGGTGCAGTAATGGACTACTGGTAGCCTAAACTACACTAATCCTAAACTCACATAGTGCCTAAACTGACCATAGTACTAGTAGCCTGCTGGATCATAATAACTACAATACAATCATATTCCAGCTAGATGAGTGACATGGAATAGTCAGATTTAATGAAGGACTGAAAATGCCTCAACAATGACCATGGCTGAGCCCAACACTAGCCTACTCATCATCCATAATAATAACCGCCATGATGAGTGACAGGTCAAGAGGGCAACAAGGAAGTCTATGGCTTGGGCTGTTCTGGTGCTTCTTCTGCTACAGCTTTCGAAAGCTCGAGCGAAACAGGGCAATGATCGCTTCCATAAAATCCTGCAGGAATGAAGGAATATTAATTCTTGACATAAAAAACACTTAAAAAAATTTTAGACATCTGGTCGAAAATGTTGGTATGATGGAAAAGTAACTATATTAATTTTCTTGACATGCTTTTCTCGAATAAGTATGTACTCTTATATCTCAGAACCAGTAAGCATTTATTAAAGACACTGAACTGAAAGTAATGTCACGAGTAAATAAAATAAATCCAAGCGTTCTGTTAAAGTAATAACAGTCACACCGCTCTCGCTCCCTCCCCAACTAAAAACCTAGCTTGGAACTATGGAATCAATCCAAGCCTAGCACCATACCAGTTGGTACTTTTGGCACCAAGCAAAGCAAGATTAACAAAGAGAAACTGAAAATTTTCAAGCATTGGGCAGTCTCATAGTTTTTGAAGTGTTAGTTTCCACTCCACAGTGAAAATTCAGACATTTAGGAAGCCCAGCTTGCTTTAGCACACAGCGTGTACAGATGATATGTGCATAAACAAGGAAACTGAAAATTACTTGGAATGAAGATAATCCAAAGTTCCGTGTACCATATAATAATGCAAATAAAGGTGGAAATATTTTAATTTCATACCATCTAATTCAATGCCACGGCCATGCATTTCACATGAAGTTATTCTGTCCTTTAACTGTTCCGAAACAAGGAAGTAGTCGATCCTCATTCTCTTTCCTCGGTACCTAGAGGAATATGCAGACAAGTTAATGTCACTAAAGAGATAAAAGATGCATTCAAGTATGTATGCAGTGTATTGGCAGTTTGAATACTGGCTCGGATCCTTTAATCGTCTCATACTTTCAAAGATCATATTTTTTTTTTACACTTTATGTTGAGGACTATGTATGTCATCAACAACCTAATTAAAATCGCCTTCAAGATAGTATTGGTTACAGCACATAAAAGAAAAACTAAACTGATAGCAATTTTTTAGCATCGAGACATCCGCAAGAACTTAAGGGAATCAAATTCTAAATAAAAGAACCATATCTGCCGAACGTGGCAGTTAAACGGTAGTCCCTCAGTCCCAAATTATAGGTCATTTTGTTTTTTTCTAGGTACATATCTTTTGCTATGCACCTAGATATCTAGAAAAGCCAAAATGGCATATAATTAGAAACGGAGGGAATATATGCTCAACATTCAGTCACCCATTGCTTAACCAAAAAGTAGGCTACAGGTCTTAAACGTCCATTTAGTCAGCCCAAAAAGGCCCTTTAGCGTTTATATACGTTTATAATCAGCCTAAAAACACAATTGAACATAAATAAACATCTTCAAGGTGTACTTTTCGGAAATTTCCAAACTGTAGATTAAGATTTAAGACTAGATGTCTTATGAAGCAACCATATGTACACAAAAGGAGATAAGATTCCTAAAAGATGCAAATGAGGACAAGTCAGAATGAACATGATTCAGTGAGAAACTCAGAATCCAAAAAAAATATCTAAGGACCAATGAAGCCCACTAGTCCAGAACAGCCAAATGTTTCTTACTTGCCAATTGGATGACCGGACCAAGAGAAGCCACCGTCTATGTCCTTTTCTCTGTGCAGGTGCCTGTAAGCATCTACCAGCTTTCCTCTGTATGTCCAAGACATCCATTCATTTGTAAGATATTAAAACTTCAAAGCAACAAATATGAAATAAAACACTACAGCAATGCCACCCTGAAACCGAACAAGGGGCAACTTGGTTTATGTTTTGCTCATAATTTCTTGTCAAAAAATCTTTGCCAAATACTTGCATCAACTTGAAAACATGTTTTCAACCATATACCATGGCTACCAAACAGATCCATAGTAGCATCACCGTTTATAGATATAGCTCAAGAGTCAAAACGATTTAAGGCAGTGCAAACAAGTAGTGTAAGCTAATAATGTTTTGGTGGCTTGATTCCTTAAATGGTACCATAATTAGCTATCATAGTTTGCTTTGCTGACAGATATTTTTCTGATTAAAAATATTTCAGACCTGTGGCATATTTCCTTTTGCTCTGATTAAATATATTCAGACTTTTGGCACGCAGATATTCTAATGCTCAAGCCTATATCAATTTGACATCCTCAGCAAATCCCCAAACAGGATGGCTGTGGTAGAATGAGTTTCGATACAAAATATGGCTCATCTGAGTGATTTTATTGTAGAGAAACTAACCAATACTGTTATGTATATTTTGTTAAACATCCATAATAGGTGGTTCAGAGACAATGGTAATTAGATTAAACATGAATTTTCGTTTTTATGAGACCAGTTACATAAGAACATGATAGAACTTCACAAATTTATACCATCTTTTTCTTGTTTTGGGTGGAAGAATTTGCTACTAATTTAAATGCGTCACCAGGGTATAACTAGTTATAATAGCCATGCAAGGCAGAAGAAAAGGTATTGCATAGTACAAATCTATTAGTTTCACCTACTGGGATAATATGTTGCCAAAGCGCCGCCTCTCTGCTGGGGTGAATCCTGGCTGTCCACAGTCCTGCAGGTGCAGAATATAAAGAGACTTCATTTTTACTAATGCAATAGCCAAACATACACACCACCAAAAGGATACCAGAGGCCCAGTAGAACTAATGATCCAGTCAAATGTGAAACTTCACATGACAGAGCATACAATGTCCTTCGAAGTCTGAAAGTCTAGTCAGTCATTATCAGGAACTCAATTCTGAACTTAATCAGAAATGCTTCCAAGTCTCCTACAGAATCAGATTGTGGGATATAATAGTAAATTACATCAGATGAACAAATATTTTTGACAGTATGTTACTGTTTACATAGTTGTTCTGACACCTGATTATTGATGATTGTCTGTTTTATTGCGATGCACAAGTTGGCTACAAATACATGGTTTGTAAAAATTATTATGCTCTATCTAACTATTCAAATAACTAACTGTTCACAGTCATTCCACAATCAGTTGAACCATGTTGTATGTACACTGTTTTTTCTCTCAATCAAACAGAAGAGGGAGAGCTGTGTATCGGTGCATTAAGGAGAAAAATGCATAAAATTACAACATCCACAAACCCACTCAAAAGAACATAGTATGATCACACAGAATGTAAGCTTACGCTACAATTGTATTGGTTTATAGAGTTTACAAGTATATCACATTATGCTCCCAACTTTGTACTGCAGAGACACAAGAACAAATCAATTTTGAAATATAGTATAAAAAAAAGCTTATGCATGACGGAAAACAAACTCATTGGCAAAAACACTTCTTGACTCGTTTGGGTACCTAACCTTGCTAACAAGACTAGCAAGGAATAGAGGCAATAATAATCCTTGATTTTGGGGGAGAGCCAAAACCTTTACTAACGAGGTTTGCCATGCACAAATTTGTCCACTACCAAAGGCATCCAAGGTAAGACAAAGAAAACAGAAATTTCCACAACCATGCTTCTGGGGGAGACTTGCAAGATGTCTGTGGCCGGTGGGTTGCAGCATAAAACAAATATTACCTCTTTATTGGGTGGGACGTATCCATTCAGCTTAGCACTGCTAAAGAAATCAGGATGGCTGACATCGATATCTTCATGACTGGAATATTCAAATACAGGTGAAATATAAGACAAAAAAGTTTCTTTGAAAAATGTCATACTGATATAGCAAACATGAACTCCCTGGGCAAACAAATAAAACCAAAACTTCTCTCTGCACAATACTCCCTACATACTTGTAATTCAAGTCGTTTTGGACAAGGGTTGGGTCAAACATTGGGAATATAAATCATGAATAACTTTGAAGTTGTTGAGTTTGGAAACACAAAAACCATATGAATGATGATTTGCCTTGAAAAGTACTTTCATAAAGATATACAAATATCACTTCCAGTAAATACTTTTATAAAAATAAGAAGTCAAAGTTATGCTTTGGAGACCATATCTCTGTCCAAAACGACTTGAGACCAGTATGGAGGGAGCATATCATATTTTCTTTTAGAATGCAAAATTGCAGATTGCATATGGTTATTTTGACCAAGTAATATAAGTCATACATGGTTGTTTTGGCCAAGTAGGCAAGTACTATAAGCAACCTTGAAAAAAAAAAATCCTCGAGGTGTTTCTATGTTACTAACCAGGACAATACTTTATCTCTGTGTTGAATTTAAATATTAAGAAAAGAGTTTGACGAAGTTTAATTTATATATGGTACAAGAAACAAAATGGAAAGTATGTATTAGTAATGATGTTTTTCTAGTAAGGAGAAATTATTTTCTTGATTACCTGACATTCAAGTCCCCACACCAGATTAAGGGTTTGTCCACATGTTGAACAAATTCCAGCATCCTCTTGTCCCACTTACGCCTTCTTTGAAATGAATTTTCCTCCTCCTTCCATCCATTGTTTGGAGCATAAGTATTTAGTAAGAGGAATGATTCAAATTCCGCAATTATAACGCGCCCATCGGCTTCATGCTTAGAAGCTGAAAAGTGCAGGGAAGTGGAATCTAAGAAAGAACTGTATTACATCTGAAATTTAGCTATTAAAAGCAAACAACAATTCAATATGCCTATTTGCTAAAGAGCTTGCTGGCCTGGACCTTTGCATTCCTTAATTTAGTTTTTATACAGGAAAAACGTGCATAGACATATCGAGAGAAGATGAACAGGTACACAGAGACATGCCTTGAGTTTTGTTTCCCAACATATTCTTGCAATGATTATCCTAATTCCAACACAATCTATGAAAGTGACCATATTCTTTTAGGACTATATAACTGGCATAATACACCCACATGCTCCTCTAGTCCATGACATAAAAACATGAGTACTGGCTGTCACGATCTGTAAGATGCTATGCTCTGTTATGATTTTCAACTAGTAAAATGTCTTTCTTCTAAAAAATTTCTAAATTAAAAAATTCAATAAGTTTGGACAAGTTTGCCATAGAGTATGGCTACCAAATTACTAGCAGTTACTAAACCAGATTTTAAAATACAATCATAAAACTATAATATGCAAAACAGAATGGCTGCAAGATTAGAATAAAGAATATAAATTGTGAATGGAGAAAATTGTGTATAGAGCTAGGAATGAAATCATCCTCAAACATACATGTTCTATCCAGGTTGAAAGACACCTTCTTAGGCTCAAGCTTTTTCTTTATAAACATAGCTGTCCCAGCATATTTTGAATCTGAAAGAGACCACCAGACACGGTAGTCTTTGAAAGGTGAAGTTGACAAAGCACGCAGAACTACCTGCTTGACATCAAGAAGTGTGACAGTAATGTAACAAATTTGTTGTCAAGCCACTGAATCCAATGTAACAAACGGCACTGAGATAGAAATCGTAATCCAGGAGCTTGGCAGCTTGCTAGTATTAGGAACACATATGTCTGTAGTAGTTATGAATACTTTTCCACTTCTTACTAAAGTTCTTATGTTTTGAATCTCTTGATCGAAAAAAGAAACGCATTCACATGCACAATCAACACATATAACAACAATAAAGAGGGATGGGCAGACTGTATGGCACAAAGGTGATCAGGATATTGGAAGATGGAGTTGCAATGCAAGACAGAGTGCAATGGAGTATTAGGTCCTTGGTTTCTGTATGTTTGTCCATGGCCTCAGGAGGAATACGTTTCACGATGTTTGTTCATTGAAAATACCAAGAGTGTAGTTATTGCAACGTTTTCACTACCTATTATCATCTGCAATTCCAATTAAAGCCACACTGGCAAGGGCCACACACATAAGTACTGTACTGCTACAGAAATTCCTGTGGGGCTGCTGATGCTAGTGGCGCCATGTCCACAACAGCCTAACAGGGTGCAACTGATATGAATAAAAGTGTGCAAGTTTCAAATATGTAGTATCCTCTAACATAAGAAAACAAATCAAGATGACAAAACACATTTTTCGTGGCTGCAAGTGGTAGTAATTCCAGCTTAGCTGACGATCCAGTAATTTGAGGAAGCACATAACAAAAGTAGCAGTACATATTCACAGAAAGTACATTAATCTTTGCAAATGCCACAATACCTGCTTTTCATCCCGTGACGAGCTTGTGTCATCTTTTAGTTCACTGGGGTTTTTAGGTGCCCCTTTGGAACCAGCCGCCGGCATCCGCACTTCCTGAAGTTCAGTATATCCTTATCAGATGTGCATCTAATAAACATGTAACTAAAAACAAAATGTGGCCAACTCAGCGAAAAGGCACTGAAAGGACTATGGACTATTGTTTAGCGGACCAATCTAAAATCTTCGGCTTTTACTAGGGACAAGATTCTTCAATTAGAGATAATAAATTGCAAAGATAATAATAACAAGCTATATAGATTACAAAAAATAGTGCTTCACGGATGCATACATCAGGTAGATTGTGCGCATAAAAACTTTTTGGGAAAGGATGGCTTGCAAGGGCAGGAACCATGGCCACAATCACAGTTCTAGGATGAGTTGTTTTGTAAGGAGGGGAGAAGTTTGAATTCTGATGCGCTCAGACCAACCATGCGAGCCCATGGACAAGCACCAGCAGCAGCATTAGACCATTAGTTATTTAAGTACCCTTCTGTCCCAAATTATGTTTGGCTTACACTATGTCTTATACATAGTAAAAGCTAAATACAAAATAATCTATAATTTGAATTGTTGGTAATATTAGCAAGTGTTAACTTAGAAAAAATAGAATCCAATGTCTCAGTGCTTTTACTTTGCCAGAGAATATGTGCCGCGATAATGACACCCACCACACCACGAGCTGTAAGATAAAATCTAAAACCCTTAGTGACCATAAAACATTGCGCTAGTCTCTACCTAAATAGAAGGAGCACAAAACCGTACCCCCACGACCTGCTCGACGAAATGCCTGCACTAACACAACACACGGTACGCCTCTTGGGGGCGCCTGCATTGCATCATTCGGGCCCCGACGGCCCGCCTACAGGTGGTTTCGAAGAGCGGGTGGCCTTGCAGATCGCTCACCTGGACGCATATGACGTCGGGGTCGAGGCGGGCGACGAGCTGGGAGAAAGCCGGCCAGTCGCTCTTCATCCGGAGGAGCAGGCTGTTGGCGTTCCACGTCAGGAACTTGCGCGGCTCCTCGCCGGGCCTCCCCTCTCCATCCCCGCCAGCTCCGGCGGCGGCGCCGGCTGGGGCGGGGTCGTCGCCCGGTGCGGCATCGGCCGCTTGCCGCTTCTTGGCCGGGGAGCCGTCCTTGGGCACTGGCTGGAAGAAGCGCTTCATCGCCTGCGGACTGCGGCACGCAGCTGGGTACGAGGAGAAACCGGACGGTGAGCATTTGAGAAATCGGAAAAGCTCTGGGGTTTCGAACTCACCGGCTGCGGGGGCGCCGGGCGCGGGGAGGCCGGGTGGCTGCGTGCCGGCGGCGGTCTGCTGGGGGAGGGGAAACAGGCGATTCGTTTTTTCTTTTTTTTTTTTTCCTTTTTCCAGGGCTGCGGCCTGCTGGCAGGGGGTGGACGGTTTTTCAGTTTTCTTTTTTTTTATACAAAAAAACATTCTGTTTCGAGTCGGGAATAGCGGTTTCCACGTCAGCACTGAACGGCTCAGCTGCGTGCAATTCCGAACTGTACTGTACTTGCTATATGTAGGTTTGCATTTTGCACACACTGGCATTTTTATCTCAACATGTTTGTTTCCTCGAAAAAGATACGGCAAAGTTCATCTACGATACAATGGCTTCACCGCAGGTTGATCATTTGGGTTTTCGAGGGATAATGGCATTTTCTAGAAAAAAAAATAAGGCTTTGTCAACTTAAGATGTCTTTATACCTTTATTTCGGCAAATGGAAACAAACTTACACGACTTCTATCATTGAAAACGCACAAAATCTCCCAATGTTATGCACAAAATCTCACATAGCAGCGCGGTGATCATCATAAGACGATAAAGATAGGATATTTGCGTAGCCTATACTGCACTTGGATTTTTTATCCTCCCTTGTGTTTGTATCCTCGATCATTAGATTTTTCATAGACATTTCTAACTGTTTAGGAGCTTAAGTATCAGTAGCACATTGGTTCAAGCTTAATATCTTGTGCAAGCTACTAATTAGCATATGTTGAAAAAACTCCTCGTTAGCTATTGTCTTTTGAGTTTTTTTTGTGTGACAGACAAGACAAGCCATCTTTAGCATGGTCACAAGCATGTGTGTTTCTAAGCTCTCACCGGTACATTCAAGATAGCTGCCTGACACACGAGAACATTCTTTTTAAATACTCGTAGAATCAATTTGTTTTGTCGTATGCGTAGAGTTTTTTCAAGGGGAAGTGCTAATGCCTCTCCCCGCAGTCTCCTGTAGGCCATTTTCAATGCAGAGTTCTGTAGTGTTTTTTTTTAAAATAAAATGCAACAAATACATAGATGAAACAATCGGTTACGATATGAAGTTTTAACCTTTTGTTTCATAGATATTTAATTCTATTACTCCTAGATTGGAAAACTGAGCCAATAGAATTTCATCTACATAGAACTCGCATTCCTTGCCATTTTCAAAACGTGGCCACACATCATCGGAGATGTTTTTTTTTTTTTGACAAACTTTTGAATGCAGATGAATTTCTAATAAAGCTCTCATGGACACTGGTTATGGATGTAGCTAAGTAGATACTGACCGAGCAAAATGCAATCCCCAAAATTTATGAAAATATAATTGTTTTTTCAAAATTTCATCATACATGCACAACAAAGATATACACCCCGCTCTAATTTACCAACTGCACCTATGACAGTGGTCTAAGAATCTGTTGATATAATATGATAACTGATCCCTCAAAGTTTGT
Source organism: Chrysopogon serrulatus (assembly GCA_015844335.1). NCBI lineage: Eukaryota > Viridiplantae > Streptophyta > Magnoliopsida > Poales > Poaceae > Chrysopogon > Chrysopogon serrulatus. The sequence goes on from JADLZL010000921.1 coordinate 324,079, forward strand.
CCTTTTCTAAAAAAATCCCTCAAAGTTTGTGAAAACTGAAAACTCACACAAACCTGGCCCAATATAAAAATGAGAGGGGAGATGAGTGGAACATGAGGAGGTAGAGATTGAAAAAAAATCGGATATGAAGAAAAGAAACATATTTTCAGAAGTATAACTAATAAAAGAAAAGGACACGTGTTTTTATCCTACTCCTTTATTCTTTCACCAGCAAATCGTTTCCAAGGTGAGTGTAACGGTACACAATAACAGAAAAAAAAGAACTAAAGAATCAACGCTGCAAATTGATAAAAACAATTGATGAATAATCATCTTAAGGCTGATGAGAAATAAATTCGGACTACGGCGAATCCGATCCCAGCGCCGACGAGGGACAGTCAAGCTAGTCCACCCTACTGATCTCTTGTTCCGTCTCCTGCTGCTGTCCCGGCGAACTCATCTTGGCCACGCCGCCCACCTCGCCGCCCGTCGTCTCCTGCTGTTCCGCCGCCGTCTTGTCGGCCCCGACGCCCAGCTCACCGTCCGCCTCCTTCCTCTTCTGTCGCGGGCCCCGCGGCGCCACCCTGTGCTGCGTCAGCTCGCCGACCACGATGCCCCTCAGCATCTGGAGCTCCCTCCGGTGCGCGGCCAGCTCCCCGGACTCCATCGCCGCCACCTTCCTCGCTATAGCCCGCTGAATCATGGCCCGCACCTGCTCCTGCAGCCCGACGCCACTGCCACCGCCACCGCCGCCGACGATCTCGTTCGCCACCGCGGTGCCGTCGGGCCGGAACGCGACGGTGGTCACGGCCACGCCGTGCTCGCGCGCCACGTCCCGCGCCTCCGACACCAGCTCCGCGTGCTTCGCCGCGAACAGCGCCTCCTTCTCCTCCTCCTGCTGCCCGGGCACCGTGTCGGCGGCGCCGGGAGCGGGTTTGTCGGCGCCGGCGGCTGCTGCCATGCCTCTCGTTGGCCCGAGGTTGTCGATGATCCGATTCCCGCCCTCTTGCTTTTTGTTTTCTTCTTCTCTTCTGCGTGATAGTACGATTTATTATGATAATGATGATGATGATGCGGTGCAGATTGGAGGATTATGCGAGCACTTGATATTTATGGTCTGGGATTTAGTCCGCGTTTGACTAGTTAACCGCGAGATTAACGAATCGTAGTTGATAAGGATTCCGAGTGTAATTGCAGTTAGTATTCAAAACACACATCAATATTCTTTATTACATAGTTTAAAACACATTAATACTCGGATAATAATAAAAAATCACGCTTTTTTGAGAAACAAAATCACGTTTTAATATTTTCAAATAAAAAATAAAATTATTAAAACACAAACACACCTTCTTTTTTTTTTGAGAAAACACACAATCACACACACACCTAGTAGACGGAGAAGACTGGAAAGCCAGGAACCGGCCTGGCCCAGACTCTGGTGGGCTGAGGCCTGGAGGCCCACTCCAGGATGAAGTCGGCCTGGCCCAATAAAGCCGCCGGCCTCGCCTCGCCTCGCCTCGCCTCGCCTGCAAGAAGGACAAGCCGGAGGGGAGGAAGGAGAGCTGGAGAGAGAGAGAGAGAGAGGTGGGATTCGCCATGGACATCATCACGCAGCTGCAGGACCAGCTCGACGAGATGGCGGTGCTCGCCGTCAACACCTTCGGCACGCTGCAGCGGGACGCGCCGCCCGACCGCCTCTCCAACAGCTACCCGGACCCGCTCAACCCCAACCCTAAGCCCGACGACGACTCCAAACCGCAGGGCCAGGGCCAGCCCGGCGCGCCTCCGCCGCCGGCGCAGGCGCAGCCACCCGCCCCTGACCTCTCCGAGCAACCGAAGGCTATGAGCCACGCCCTCGTCCTCGCGGCCAAGAAGGTAGGTACCCTGCCCCTATTTTCTTCTCGGCCTCGCCATCTGCTCGACCAAATGCCCGCCCGGGGATTCGAAAATGTCTTCGTGTGGTTACGGCGAAAGTTTCAGCTCGCCTTTCCTTGTCTTAAGGCGAATGCTGCGAACAAGTGAAGGACTAGCTGTTTAATTTTGCTTGTTTGCTTGCGTTCTGTGGAGTAAAGCACACAGAACCATGTCCACTGAAACTGTGTTTCCACTTACTAGTCTTCATCTCGTGCTTATCCATTGCATAAGTTTTTTGTTCCAATAGTTGTACAGATGGTACAGTGATGCGTATGACAGTCATGTTTCCCAGAAAAAGAAAAGAAAAGTAGTAGTGGACAGTATAGTGATTCACAACACTGAACAATCATGTTTCCCAGAAAAGATCAATCTGTTCTTTTTATTAGCCATAGTTGAAATGTGTTGGAACTACGACTATTCCTTTGCCTAACAAACTTTAGATCAAAATGTGCTTGCTGGGATTGCTTTCAACCTTTTTTCCCCCCTTAGAGGAGTGATTATGGCCTTCTATGCAGTTTGATGCGCTTGTTGCGGCATTGCCACTATCATCAGAGGAGGATCAAGTGAAACGAATCCAAGAGCTACAGGTAGATATCCGACACTCGATTAATTTATGAAGCACTGATTTTCAAGGATGGGCATCTGTCAAACTCCTATACTTCAAATTGTATAAAAAATTGAAATTTGCAGGCAGAGAATGAAGTCGTGGGATTGGAGCTCCAGAAGCAACTTGAAGCTGCTGGTAACATGATCCTCACAGTTTAGACTATAGAGTTCTTAGTATTATATATGGCTAATTACTGATATGGTGCACCTCATTGCGTTACAGAAAGTGAGTTGAAGCTGGTTGAGGTGCTGTTCAATGAAGCAACGGACAATTGTATAAATTTTAAGAGGCTAGATTAATCATATTAATGTAAGTTCAAATGAATTTTTTCCACAACTTCTCACTGCGCTATAAATGTTAATTTTATTTTCATTTGGTTCCAACAGTTACTGCTTGTTTGCATATATATGGCCAACATTACAAGTATTGGAATCCGATTTAGCTCATAAGGATAAGATGGCTTTTAGGTGTATGACATAAATAACTTGAGCATACGCCATATGATCTTAACTTCAGTTTTTCTATGAGGCACCGTTTGTGTTGACAAATCAAATATCTACCATAACAGGTTTGCTGAAGGGAACTTGGTTCTCATGAATGGATGGGTGTGGAGAATGAATGCCAGTAGAAACTTCATTCTATCTTTTTCAAATTCTCTACTTGTTAACTCTGTAAACAATGATTCCAATTCTGTCTTATAGCTTTTGTGTACTGGTGATTTCTGAAAGGACCTGCTGGATTAGGATTAACCTTTGTTGCAAGGTGCAATGTTTTTAGTATCAACTTGGTTTCATTTCACGCCTGAATTGTGCTTTTGTCTTGTTTATTTAATGGATCTGCTACCTGCCTTCATTTGGAATTTCTTATATCAGTCGTTTTTAAGACCAGAGTCCTGTTCCTAGTCTGCCTTCCATTGTCCCCTCCCATCCCATGGGATAGAACTTTACTGCAAAATAGAAGCATACAATCTCTAAAGACTCCCAGCATAAAAACCAGTAACGACAATACTAATCCTCTACAAGTTTGTAGACATATATAAATGATAAATCTTGGTTGGAATTCTAGCAGCTCTGATTCTGTAAGGATACTTCCTGCTCACATAATGGACATAAATAAATAAAAAAAAACAAAGAAAACATGCATCATCCCCTATAATCTTATTCAGATCCATCGTCCAGCGGCACAGCAGTCCCTCTTCCTTCCATGCATGTCAAGCATATTTGCAGGTGCCAAGACCTGCAAGAGGAGCCATGTGAACCCTCCAACACTCAGTTGACAAGCAACGAGACGTTCAGTCACAGCAAGGGCACTGCTACTCACTGGGGTCAGTGATGGTGATGAGGCCGGTGCCGTTGAAGAAGCAGTTCCACGAGTTCCTTCCCCGGGCCTGGTAGTAGGCGTTCATGGCCACCGACGCCCGCGACAGCAGGCTGTCTGGCCGGGCGCAGGCGCCGGTGCCCTGGATGACGCCGCAGTCGCTCTCGGAGCAGGCGAACTCCAGGTTGCCCCGCAGCGCGCCGCCTCGTCCGCCGACGGCTTGGCCACGCACCATGTCTTGCTCCTATGGCGCAAGGGTTCTGCTGCTGCTGCTGAAGATGGGATTCAATTTCAGTGTCAGATTAGTGGATAAACTCTGGAATTTTTTAATCCTGATGCCAGCCAAAATGAATGTGATCATTTACCGTCAGTGTGAAGAACAATCACCGATAGTGTGAGGGATAGGGATACGAAGAAGGCGATGAATGTGACGTTGAATGATGCCATTGCTTCAGGCTTCTGGATCAGAGAACGCAAGAAGCCTGTCTTCCTGTGTAGTTTTGTTGCAACAGCGAGCGATGTGTGTGTGTTTTATTTGGTTGGGAACGTGACCAAGAATTGGTTGCAGGCTGAACAAATTTATAGGGAGGAGGAGGAGGAGGAAGATGAACCGGAACAGGCAGCAGCAGCAGCACAAAGGGCGTGTGCAGCAGAAACGGTTGGTTTTAACGCGTTTTATGGCCACATTTACACTGGGGCTAACGGAATTGCCACACATTTAGTATTCCATCATGAAAAGGATAATCAGTGACGTGAAGCTGAACAGCAGCAGTGTCCAACCTTTAACCAAAAAAAAATGTCCGTGTTACAGCCAAATATTTATCCTGCATTTCCTTTTATTCATTTTTTCCATTGCAACATAACACGACTATGTATGTATATATGTATATACGTACTTTGCTGAGCTTCCTCTAGTGTGTATATATATACTTATTACAAACTAAAAACATGACAAGAACCAAACAAATCGAATCACTCGAAAACTAAACCCTTTGTAACAAATGAAACACTGGTGGCTCATCCAAATTCGAGACCAAGATGACCTTGACTCGTTGTTGCTTGTTACATGCATGTTCTGTACGTTTTAACGGGCGATTAAATAAGTCACGTTCCTTTTTTTTCGCCCCCATGGGCTCTGTTTTAGCATAACCATTTCATTTCATCCTGAATATAGCCTCAGCTTTGACCGTATCGGTTGTCGACATATCGGGCATCTGGTGAGGCTCTCCCCACACTCCCTGCAGGTCTGTTGCTCAAATGCACAAGAAAATTAGGATATAAATGAGGTTTTTCTTTCTTTTTGGCTTCTATAGGTTGCTGCAATTGCATTGTATTTGTAACAAGTAATGGAAAATAGAAATCTCTGAATAATATGTCCTCACCATGTGGCCACATCCGAATGCTAGATCCTTGGTATTGGTCAGGCAGATTGGACATACCTGCATCAATCAACACACAGACATATTATATATACATATATGCATATATATAATAAGCATCGCTGCAACTGCGAGATTGGGCTCATCTGACTTGATCATCTCTTGGCGTTGCGGCGGCGCCGACATTGCTGGCTCCCCTCCTCAGCGACCCCTGCCTCTGCGCTTGTGGCAGAGGCGGCGGCGCCGGGGTCACTCTCTTGGCCTTCCCCGTGGATCGCCTGCATGCATTCAGGTTCAGGTTCAGACACCACAAAGAGATTCAGAAAGCAGTTTCAGAACTAATTGTCAAGCCACATGGATGTCCATGGTGTCGATCGCATTCGATCTACAATGCATTATTAGCATTACCCCAGGATGCCGAGCTCCATGGTGGCCTTGTACTGGATGGGCACCTCCATGAGCGCGGCGAGCGCGAACGCCGACTCCTTCTGCTGCGGCGTCGCCGCCCGGGACATGATGGAGGTGAAGTTCACGAACTACATATATATAAATATGCCGCCATTATTCATCTTCAGAGTTCATCTTCAGAGCAGAGGTAGCAGCTGGTGTTCACTTACCTGGAAGTTGTCGAAGTCGCGGGCGGGCAGCTTGTCGTCGAACCTGCGCATGTCGTCCCACGGCCCATCCCCGACGCCAACCAGCACGATGGAGAGCGGGTAGCTGCTCGCCATGACAATGGAGTCCACGGTCCTCTTCTCCTGCGGGCTGAGCTCGCCGTCGCCGGTGTCGACGCTCCTGGTGACCTGCCCGTCCGCGACGATGACGAGCACGTGGTACTGCCCGCCGCTCCGGTCGACGATGTCGACGGCGGCCTCGACGATGGGCGCGAACGACGTGGGCCCGGAGAGCCTGAGGTGCGGCACGATCCGGCGGTAGCAGGCGAGGACCTCCTCGAAGCCATGGCACGGGGAGTTGTCGGCGTGGAAGCTGAAGACGTTGGCGTCGTGCGTGGTGGCGTCGCCGAAGCCGAAGCAGGGGATGAGGTTGTCCTCGTCGAAGGGGGCCAGCGTCTTGCCGATGATGGCGATGGCCTGCTCGTACGGGTTGGGGTCGCCGGCGGCGAGGCGGTGCAGGCTCTGCCCGTTGAAGGATTGCTTCCCCGTCCACTCGTTGCTCTTGGTGAAGTCGATGCCCAGGATCAGGTTCGAGGACTCCAGACCTTGCTCGCGCAGCGCCGCCGCCACCTGGTCGAGAGTCGTGTAGGTGTCCGGGATGTACGAGTACTTCTTGGACAGCATCGCCCTCCGGTGCCCGCCGCCGCTGGCTGCTGCTGCTGCGGCGGCGGCGGCGTTGTAGGCCGACGGCTGCCGGGTGGGTCCCGGGACCGCTGCGCCGGCGGTGGCCTTCCCCAGACCGACGGTGGAGCAACGCGCCGAGCACGCCGCCCATGCGCCGCTAATGGCTGATGAGGATGGCTGCCCGCTGGGTTGCAGTAACATGCGACGAAAGAAGTATACTTGCTTGCCGCAATCCAGAGGTACCAGAGGGATCGATCCGCGGCTCGATCGGTCGATCGCACGCGAGGAACACGAACAAGATTCGGACGAGCAGACGACGGCACGTCAGAGGGAGGAGAGACGATGATGATAAAGCTGCTGGAAGGACGGACGGATGGATTGATTATTCTGTGATCAAGCGATCGAAAGAGATTGTGGAAGCTGCAATGAAGCTTCTTGAGCTCTTTCCCCGTCGGATGGTTGTAGGGGAAGAAGGACGGATCGAGAGGAAAGCTCTTTATTCCATTCCCATGCTCATCTTTGCTGTCTGAGAACCCACGCTCACGCCACCACCACTCACTCAGGTTAGCTCAGGCCTCCAGTACATGGTTTTCGTTTGCCGCGATGATTGATACATCTAAACATGGCCGTAGTAGTTCCCTGCACAAAGTAACGAGGGCTTTGTTCTGATAAAAGCTTCAAGCGCCCACTTTGGTGTATGCATTATGGTAGATATGGTGCGATGCCACGAATTTTCATAGTGCTGAGCCCATCCCCAACGCATCAATTTGACAACTGCCTCAGCCTCCACGTCGGAGCCTTTGCTACATGTGACACCAAACAACAGCCTCAGCAGAGCATCACAGGTTACCGTGTGCTCCATCCGACAAAAACCTTGCCTTCGTCTAAACGCGTGTCGAAGACTTCACCGTGTGTATGTTTTGAAGAAGAGGAGAGGAAAAGCTGCATAATGGACAATGGTGGGGATTAGAAAGAGTGAAAAAGTATTGCCTTCTTTAGGAGACTGAAAACACTCACTCTACTTTAATTGGTTCTATCTACGTGGACTCCGAGGTATATGATTAGGGTTTCCCCAACGCGCCGATGTGGTGTACTACCTCAAAATCCACATCGGCGCGAAACATCCATGTCAAGCCTGTTGATAGCCCCGCAGAGCGCAGAGCAGCCTGCAGAATCACTAGTAGTCTCGTCAGACCAAAAGCTAGAGCTACCACTGAGCAGCGATGGGAGAGGCCAAAGCTGGAAACGTGTGCTCTAGGGGACAACGTCAGATGAAAGACTGCAAAAGGGAACAACGTAGTTGTTTTTTTTTCTTCTAGCATAACGCTAGAGCGCGTGAGAGAAATAGCTTCACGTTCTTCCGGTGATCGAAGGCAATGGTAGCGACAAGCTTGCATTGGGGCAAGCCCCATGTGTCGTAGTAGCCAGTAGGCGAGATCATCTTTTTAATTTGACGGTACGTATGAAATATGTTTATTCCAATTGCACGAAACATTTTCTTTCCGTTGATGATGATCAGTTGGGGTTTTTATAATATCTTTGGCTAATTTATTTATATATAAAAAGGTCTAATTACCATTGAGCCTCTCTGCCCCCAATTCCCCGTGGCAAATAATTAAGCTGATGAAACCTGAGATTCTAGCCAGGCGCGTCAGCCGTACGTGTACCTACGTGGCTACTGTGGCACCGACGACGATGCATGCTGTGTCCGTTCTGTATAAAGTGGCAAATAAAGATGAGTCATGTGTGGTATACATGTGTGACGATGACGATGATGCGTCATCATGCCATGTCAGATTCTCCCGTAACTAACTGATGATGCATGGAGACTTGTTCGGCTGGCTACAGCACTTGTGCCAAGAAACTTCGCAGTGAATGATAGGATTGCAACAAGAACACGCACAGGAATGAAATGGAAGCTTCACTTGTATAGGACTTTGGACTTGGAGATGAAACTTCCTAGTGAATCATGATCTCATGCATGGTCAGTTTAGCAGGATTTTTTTTACCGTCCTTTCTTTTCTGAGAACAAAGACTTCATTTCTAGTCCTGTTAAATACAATGAGATTTAGGATATCATGCAACAGTCATAGACATTTAGAATTTGAAATCAAAGCAAACTTGGTTGTATAATTCGGAGTCATGTTTGCTTCCCTCCTTACAAGATCAAAAAACAAAATGTGTGCATTTCCGACTAAGTTCCTGGATTTGATTTAGCACTAGAACAATAGCACAACTATTACTGGTACTAGAATTCCATAGAGCCACAAATTCATGGCAATCCGTTTCAACAATCACCTTTGTCAGTCCGAGATCCTTTATCTGTAGCGTCGCATCATGATAGGCATAAGCTTCCAAAGTAAGAGCCCATGGTGTTTACATTTGGCTGCTACTAATTGACCTTGCGCGTTGCATAAAACCACTCCAGAGACACCTTAACGAGAGTTCCAGTTTTAAAAGTTACATCAAAATTCACCTTAATTACTCTATCTGGAGGAGGGCACTGGTGAACTTTCTTCACTTGCATCTCTTTTTTTTTCGTGATCACGACTTCACCAGTATTTCATTAAAAAGTCTTCACTTGCATCTTCAAAAGTGTATGTTGATGGATGGTCTAGAATGGATAAGATCAGTTCCTGTTTCCCATGCCCACCTACAAGTTTGATATATAGACATTGATGTTCCTCCGTGCTTTCTTCTATTTCTTGCCGTCCATAATGCCCACATGGCACATAAGATGAGCCACATTTCTCCTATGAACAAAATACAGTGTTAAGAAGGCCCTGACTCTAGGTAATTAGGTACAACAATTGTAATTTAATGCGATAGATATTTTTGAAAGACTTCTAGAAGGGTTGAGCCAAATAAAGTGCATTAAGTTAAAGCATGGTAAGTTTCTAAAAAAATCTCTAGTTGTAGCGTAGCGGCTTCTTTGGTGGAGGTAAAGCCATTTTAGAAGTCTAGTAAATATGACTTCCCCTGGCAATTTTGCTACAGTTTATGCTAAATTTGTGAGTTGGAAAACCAAAAAAGTGCTATACAACAAGGAAATTAAAAGATACAAATTACTAACCAAGAAAATCAAGTACGACACAAAAGATTTTCTAGCCATAGATAAGTAAAGATGTCAGTCTTATTTTTGCTCTGAATAAAATAAGACATAGTTTTTCTAGAAAATCTTGTAATTTTGCATAGAATGCTGTCTTCCTCTAAAGATTAGATCATTTCTCTTGTTCCAAATACTCGACCAACATATAATAACAAAGACATCCATGAGAAGGAAAATCTAAAGAGAGCTTGAAATCTTCCAACGAAGTAAAAAGAGTCCATGTTTTGGAAGTTGAAGCCTATGAAATTCCAGCATCCTTGAGCATCTTGAATATTATATACTTTTTTTTTTCGAGATCGTGCGCTGCACGTATTTCATTACGAGAAGTGGGAATTTGGATTACAGGGAGTTGAGCGGGTAGGTTCAACGAGGAGTGCCCCTACCGCGCCGAACCGGGCAAGCACAACAAAACAAATGCCAAACATCGGCACAAACGAAACCCAAAGCAATCACAGCAGAACCAACAGACCAGACAACAATTTGTAGCCCGCTATGTTCCATTCATTGGCCTCCTCCACGATGGCTTGAAGAAGGCACGCCGGCTGCGTAGCGATGCCGTTGAACACTCGTGCATTGCGCTCCTTCCAGAGAGTCCAGCCGATTAGCAAGAAGAGAGTGTCGAAGCCCGAACGCGCAGATTTGGGAACAAGCTTTCTTCGACGCAGCCACCAGTCGAATATGGTATCATCAGAGGTTGGCATGAGGTGACTGAGGTGTAGTTTGCCGAGTATTACAGCCCACAGTTCCCTCGAGTATACACAGCCGAGAACAAGGTGGTCAATGGACTCCACGGCTTGATCGCAGAGGGCGCAAGTGTCAGTATCCTGCAATCCATGGTTGAACCGCCGTAGCGCTGTCCAGCAACGACCGTGAAGGGCGACCCAGAAAAAATGCTTTACCTTTGGAGGCGCTCGAATCTTCCAAAGTTGCTTGGCCCCAAGAGGCCTGGAAGATCCTAAGAACATGAAGGAGTAGGCTGAGGACGCGGAGTACCCGCCATCAGCAGACCAGGCCCAGCGGATGGAGTCGGGGCGGCCATGGTCGAGGACTACATCTTCCGTCAGTTCCCATACCCGTAGGTAGTCGAGGATGACATGCACAGACATGCCTCCTTCGATGTCCCGGACCCAGGCACGCTGGTGGAGCGCATCGGCGACCGTTCTGCAGCGCGCGCGACGCCGAATCGCTGAAAACAGGTGAGGCGCAGCATCACAGAGGCGCGATCTCCCCAGCCAAGGATCGAGCCAGAAGAGCGCCACCGTGCCATCACCAAGGGACCAGCTGGTCGCGGTCCTGAAAATCGCTTCAACCATCGGCTCGTGGTTGCACCGCAGGCCGATCCAATCCTGAGATGCAGAGCGCTCCTTCCAAAGCCAGCGCACCCGGAAGGCGTATCCCAACCTTTTGAGGTCCACAATACCTAGGCCTCCAAGCTCTTTTGGGCGACAAACGACAGTCCACGCAACTCTGCATCGTCCTCCAGTTACCGTCACCTTGCCCGACCAAAGAAACGCGCGGCGGAGCCTGTCAATCTGCTGGATCGCCCAGGGAGACAGGCACAGGACGATGGAAACGTGAACTGGAATTGCAGAGAGGGTAGAACGCACGAGCGTTGCACGGCCGGCTTCGTTGAGCATTTCCCCTTTCCAGCCCGGGATCCTTGCAGCAACCTTGTCGATTAGGAATTGTTCATCCGACTTGCACAGGCGGCGCACCGATAGTGGAGCACCAAGATAGATGCAGGGGAACTCCTTAATTGCACAGCCGAAGGTGTTTATGATCATTTGATGGTGGTTCGGCAGGCATCGAATGGGCGTGGCAATGCATTTTTCTAAGTTGGTGAAGAGGCCAGATGCATTCCCGAAGTGCAACAGGCCCTCCTTTAGGGCCACGAGGTCCTCCAAGTTGGGGTTCAGGAACAGAACCACATCATCGGCATATAGCGAAATCCGGTAGCGTAGCGCAGGCAACGGCAGAGGCGACAGCAGATGGTTGCTATCAAGCCAGAGAATGAGCCTGTTGAGGACGTCGGCTACAATGAGGAACAACATGGGCGACAGAGGGTCTCCCTGGCGAAGGCCTCTGGCATGACAGATACGTTTTCCGGGCCTCCCATTGAGTAGAATCCGGGTACTGGCAGTGGACAGTAAGATCGAGATCCACTCACGCCATCTGGTGCCGAAACCCATGTGCTCAAGCACTTCCAGAAGAAACTGCCAGGCAACCGAGTCAAAGGTTCGAGCTATATCGATCTTCAGGAGTAAGGATGGTGCTTTCCTGGCGTGAAGCGTCTTGGCGATTAGCTGAACCGAGTGGAAGTTGTCATGGATGCATCTTCCTCTAATGAATGCACTTTGATTTGGCAGAATGAGATCATTCAGTCGCCTAGCCAGACGCACAGCAAGGCACTTGGCAACTAGCTTTCCAAAACTATGCATAAGGCTGATAGGCCTGTAGTCCCGGATTTCCACCGGCGCATCCTTCTTCTTCAGTAGAATCATGAACGCATCGTTAAGCAAGAAAAAGCTGCGCGAGTCAAGGCTCCAGAATGCGTTCATGGCATTGCAGACGTCTCTTTTTATGATCTGCCAAGCCGATTTATAGAAGAGGCCGGTCATGCCATCAGGTCCCGGTGCCCTCTCGTTCGGTAGCTCACGAATTACGGACCAGATTTCCTCTTCACTGAAAGCAGCCTCCAACTCATCCAGTTCAAAATTTGGGACACCCAAGGTGTGCAGGTTCATCCGGTGCTGTCTCGCGAATTCGGTGCCTAGGACTGAGTTATAGAACTGCCAGAGGGCGTCAGCCATATGTTCGTTGGACACCAACACTTCACCCTGGACGTTGAGGGAGTGGATAGTGCTTTTACGTCCCCGATGACAGGCCTGCAGATGGAAGAACCGGGTGTTGCCATCTCCCTCTGCAAGGAAACGCAGCCGAGAGCGTTGTCGAGCAATGGTTCTAGAGAGTGAGGCAAGTCCAAGGCACCTAATCTTGAGATTAGAGCGAAGCGTGTGCTCCTCGGCCGTAAGCGTTCTAGTTTCCATAGCAGTGTCCAGTCTACAAACCACTTCTCTGGCGAGCATAAGCTGAAGGCGGACGCTACCAACCTGCTTGGAGCTCCAGCACTTCAGTGCTCTAGCCAGGGTGCGCAACTTGTGGTCTAGCGCACGGCACGGGTCTGCATGACGCAATGGAGCAGCCCACGTCGTCTCCACAACAGACAGGAAGCCTGGCAACTTGACCCAAAAGGATTCAAAACGAAACCGGCGGCGGGGCCAAAAGGAAGTCATGATCGTCAGTAGAAGTGGACAATGGTCCGAACAGTCAGATGACAGTGGCTTGAGGTAGTGATCAGGGAAAAGCTGGAGCCAGGCCGAGTCAGCGAAGAATCTATCCAGCCGTTCAAGGGTTGGGTTTTCGTGGCCGTTACTCCAAGTGTATAACCGACCCAACAGTTGCAACTCGTCAAGCAGTAGCTGATCAATGAATTGCCGGAATCGCCTCATATTGCGACGGTTGAGCCTGCCGTTGTTTTTATCTATTGCACGGTAAATGAGGTTCCAGTCACCACAGAGTAGCCAAGGCCCAGAGAGCAGTGGCCGCAGGCCAGCAGTCTCCGCCAGGAAGAGGACCTTGTCCTCGTCGCTCTGTGGACCATAGACCGAAGTGATCGACCATGTCGCGCCATCAGCAACGGAGGCGAGCGACACCGAAACGGAGAAGGAGGCAACATGTGAGAAGGTCATGGACCAAACAGCCGGGCGCCAGGCAAGGAGGATACCCCCCGAAGCACCAATGGAAGGCAAGAAAACGTAGTCAAACCCGCTCCCTAAAATCTCCAATACCAGGCGATTACAAACCAGAGGAAGTTTCGTCTCTTGCAGACAAACAACAGAAACAGAATGCAGCTCGACGAAGGAGCGCACGACGTCGCGACGGGCGCGGCCATTAAGGCCACGCACATTCCAGCAGAAAATGTTGTAAGTCATTGGCATAGGGAGTGGCCACCGAATGCGTCATGGTCACGGGGGACATCAGAACCCCGTCGACCTCGGACGCCCTTGGTCGGTAGTCTTGACGTCATTGAAGAGGGTTGAACGCCTCGTGCTTGGGCTGGGGACAATGGTGCAGCAAAAGGTTGCCTCATACCTCGCCGCCGCCGTGGTATCCACGGCAGCCGTGCTTTCTGCGAGGCCCATCTTGACCATGAGAACATTCTGCGCCTGGGCGGTGGAGTCACCCATCCGCGGCTTTGCAGCCAAGCGAGAACTTCGACGTGGCGACGCAACAGGTGGGGCTGCCCGGGCGACCCGGAGCGTCGGCCGGCTCTTAATCAGCGGAGAGACCACCGGTAGCACCACCTGTTCACGGATCCGACCCCTGATAACGGACAGAGCTCCCGGCGCAACAGCGGAGTCATCACGCTCATCAGAAGTCACAGAGCATGGTGGGAGCTGGGCGCTCGGCGGAGGCGGGGTGTCTTCCGCGGCCCATAAACCGCGCTCAACCACCTGGGAAGCGGCATCGTAGCGACATAGGAAGAGGTTCGGCCCAATGCCATCGTCATGTGGGACTCGGAGCCAGCCCAAGGTGGCCCGGGTCTCAGCAATCATCGGATCGTAGCGGCAGGTCGGCGGTGGGCGCACCCTCTGGGCGGACAAAGGAGGGACAATGTCGACATCCCGTGCTGGCGGCGATCGGCCGCACACGACCGTGGCAGGACCAGCTCAAGCCGCATAGGGTCAGCGGAGCAGTCCAATCGAACAGGAGTTGCGCGGCCCCGGGCACGGCATGGGTCAGCGAAAAGCTCCCCTTTGCCGTCAGGCACGCCACCCCGACCCGTGACCGAGCGGCACATGGGGCGCCGTGATGGCGACAGAGCAAGCGGAAGTGGGCCAACCGTCAGCGGACACGGCAGGGCCCCAACGACTACCGCTCCTGCCCCGGCGTGGGGGACACCAGATGCTCCGGCGGGGAACACCCGTGGCGGCGACATCAACGGCGGGCGTGGTAGCGACGCGGCGTGGCTTTGAAGGCGCCCCGGCACACCCGGCCAAGCGCCGGAGCACCTGGGCGGCAGACGACTCCGGAACGTAGGAGGACGACTGGATGGAATCCTGAAGAACCCCGGCCAGGACTGGCCGCGGGGACCGGCGTCATCGTCGCCGTCGAAGCCCTCGCCATCGGAGGAGCTGGAGGAATCCGCATCCCAGTCCTGGAACTCGATCACCCTGAGATGCGCCAAGTAGCGCAGAGTAGGCAACGAGGGATGGATGATCTCATGCTCGCGAAGCGCCAGGACGCCGCAAGGGTCGTGCGGTGGCGGAGGCTCAGGGATGACAATGATCTTCTGCTCCGGGATCAACAGTGGGTGCACACACCAAGCTGCAACGAACGTTTCTCGACCATCGTCGGCGTCGACCCGGTCATCCTCCGGCGTGGCGACGACGATCTTAGCACAGGAGGAGCCCAGGAGCACTTGAAGGACCTCCGCAGAAAGTGCGTGGGCTGGGACATTCCTGATTCCGACAAGAACGCGATAAGTGAAGGCGCCAGAAAAGGCATCAACAAGCTTGGACCAGCGCTTCCAGGTGAGAACGAACGGGGCCCCCGGCGGAGTCCGCGGCGCACGGAGGACCCGTTCCAAGTCCTCCCGACGATGAAAGCGGGCGATGAAGTCCTCGGGGAAATGGCGCGTGACGGACACCGTGTCCGCAGCAAGCCCAAACTCATCCCAGAGGTGTTGACGGATCATGGCCGGCGAGACCGGCGGCCTCGTGCCGGCAA
The DNA here is from genome assembly GCA_015844335.1 of Chrysopogon serrulatus. Lineage (NCBI taxonomy): Eukaryota > Viridiplantae > Streptophyta > Magnoliopsida > Poales > Poaceae > Chrysopogon > Chrysopogon serrulatus. Next base: position 339,475 of record JADLZL010000921.1, read on the forward strand.
TCATGGCCACCAGAGCAAGCGACAGGGCGTCCTCAGCGGCCTGCACCATCCGCCGAGGAATGACGACAAGCTCAACGTAGGGGCGATCCTCCTCCGTGGGTTGTCGGCGCTGTCCCCGCCGAAGGATGAGGTCTTGAGGGCGACGGCGGCAGCGGCGGGGGAAGACGGCCCCCCCGGCCCCAATGGCGGCTGGCTCGGCTGCCGGCTCGACTCCGCCCCGCCCGGCAAAATAGTGCCGAGCTGGGGCATGATGAGGTCGGCGCCATGGCACGGGGGCGCGGCGGCTTCCAGGGCTTGGTGAGGCGCGCAACACGAGGCAATGCGGAGAGTAGGCCAATAGAGGCCCGGCGAGCGGACCCCGTGTCGCGAGGAGCCCGGCCTCCCGGAGGCGGCGCTCCGTGGCCGACGAGGGCGCGCGGGAAGCGGCCCGCCCGTGCCGCCATGCGAGGAGCAAGCGGACAGTTCCACGCCCCGGTGGCTCGCACCGGCAGGTGCGGCACCCAGACGGGGGAACGAAGCGACGGCGGCGTGGGCGTGGCCTCAGCGAGGCAATTGAAGTATCGACCCACCATGTCCGCCGGCACCGAGGAGGCTGCAGCGGCGGTCGCCGCGCTGCCAACGACGATCGTGGACAGGGCGGTAACCTCACCATCCGGCTCAGCAGCGAGCGGTGTGGATGGAGAGCCGGGAGCGACGTGGGGTAGCTACCGATGCCGGAGGCACGGAAGGGCCCGGAGGAAGGCCCTAAGGCAGCACTGCCGCTGGGGCGCCGGCGGGCGCGCGCCGACGGCGACGGCGACGGGTCTCGCGGGAGGCCCATCCGATGGAGGCCATAGGCTCGGGGAGAGGTCGGTGCCGAAGGACGCCCCGAAGTCGGGAGAAGAGAAGCCTGCCGCCGAGAGAAGAACGGCCAGATCTAGGCGACGGGCGAGCCCCCAACGAACGGCGCCGCGTTGGGGTTGAGGCCACGGGCGGAGGCAGCGCGGGCGAGGGACTCAGCCTCCTCAACCTCGTCCGCCCAGGATCTGCGCGCCGAGGAGCCAGGATCCATGGCCACCAAGGGAGGGGGGAACGCGGCGACAGAGGGGTGGACGCCGGGGCCGGAATGGCCGACCTAGGACTTCCCCGAATATTACAACTGCATGAACCAACACAATATTCACAAGCAGTCTATCCACGTGTCACAATTCATGCGATAACTATGTGTTGTATGCCATTCTCGATAACTATGTGTTGTATGCCATTCTTTCTTAGCCATACCTTTCCCATACATAGTCGTAAAGCAAGAAAAGCTGCTGCTATCCGCTATGTATAGTAGTCCATAAACCCACGACAATGACACCGCTTTGACACAGCCATGGAAATCATCAAAATTCAAATCGTCAAATATTTTCTTTCATCATGGAAAGTGGACACTGTGTTAGTCATTATTAATTATCCCATTGTGCAGATGGGAGAATCATATGAAAGTTACAAATTAATTAGTCCAATAAAACCGCCACTGAATATTTTAGATATCATCCTATGAAGTGGACGTTGCATTGGTCACAGTTGCTAAAGTATATAGAGAATCATGTTCGTAAGAATTGCGTGGATGATAAGTATAAAAATGTGGGGCCACAATGCCACAGTGTCAAATATATACCCCCTATACCCCCTACTGTGTAGACTGGCAAGGAAAGGAGCTAATTGTTCGATGTTGTTGGAGACAGAAGCTTTGAAAGGAGTCGCACACGCTCAGTGTTTGGAAATATTCTTGTTCCTTTGCAGCCTCACACATTCTAGAAAGAAGGACCAGTCAGCTGATCAAGATTCGTCGGTTGACAGTTTGTGCTTTAGCTTTGGGCATATTATATGCACACACACACGTATTGTTATTCTACTCTATGTACGTTGGTTACTCCCTCCATTCCAATTACAAGTCATTTCAACTTTTTTTTAAGATTCAAAGTATTTTAAGTTCAACTAAAATTATAAAAAAGAATTCTACAAATTTATAAAATTAAATAGATATACCATGAAAATATAATTAATAGATATAATTATAGTATTTGATATCATAAATGTTATTATATTTTATATAAATCTAGTAAAATTTAAAATAACAGAATGACTTATAATTTAGAATTGAGAGAGTAATATAATAATACTTAAAGCACCAATGGAGCACCACTTTGGTATGAGAAACCAACAAAAAAACTACATGGCATAAAAAATTCCTCCCATAGAAGTGAAAAGATATACTCGTCAACTATATAACCCCGATGCACTAGAGCTTCCCTGAATCTTTACTTGTCAACTAGAAGCAATACCAATCCAATTAATAGATGTTGTATATCTCCCAATCTCTCTCCTAATTTATCTCTCTATCGTCCCCTCAGCCTCATCTTTTTCTCTCTAAGGATTTAAAGCATAATAGACATTTTAAGAACTTTGCATAGCAAATATTAGAGATACAACCACTCAACATACATTAATGTTGAATGCATCCGTACTATGCATTAGTGTTAGTTGCGTATTATGATTTTGTTGCAAAAAGTTTTCAAAATACATTTACATATATCGACTAGGATGCATTGAGAATTTTCTAGATTTTTTCTGGGTTTTCTAGTTTTAGAGCTAAATCTGTTTGTTTGAAGCATCTAGATGTATTTTCATGAGGTCTAGAAATTTTTACTTGGGTTTGGAGTATCAAAATCTATCTCCATTTTTTTTTTTGAAAATTTTAAAAGCATTAGAGTTATTTTCCATGGTTTAGAAACATTTTATAAAGTATTTATTGAATCTTTTTTAATGAAAAAAACACTCGAAACCATTGAGGAAGGTAATTTGAATGATTTCAAAAGTTCAAAAAGAGGGTTAATATATTTAGTTTTAGAGTTTAAAGAGAAAAATCAGACTACAAAAGTAGTTCACGAAAGTTAAATGGACTTTTCCATAATAACGCACCACTACAAATCTTTTGAGTGCAGGAATTCATTATTGAAAGGACCGAGGATGCGCCTAGAGGGGGGGTGAATAGGCGTTTCTAAAAATTAACACCTTCAAATGCGGAAACGATTAGTGTTGGAGTTTCCGATGAAATGGAAACTCCAAATCAGAGAAACAAACCCCCTCTCAATATAATAATAAAGAATATAATCAATGAACAAAATGACAACGAGCTAAAACCCTACAACACAAAGTTAGAACAGATAGCGACGACTGAAGCACTCAGGGCGTCGGTATGCACACAGTGACGTGCCGGTATACACGGGTTCTGCAGAGAACTCTCGAGACCTGCTCTTCTCACTTCCAAACTTCGACACTAGTTGCAAGAGCCCTCAAGATGACCTGTTCACCACAGAGAACCTGCAGGGAAGCTCGAATACCACAAGTGGATCACAAACGCAATATGAAATCGAATTTGAGACACAATGTTTGTTTTACCGAAGTTCGGACTCTCACGAGTCCTACTCTCCGTTGAGGTAGCTGCGAGCGACCCAAGGGCCGAGCTCTAGAGGACCACGCAGGTCACCCTAGCCGGAGTCCCTTTCAACTCCTTTTGCTCGAATCGTTCTAGAGGACCACGTAGGTCTCTCTAGCCGAAGTCTTTACAAACTCTGATTCCTTGAGTCCACTCTAGAGGACCACGCAGGTCACCCTAGCCGGAGTCTTTTCCAACTCCCTTTCCTCCTTCCACTAATTTGATTCCTTCCCTTTCGGCGGTGGAATCAACCGTTACTGACTTTTCGAGCCACACCACAATCTCTTGGGTGGTCTTCGGCGACGCCTAACCATCTAGGACCGAAGATCCAAAAGTAACAAATGCAAATCACGAGATTTGATAATATGCACAAGTGCTCAAGAGGTGGCTTGCTCTCAATTTGAATTTCTCTCAACCCATAATTGGATTTGGCAATTGGAATCAATCACTCACTAAGAGAGGGTTGGAGAGTGTTTGCAAAGCTTTAGAAGGGCTTGGGAACCAGTAGAATCAGCAGCCTCCAAAGGTGGAGGCTTGGGGGTATAAATAGCAAAGGTTCCAAAACTAGCCGTTACTAGTCGTTAAAAGATACTGGGGACGCGTCCGGTAGGCATACCGGACACGTCCGGTATGTGCTACAAACACACGCACAGGCTCCCTAGACTTGGCGCAAAAAAATGACCTACCGGAACTTCCGGTACATGACCGTAACTTCCGGTCACCAACGGAACTACCGGTGAAAGACCGGAAGTTCCGCCAAGTGCACTATTAAAACAAGATGCGCGCGCAAGGACAAGGACCGCGCTCAGCACCAGAACCACTGGAAAAGGTCTCTGGGAGAGTCAGCCCTCTGGATTAACTCCCCAATAGTGCACTCACCCCGAGAATACCGGACACGTCCGGTATGCATACCGGACGCGTCCGGTATACACGGGCAGTACAGGCTAGTTAGTCTCTCGTGCTCTCTTTCACTCAAACCTCACATGGGTTGGCTTGAGCACTTATATATAGTATCTATCATCATGATGCATCCCTCTTAATAGTACGGTTTTCCTATTCAACTCAAGACATTTAAATAAAAACGAATTGTGCCACTTGAGTTGATTTGATTGACTTTCAAGACTATAGCTTTTGATCTTTATCACTTGAGGGTGCAATCATGTCCACTTGATCTTTCTTCTTTGAGCATAGCCATCTTGAGCATATGACTTGATTCCATTCATTCCATATGAGTTATTCCAAATGGACCAAGTCATTTTCATCATCCTTTCACCAATAGTGATATTGATCCTTCACACAAATGCAACCACCATAGCTTGGTTGATATCTCGGCTAAATGCAAGTACTTTCTTCTTCACCTTAGCTAGGTTCTTCGGCCGCCAAGCCGTCGCTTGCTCTTCACCCTTGCTTAGTACCTCGAAGCCTTTCCTTGCTATCTTCACCTTCTCAAGCCGTCAAGTCACATCATGTGTTGAATCATCAATTAGAAACATATCCATTTGTATTGATGTCTTCTTCAATCTTTATACTAGCAAGCTTTCAATGTGAGACCAATATATATATGCAATTCAACATGTCTTTAACAACCAATCCCAATATGCTTGCTTTCATAGCAATTATGAAAATCTCACACAATATATAAGCCATTGCATGAAATCCATTTGCATTGTTGTCTTGTGTTTGAGCTAGTTTAATCATATAACAATACATCATTTTGGCTTTGTACATATGGATCAAATACCTGTGAGATAACCAATTTCCTGCATAGCACTTAGCAATAGCATTAGTCCTTTAATCGTATTGTCATCCAATCATCCAAAACCCACTAAAGAGCTAGATGCACTTTCAATTATCTATACCTATTAATAAAGAGGCAAAATTTCAACTCATTTTTTTTGTCCATCAATTTTTTTTTGGTTCACCTCTCCCTCTAACTACCGGACAGTTGCCGGACTTATTATATAACTCGTGCTCATATGAGTTAGAATAGTTTTTGTCCAACGTGATACGGAGTTTGATTTCAAAACGTATTAGTTTGTGTATTATTAGGTATAGACATAATTTATTTTAATTCTAATATATTCGGTTCCTAAACCAAATTCAAATAGAAAAAAAAGTAAAAATCTATGTATAAACCACCACGGTGAGTTTTCTAATTTTGTTTTCCTTATTTTTTCAACTTTTCCAAGAACGTTTGGACTTTTTTTTTTTTTTTTTTTTGGCCATAGAGACCAACGAGAGGACCAGAACGTTCGGACTCATCGACCTTGAATTTTTTTTCCTGATTCTTTTTTCTAATCAATATTTCAATAGGATTCCTTTTGTATTTGTTTTGAAAACTAAGCCCGACGTGTCAGTATACCCAACTTGCTCCAGTTGTGGTAAAAAGAATCTTGCTCATGTTTCATCTTACCGAGAAAAAACCATATTTATAGAAGCATAAAAGATACCGGCCTCTAGGGGAGTTATAGAGACGTGCAAAGCGATGAGGCAGAATTTCTACCTTAATTCATCCTCCTCCCTTAATTAACTTGTGAACATATAATCTGTTAAAGAGTTGAAAATAGAAACCAATCACGTCACTTCTCGGTCACTCATGTTCCTGCCATAAAAGAAAACAAATGATTTCTTTTGCACGGCGCCTCATGTCGTTTGTGGCGTGCGTGCATCGTGGCCGAGGAGCTCCGCGAGCAGGCACCGGTGCGAGCGAGGACTGCATACGAGAGGTAGCGTTGGCGAGCAGCTTTCTAGAGGCGGCGTGGGTGAGGTGGGGCAGAAGAGAAACTCCGCTGGCACAAGGTGAGACTAGAGAGCAGCTGCCGGGCAGCGGTGCGGATGAGGGCCTTCAGAGATGTGGCGCGGTCCTTCCGGAGACGGGCGCGAGCGAGGATCTTAGTTTTTATTAGACGGCAAAGTTGGCGAGCAAACTTTCTAGCAATGGGGGCGGGCAAGGACCACGGACCACCGGCACATGCAAAACACCTTCCGAGCGGTGGCGGGGGACGCCGAGGGCCTTCCGAGTTTGTAGAGACAACGCGAGCGAGGATCTTGTGAGCGTTGGGGTGAGGACCGGCCCCTCCTGGGCAGGGCGGTCTCGCAATCTCTCTTAATCTCTTATCCTATCGACGGAAAAAACGAGAACTTAAAAGAGATACTGTATATGCATGACATTTGAGCACCAAAATCATGAGATGATAGACGTAGTTGATATGGTCCTTAAAAGAAAGTCATAAGTCTCTATATTTAAATGTACTAACACATGGATAGTATAAAAGTTAAACTTGTCATATCTACATGCTCGCTTTTGAACCGGAGAGAATCTTTCAAGGTTGCAATTCAATTGTATATAGGCTAACGTTGATCTTATCATATTATTGCTAATATTAGCTTATATCATGGTTATACTAAAAAATATAGTATCATGGTTATACTAAAAAATAATAGTTTTGAATTTTAGACAAAAAAAAAGTAAAGCATGAATATATATGTATCATTCTTGTCCTTATTTTTTTTTATAAAAATTTAATTGTTTTCACCTGTTGCAACGCACGAGCATGTTTTAGTAGTAAATATAATTTTCCAAATGAATTAGTTTACTTTTCAAAGAAACAAAACGCAAGAACGAGAAACAAAATTCCATGTTCCAAAGCGACCTAAGGATGATAGAAAAAAAAAAAGTACATTTCAGCCCATGAGCCAGAAAACTCGGCCCAGCGAAAACCAACCAGTTGGACTCGCCATCAATTTGTCCCCTCACTCACTCGCCCTACCTCCGCCCTCCCTCCCGCGCACCGCCGCCGTCGCCGCCGCCGCGCCGCGGCCTGCGGCTCTGCTGATCCCACGCGCGCTCACTGACGCTGCAGACGACCAAATTTACGAGAGCCACGGCCGGCTCTCCCATGGCGCAGGCCTCGGCCTTGGCGGCGCTGCTGCGCCGCCTCAGGCGCCACCGCACCCCCCGCCGCCGCCGCGCTGCTCCCCCCGCCGCCTTGTCTCCTCCGCTCCCGCTCTGGCTCCAGCCTCGTCCTCGCTGGAACCGCTCCGTTTGCCAGGCCTGCTCGAGGGGCATGGCAGCAGCGGCAGTGGCCTCTCCGCTTCGCTCGGCTCCCACTCGCTCCCCCCGGCTTCCTCGGCGGCACCATGCGGTTGCTACGGCTACCAGGGCAGCGCACCAAGCTGCTTCGAGGTAGATGAGAGATACCCGCGTAACCGCCCGTCACTAGTTTATGTCGTCTCCAGAAATGCTGGTTCAGGCTTGTGACCATTTAACGAAGCTGCCATTGTCTTGTAGCCCCGAGAGCCCTGCGGCGTCTTCTTCGTCGTCGCCAAGTGAGGCTAGCACTAGCACTGCTGCTTCAAAGTCTGAGATCGTCGATTTTATAAAGTCTGTGTTGGGGAAGCTTGAAGGTAAATATGTGACCTTTATGAACTCAGTGCTCGTATTTTGTACGTGACAAATTTGTGATTGCAACTAGAGTCATTGCTTGCCTCTATACTTGTCATTGGTTGTTACCAGAGCAGAACCAGTTTTCTTCATATACCTTAGATGAGTATTGGTACTGTTACATATCACTTACTGGCTTACTGGTTATGGAGGAAGTTATGTTTTTGGCAATTTTCGCGGTGCAGTGATGCAGATATGGAAGAACTCTTTTCAATGATGTTTGCAATGACTGCAAGTGTCTTGTGTGCCATTTCATCGTTTGCTCGTACCATTGAAGAAACGTAAATACATATGTCGAAGTTAAACCTGCCAGACAGACATGAAAAGACGTTCCTTTAACATTTTTTATCTGATACAAACTACAGAACATGATAGTTGTGGGTATTCCTAGATGCATAATGAAGTGTAATGTACTAATTTTTTTCAGGGGCCATTCCTATATTTTAACGCATTACCTTATTTTTGTGGTGTAGGACAAAATCATTGTTGGTTGAATACCGTGAATGGCACTTGGAGGAATTTGAATGAAGAAGGAATATATCTTGTTCTTTTGTATCAATCTTGTGGAACATTAAACAGCAATGACAAATATCCAATTGCTTTCGAGAGATTGAAACATCTGCAACAGAGGTAAAATAGTGAAGGAGTACATTACATTTGACTGCAATATTGAACTTCTCTAATCTCTGCCCATTTTAGGTATCCACGCCTGAATGTTTTTGCTTTGCAACATGGGGGTGATATTAGTTCTTTAGCATCTCAAAGCCAAGCTTTCCGTACAATAGTGAAGGAGTACATTACGTTTCCTATCCTGATGTCAGACAAAGACTTCTCCAATGTGAGGCTCAGACCCGTACCAATTTTCACATATTGTGTCATATGCATTTTATTTTGATTATGCATTCCCATTTACCTTCCTGATCTATCTCTTGACCCTCCACATAGGCTTTGAAGATCTGTGTTGCAGTTGTTTTATGCATTTTAGCTATCATATGAAATACTATGTTAAAACAAGAAACGTCGTTTTGATGAGTGTTCAGATGACAAATGGTGCTTGCTACTTGCTATTTCAAGGTTCTAAGGACCCTGTCCTATTCACAAACTGGGTTGAGGAGCCTGATGTCATGATTAATGGTAAAATCTGAATAACCTTAGCTATACTATTGATGCTATAAATGCTATTTTCTTGTCTATTTTTTCTCAACCACTTTATCTTTTTCTGCAATGTTTGCTTAGAAAGTTGGATGGCCTCTGAATTTGCTAATATTTTTAAATATCTAACCATTTTGAATGCAGCCATAGATGAACTTACTGTGTTGAAAGAAGAACCTTCTGAAAATGTTCTGTCAAAAGTTTCTTGGCAGAAAGAAGAGGTTGTCAAAGAGCCATCTGTTGGTTCCTTCAGAAACTTGTTACTTTACCACCCAGGTACTTAGTTAAAGCTGTTCTTTCATATAATTTATTAATGGAAAATTAAGCATCAGTTTGCACCCTAAACAGTCACATTGTACATTGCAGTCAACTATATTCTTGGTTTTGCCATCGGAAGTGATAATAATCTATAATTCAATGTGCTGCAGCATGTGTATCAGTTGATGAAGATGGGGATCGCATTTTTTATCTCTGACAGTAACCATCATAGGATCATCATTAGCAATAGCAATGGGATGATTTTAGATTATGTAAGTCCCAATTTCCCTTATTTATATGAGCAGAAGGTTTGTAGCCATGCAGGATGATGAATTGATATTATCTCGTTTTGCTTTGCAGATTGGATCTTCCCCAGGCTTTGAGGATGGAGAGTTTGAGTCAGCCAAATTCTTGCACCCAGCTTCATCGTTTTATCATGCTGATGAAGACTGTCTATTTATTGTAGATTCAGAGGTATTATCCTTAGTAGATTGCCCTTTCCTGTTCTTCTTGACTTCTTCATCATAACATAAATACACCTTTTCACTGGTTAGATTTTTCTTACATTTAATATTTAGATCAATAAAAATTGGGAAGGTGTTTGGAAATATACTTGAGTTGTAGTCCGAAGTTACAAGGTTTAGGTTTAATTGTCCTTGATTGTGAAGATTGATGACTATTTACAACACTGAAGAATTATCTGATTTATCCCCTTCTGATTCTTTTTTGCAGAATCATGCGGTCAGAAAAGCAGATTTAGGAAGAAGGACTTTAGAAACAGTTTATCCAGTCTTTAATAAAAGCAATGGCATCTGGAGCTGGATTACGGATAAGCTTGGTCTGAGAAAAGAAGTCGTTCCAACTATTCAAGATTTTGATGCAGATTCCATAGCACTTCCATGGCATGTGATACAAATTTCAGAGGACAACTTATTAATCGCAGACCGCAGGTTGGCATCTCATCTCATCCCTCCATCTTGACTTGTTTAGATCCAATTTGATTAACTTGCCCTCATATAAATGCTTCAATTATGTCTGATGTAATGCATGCATTTTGTCCATCCTTCTATGTTAACCAAATATTTGGTCTGGCGATGTTTTACATTTCTGATAGCGAGGCGGAATGATAGTATTTGTAAATACTTAGTGTTCATTATTGGGAGTAGACACATATTAGTGAAATTTGCAGCATTTACATTTGGTGCTCAACTGATGTCAATGGTGGTTAATGGGTTAGTGATATAATTCTTGTTTTAGTGTTGCGTACAGGCACATTATGCCAATAGTGAACTACCACCGGTTCCCATTGGGAACAGATTACCTGGCTATTGAGTTATTAGTAACTCTTTTTTGGTCCTGACTTGCTATTTTGCAGCTTTGAAACTCCATGGATCCTGAGAATATCAACTGGCGAAAAGCAGGATATTGGAAGCGGTTAGTATTGACTTCTTTTGTTTATCTGTTAGACTTATTCAACTTACCTCATTGAGTTAAAGTTGTGTGAAGGCAGAACTGAAGCAATGGAGTCATATCAACAAACTGTAAAAGAGAGGTGTGCCCTTATTAAGGAAATGTACGTGAATTGGTCATCAAATGCTAGAGTTCCTTCTGTCTCAATGCAGAAGATCCCCAACAATGAGCTTATATCATCAATTTCAAGATTTCAGAATTATATCATCTTCTGTGATACAGGTTAATCTTTTAGCTGATTGATATATAGCTCTTTTTTTGGAGTCAAACAATATAAGAATTGGATTGTATCGATACTTTTTGTTTCTTTGAAGATGGTCAAAGGGTTCTGAAGCATGACTTGGATACCAAGACCACCTCTAACATTCAGTTTTCTAACTGTGAGGTACTTGGGTTGCCATATTGGTTTGTTTGCAATCTTGAGAGAGTATCAACCTGGTGAGCTGCTGATTCCCTGTTAAGCATAGAAATTGACTGCTGATGAAGTGACGATAGAAGCCTGCCTTCCACTATTCTGACATTTTTGTGCTGTTACCTTGAATTGGCAGGGGACATTCATCTGTACAATTTCAAGAGCATGTACATCAAGTAGACGTTCTTCCTGGTAATTGTCATATTGCCCATATTCTTCTGATAATATTCTGTTAGTACAGTGATTGCAGTATCATTTCATCATTGTTCAGCATGCATGAATAAATCACAGGAACCTGATGGGAAATTATGTTCTTTTTTCTACAAATTACCTATTCTTTCTACATCTTGTCAACTTTTGTGTCTTGAGTTTTCAAAACTAATTAATTTTGACAGTGGAAGTTACAATAGTAGCAGTAAGAGCAATCTATATTTATATACTGCAACTGCATAAACATAATACAGCAACTGCATAAACAAAAAATTCTTGAGCATCAAACAAGAACTGCACTTGAAATCATCTATGCATGTCTCAAGAGGAACCCTATTTGCTGTTTCCTCAATTGGTGGGGCACTGCGTTGTCGGATGTTGTTCAAGCAAGATACCTTTAAGCCTTTAACAAGGAGATGCTCAATTTAACTGGAGATGATCAATTTAGCAGGGAGGTGCAACATCACCGTCTACATAGACATTCCAGTTGACACTGAACTTGCCGCGCCTTTGGCGGAGAATTGTATCTGGCGCCAAGTAAGGGGGTCCGGTGCTGAGTTCTCTGATTCTGATGGACCAGACACAAGCACAGGGAAGGTAAAAAGCACTCCCTTTTATTTTCCAAAGTCTGCATTGTGGGTTTTCTAATACTAGTTTATTAACTGCAAGCCTAAGTGAGCAAAAGTCTAATCCCTCATGCGGATGCACATGACATCAGGTTGGCATCGCACAGCAGTGGTATGACGAGCTGGACAACCTGGCCTTCTCTGAAGTGGCGGAGGAACCTACCACTGCCCATGGAGATGACAGCAAACCTGGCGATCAAAGTTACCAGGACCAGAGAAGAGTGCTGTTCACCTGTGCAGTGAACGTCAGTCCTGGGACATGTGAGGTACCGTAAGCTCTTTTTCTCCCAGCACAACATTACCTGAAGCCTCCCCTGCCTCAGCATGAAGAGCATTAAGTCATCATCATCACTACCACCATTCGCAGCTGGTGGCCTCTGTCGCGCTGTACCTGAAGCTGGGGAGGACGACTGACGGTGTGGACCAGAAGGCCCTTGTGAAGCGGGTGATGGGGTGCCAGCTCCATGAGGAGCACGCTGGCGTGGAGCTGCTGATGGGGAGCCGTGGGGACGACGCAAGGGACCTGGTGGTGGCGAAGCCGGTGCACCTGCGGCTGCGGCTGGAGTGCGCCGACCACCCCGCGGGCACCACCAACAAGGAGACCATCAGCACCGAGTCCAGCCTCAAGATCAATGTCACCTTGGACTAGCTAGTGGTTCTGATTTTTGATCTGTGTCTAATTTTTTTGGGTGGGTGCACACCACGTTACACGAGCAAAACGTGACTACGTTTGACGTGCTCGTTGCCCCAGGCTGGCGATGGGATTCTGGGATGATGGTTCAGGCAGTTTGTGTGTGTAGCGATGGAGACTTCGGTGGATGTGGGGGATGGGAAGGAACAGTAATAGGACTAGTGATTTTGTATTCACATGAGGGTTTGCCAGTTGATAGTACTGGAAAAAATGGAGGAAAAAAAAAATTGATCCGAGAAGAGGCAATGTTGTGCTTTGCCAGATTGATGCCCCTTGCCCCCTCGAGGCCTCGACAAGTAGGCTGTTGAAGTTTTCATTGTGTGACCCTTGGATAATACACATGAAAATTACAAGTATTTCAAGAGAGTGATAGGCATAAAGGATGAAGTATTTCAAGAGAGTGATAGGCATAAAGGATGCTATTTTCCCCTCCAATGATTTCATATTCAGTGCATCTCATAATAACCCAGAGGAATATTATAGTGTCTAATGATCCTCAAAATTCCTAATTTCCAATACTATAGGGTCGTAATCCTGTAAAATTCCTGTGCATTGTTCCAAAGGGGTCTTGTCTTTTTTTTTAAAAAAAAAAGAAATATGGAAACAGGACGGGATGCATAAGAGATGTTGTCTGCCCGTTTTATGTCTCGAACCATTCCCGGCCGCGTTTTCTTCGATAATCGATAGTTTGAATAGCATGGGAACAGTTCGAGTCAGGAACAGCCAGGAACAGAGGTAACTGAACATTCATCCCCATATGAAGTCTGGAAGGAGTTTGAGCAATTGTTATTCTAGCCGTCTCTTTAAAAGGAAGAATTTAGTCTCATATATGATTGTCCTGAGGTGGGACCTCATGAATGATCGTCATACGATGCTTTAACAAGGCTCTCAACAGCTGTATAGCATAGTTAGAGGCAGCTTGGTCTTTACAAACCTCAAGTGAATGTAACTGGGTTCTAGCGGTGAGTTGATTAGAATCACATTTTCATTAACAATACGAGCCTATTACCAGCTCTATATAAATCATGGAACTAAATTTGTATCTACGAAACAATAGAATAAAACTATACGTTAGGAGGTGCATGTTTAATCCGTGTTTTTTCTCTTTGATTGAAATGGTTTGATAGTAGTCTTAGAAACTACAATACAAAACTCTATCAAAAAATTGACCTAAAGTATACCGTGGTTGTCTTGATAAGGTTTGGCGTGATTCTATTCCATTCGTCATATTCGTTTATTTTATTAGCCGAACTTAACTTGTCTTTCGCGTTGTTAACGTATCGGTCGGGAAATTTTCTTTCCGTTCGTTACCACCCCCACCGACCCCTGCCATGTTTTCTTGGACTTTTCTTTGGTGGGCACATGACACGACGTGGCCGTGCTGGCTCTCCTCTCCTCTCCAACGTTGTCGGCGGCCGCCACCGAGTCCCACGCACCGCATGGCGCACGCACGACGTACCTAGTAACCCATAGTGTGCCTAATTTTGTTTGACTCGCCTAATTTTGACCTCAACTCTTTTTTTTTTTTTCCTTTTCCTAAGACTGACTTCAACCGTCCGAACCCATATAGAAGACCCATTCGATGTTTTGGGTCGTCCGCGAATCGGTCGCCGACCCAAAATCGTCGTTCTCCAACAAGTGACCGTGAGTCCGCGACCCAAACCTTCTCCGCCGTGCCAGCGCCGGCCGCCTCCTCCCCAGCCGGCGGCGCTGCCCGCTTCCCTCTCTCCCTCTCTCTTCCTCTCTTCCAACCGGCCGGCCTGGGTCGCCGGGGCGGCGCGATGGCGTGCGGTGCACGCTGGTGGCGGCATGGTGTGCCTTGGCGGTGGCTGGTCGGCGGCGGCGCGAGGCGTGGATCGAGTGGCGGCGCGGATCGAGGCTCGGCGGTGGTGACGAGGGCGGATCGGCCCTCTCCTTCGAGCTCCTCACGCGGCGGATCCGGAAAGGAGCTCTCTTTCCCTCTTCTTCGCGGTGGAGCTCGAGGCCGGCCGGGATCTCGGCGGTGGGCCTTCTCCCTCCCTCTCGCACTCGGCGTCGCCCTCACCTCCGTCCTCTTCCTCCTCGGCCGGGTCATGGCGCCTCCTCCTCCCTCGCCACGTCGGCTCCTCGCCGTGCCGGCTCCTCGCGTCGCCAGCGGTCCGCCTCACCGCCGGGCCCACCACTACGGCCTTGAGAGATTTTTTGCGTCGTCTCTCCCACACGATGCATCTTTGCGTTCCCCTCTCTCCTCGGATGCAAAATGGGTCGATTCGTTTGCGTCTCTTGTTGGAGCGCGTTTTTGATATGCAAAACACTGTGCCGATGCATTTTTGCGTTTGGGTTGCGCTTTGGGTGGTCTGTTGGAGTCAGTCTAAAGCAAAGCAAAGTACAGAGGTACAGCAAGCGCGAGCGCGAGCCGCAGGGCGCGAGTGCCTGCCCACCTGTGGCCTGCGGCAGGGGCCCACCGTCAGCGAACCATACCTGGAGGGGAGTGTGCACGCAAACATTCCTTTCCTTTGCCGCCTCCTCATCTCTCTTGGTCTTGGAGACGCGAATCACGAGGCAGCTCTTCATTACTTAGGACTAGAGCCCCAGACCGACCAGCGGACCAGGCGAGCACCGGCACACATCCCACACACTTCGCGGCGACCGACCGACCGGCCGGCCGACGCCACGGCGACCGTCCGCGGGCCGCGGCAACGATGGAGAGAGTTAATAATGGCGGGAGCGAGAGGCCGCCTTCTCCGCCGTCTGCAGCGCCGGCCGAGAGGAAGATGGCGGCGTGGAGGGACGGCGCCGTCACCTACTTCCACCTCCTCTTCTACATCGCCATCTCCGGCGGCCAGATCTTCTTCAACAAGGCAAGTCACCTCACCTAACTTACTTAACCCCTCCCCGCCGATCCTCCCGCGCGCCGCGCCGCGCCGGCGCCGCGCTCCCTCCCCCGCCCCGACTCGCCTGCAGCCTGCTGCGGCGGAACGGAACGGAATGGGCCGCCGCCGGGTCCCGTGACATCGAGCGTAACGGCGGGGTGTGTGTGCCCGCCCGGTTCCTGCCGCAGCCCTGAATGACGAGGCGCTCCATCGATTTTGCACCCCCACCCCAAGTGAGCTCGCTGAGATTTGGCGCTCCGGCTACCTTCCTCATCCTGTACGCGACACCTGAAGATGAGCCTTAAAGTTTCCGAGCGCGTGGGATTCAGCGATCCGCTCCCCCCTGTGTTTCGTTTACCATTCAGCTATTTTACTGATTCATTCACTGCTTCCATACTTCCCCATGGGACACATACAGTTAGTGCCATATGGTTGCTCATCTGGGCTGTGTCAGCTCTGCCCAATTTAGATTGTTATTACATACTATTTGGTTTTCATGACAAAATTGCTGCTCTGCTCGTAGGTGCCGGATATCCTATTCTGTATTCCTGCTAGGTAAGCTTCATCTAGACAACTGTGAATGGCATGTGCACAACCCTTTGCCGTCAACATCACTATTCAATTATCCATCAGCTTGAGATCTGGGGAACTCACTTCTTTCCGTTGCTTGCCTGGTTCCTTTGCTCACTCGACGTGCAACTTCTTTCGGTTGGTTGGGGAGGGTTGACTTAACTCTCTCAGCATGTGGCGGCAAATAGCTGCTTCAGTAATAAGAAATTGAGCCTCCCTTTTGCTGCTGGTGACTGGTGTTGGTTGTCTTTTTCCATGTGCGCAATTAGTCATGGTTTTTATTGGATTGGATCAATCGTCATCAGTTACTAGGACACTTGAGGACTTGGTTCTGTTTGACTTCACATTGTAATGCATGGGTATGGGCTTCTGGCCTCAGTCACGACGCACTGATTCAACATGTGTCAGTTCCGCTAAAGTACTTTTGTTTGCTTGATAATAGTTTCTGTGGAGTTGCACAATTATCTTGCGTAATGCAATTTCCCTACACTAGCAGTCGCATTGGAATTCAATTCAGAGGCTAACTTTTCCTTTATATGATGACCAGCTCTGTGCCCTCACTGGATTTTGCTAATGATATTCTTGTTCCTTCTGTAGTGCTATTAACTGATAAGTACTTGGTTTTTCCTTGGCGCAGTGGGTCTTATCCTCAAAAGAGATCAACTTCCCCTATCCTGTGGCACTAACTCTGCTGCACATGGTCTTCTCATCTGTAGTATGCTTTGCAATTACAAAGGTTTTCAAGGTAATTTTCATGTGCACTGTAATGGAAACACAGTTTGCTTGCTATATTACTAGGTGTAATACCCAAGTCTCCCTGTGGTTCCATTTGTTGCCTTGGTTCTGTAGATCTGGGCACACACTTACTCTTTCCTTCTGTATTGATGTCCCAGATCATAAAGGTTGAGGAGGGAATGACTACAGATATGTGAGTCTTGGCTTATCGGCTCACTCAAAGTCCATAGGCTTATTCTTTCTAATTAATTCTCACCTATCCAACCATGAGTATGCATAATTGCATACATGTCTGTCTTACCTTGTATAAGCAGATCGCAAAGGCAGTTTATGAATTTTGCACAATGTGTTATGTTCTATACTCCTAATACTGATAACCAACGCCTTAGGAAATACTGATTTTAGCTTGAAGGAAACAGGGCAGCATTCTCACCATTAAAGGAAAACTTAGAGTCATGAACTTGAGATTTATGCATGACCTGTATTTTTAAATATCAAAGTTGGCATATGACCATATTGATTACTTGGAATTTTGTTGAACAATACTTGGTAATTGGAAATGTTTTGAATAAGAAGGCTTCATATCTTTCAGGAAATGTTTTAATTTAAATATGGAAGTTGTGGGCATATTGGTTTTCTACTCTGATTTTTAAATGAAAACCTAAACCACCTAGGAGGAACTATATTAAGAAAAAATAGGCACCCGAATTCGCCTTTATCTTCCTACTGTACTATTCCAAATTCTTTTTTTTCCTCATACTATGCTGTTTCCGAACTCATGGTTTTATTTATTCACTGTAAGTACCAGAACTGCCTTTTCTTTTCCCCTTATTAAGTCCCTTGAACTTTCAGATATATCAGTTCAGTCATTCCAATTGGAGCAATGTTTGCCATGACACTTTGGCTAGGGAACAGTGCGTACCTCTACATATCTGTCGCATTTGCACAGATGTTGAAGGCAATAAGTATGTATGCTACACTCAGTTTTGATTGTGAGGAAATATCGGGATTTGATAAACTTACATGTGATGCTAATATCTTCTCACTGAACGTTACAGTGCCTGTAGCTGTGTTTCTTCTCGGAGCAGCATTTGGCCTGGAAGAAATGAGCTATAAAATGCTTTCGATCATGTCTGTTATCAGTGTTGGAGTTATTGTGGCTTCTGTTGGTGAAATTACAATCAGTTGGGTTGGAGTGGTTTATCAGATGGGTGGAGTTGTTGCGGAAGCCCTAAGACTTATCTTCATTGAGATATTTCTGAAGAAAAAGGGCGTCAAGCTGAACTTGATATCCATGATGTACTATGTTAGCCCTTGCAGGTAGGTTTTCTCGTTCACTATTCTATTTAATTAACTTGAAAATACCGACCATTGTTTTAATTTCATCTATTATTTTTCCTGCAGTGCTGTATGCCTTTTTATTCCGTGGTTGTTCTTAGAGAAGCCAAAGATGGATGATAGTATTTCTTGGAACTTCCCGCCGTTCACATTGTTCTTAAACTGCCTGTGCACTTTCGTGCTCAATATGTCGGTATTCCTTGTCATATCACGGACTAGTGCACTGACAGCTCGAGTTACTGGTGTTGTGAGGGATTGGTCTGTAGTTTTGCTGTCGGCTGCCATCTTTGCTGATACGCGGCTTACCTTCATAAACATAATTGGCTATGCCATAGGTATTCAACTGATGAATCCTGAATTACTTTAACATTGTTTGATCTTTCAGTATCTATTGGTCTGTTTTACTTAAAAATCCTGCATCTCTGCAGCCATAGCTGGTGTTGTTGCATATAACAACCACAAGCTCAAGGTAAAACCCCAAGCGAACCCACAGCAAGGTGATGAGAACAAGGTCATCTCAGGAAGTACTCGAGATGTGGTGCTATCAGTGAACTCAGCAAAAGAAGCTTCATAGCACCAAAAGTAGTGAGATTTTGAGACACCTCTTTTTTCACAGAGGTAACAATATAAATTACTGATCTCGCTACTTGACCAGGCGTGCATATGTCATCCACAATTTTCCTGATTTGATGTTTGTGTTTACTTGTGATCCAGGAGAACTGCTCTCTCTTTTGTTGGGTTGGCCAGCTCTCCTTGGACTATACATTCTTTTTCCTTCCCGCGAATCTTCAGGGAAGACATTTTGTACAATGATATGCTCAAGAAGTCAAGATAATACACTGCCTTCACAGTTGTAATATTGCTGCTCAAAAAGGTGGGAGCACGCCATACAGATGAAGATTAGGCCATGTAAAGTTGTGTTTTCTTTTGAACTGTTGTAACAACTCATCAGGTGCTCCAAAAATGGCAGCCCTGAATCTTTTTTTTGTACATGGTTGCTTGGGAGATCATGAGATGTGATGTAACGGTATATGCAAATCTGGCAGATCAAAGAATGCAAAATATGTAAGTTTCTACCAGCGATTCTCAGTTTGCTTGAAGGATTTTGATTCTGCAATGTATGTTTTCAAATTATTTGATTATTATTCAGATGAGGACGATCTCAATTTTCTTTTTCTTAAAAAAAAATTCAACCGATGAGAAACCTGCTGCAAATTTATGCAATACCTTTCTCCTTACTATACTAGATGTTTTTTTTTTTTTTTGAAACCTACTATACTAGATGTTTACTCCCTCCGTCCCCACGGAGACCGTCGTTTTAGTTTTTGGACTTCATGTTTTGACCATCCGTCTTATTTAAAATATTTATGCAAATAATAAAATAAATCGATCAATATTCAAGTATCTTTGTTGATAAAAGAAGTCATAATAAAATAAATTATATTTATACAAAAAATTTGAATAAGACGAATGATCGAACAAGAAAGATGGCGGGTCCCAAGGTGACAAACTCAATGGGACGGAAAAGTGAGCAAGCGCAGACCAAAATCCAAAAAGGTTTTAAGAAAGCTGTAGTATTTGAAATTTATACTTCAGATCTATGAGTTTTAATAGTAAAAAAAAAAAAGTAAAAATGATGACGGAAATAACCCCGTCACCTGGTCAATGAAAAAAAAAGTAAAATGATGACGGAAATAACCCCGTCACCTGGTCCGGGTCCATCCGACGGTCTCTTGTCAGAATTCAGAAACCCCTCCTCCCGGGCGGCGGCGGGGGCTACCTTGGCGCCCGGCAGCGCGGGGGCAGCAGAAAAAGCGGCTGTCACGGCCTGCCCTGCGGCGGCGGCAGCGGCGGGCCTTGGGCACCGAGGCGCCTCCATCCTCTAAGCTCCAGGTTCGTTCGCGCACAAGTCGTTCGAGACGAGATGGACTCGGCTTCCGTTTTGAAGTTGTTTCTGCAGTTTCCAAGTTGCTGTGCAGTTCCTTCACGGGGAAATCGATCCGGAGAAGATGGAAGAGCCGGGTTGTTCAGAAGGTTCCGTTTCCGACCGCGGAAGAGAGCGGCAGACGGCTTCCCTGCCGCTGCCGGCCGCCTTCCTCGAGTTCCTCAGCGAGAATGGCCTGGACCCTGCGGTGTACTCAATGGCAGCCACCATCCCGCGCTACATAAGGTGAGGAGGCTCTGCTCAACACCGATTGACCCCACCCGTGCTTGCTGCATTGCACCTCTGCACTGGTTGAGGTCGAGGGCCTCTTTGTTGCGCATTGTCTTGCATTTTGCATTTATGCTTGCTTGTTTGTTGCTACTCTAATTCCTTTCCTAGTATGCCGAAGAGGGAGCTTGATTTAGTTTTTCTAATCCCAAGGCTAAAACCAGGCATGGAGTCCCAGATCGCAGAGATCGAAGCCGAGTTGAAGTGTGCTCTCGAGAAGGTTTCTTGGCTGCCAGGGTTCTATGCGATTCTGCCGGAAATTCAGATTGCTGGCTCCAAGGCTTATCAGCAAGGGAAGGTAAGAAGAATTCATATTTGATTGTTCAGCTGTCCTGAGCACGATGCAATTGTTTTTTTAGTATACTACTACATCCGTTCCAAATTATAATAGGTTTTGGCTTTTCTATATATGTAACTTTTGCTAAAAGCCAAAACGTCTAAAAATTTGGAACGGATGATGTATCTTCAAACTACTGTGGCACATTAGTACAAATTTATGGTGTGACGATGCAAATGTAAACTTTTTCAAGGTGTCTTTGTCTGTAAATTTACCTTAAACGGTACTTGAATGCCATTTTCTTTAAAAAGTAATATTTTAAGAGGCATGATGCAATCAAACATAACTAAATTGTAAATGAGATGTCCAGTTCTTAACAATGGGGGTGTGAGTACAACTTATGCTGAATGCTCAACAAATTGTAGAGGATTTACTGCTGCTGCAATTTGCAGCGGAAGCTCATATGTTGTCTTGTCTTTTCTTTTGTTCCATTTGCTTCAGCTGAACATATTTTAAATGCATTGCAGATCTATGGTATTGATGCTGCTTCTGGAGCTGCTATATTAGCACTTGATGTTCAACCAGGAGATCATGTTCTTGACCTCTGTGCTGCCCCAGGTAAATTATCGTATCAATGGACCACTGTTTTCTTAATGTTAAATGGATACAATAACGACAAATGTAATGTGCTTCTTTAATGAACCTCATGGGTGCCAGTGTTGAAGAACTACTTTAATGCATTACCATTGCCATAAGAGTATGAAGTCAGTTCCAGAGTGATTGATCTTTGGTTAGGGAACTTCTGATCCTGTTGCATTTATTTGGTCACACGTTCCATTTGTATGAACCACTTGCAGTTTCAGCTATCCTTCTTAAACCACAGGCTGTAACATGTAGTTATGTGTTTTCCCAGTATATCCTACAAGGCGGTGCCCTTGCCTTGTGGACTTGTGGGTGTATAGACATGCGTTATAAGGAGTGCATGTATGGTCAAATTTTAATCAAGTCTACTGTTTGCATTTCTTTGAAGAGGGGGGGGGGTTGGGAGGGGGGGGGGGGGGTGTCCTGACAACAACATAGCTTCACCCCTGCATATATTTTTAAAAGTATGTTACCTATGAGACTTGAGGCTACAGCTGAGTAGCCATACTATGTAATCTTCCTTAAATCTTTTTGTTTATTGTAGAATCATATATTACATTTATAAAGACTGCTAGATTATGATTCCATATATAGTGACACCCTGTTGCAATCCTGTTTCCTTTGGAATATTACAGTCTCAATTTCAATAAACATGTACAATTGTATTTTTTTTCTAAAAGAATGGTGCATCCTGCTATTAGTCCTGTAGCTTTTGTTAGGTTTTTCCTTTTTGTGATATTTATGTTGTTCACTGTGCTGACAGTGCTGATGTATGGTATGCAAGGTGCAAAGCTTTGCATGCTCGCAGATACGCTTGGAAACACTGGCTCTCTGACTGGTGTTGATGTTGCAAAGCAACGCCTTGCAGCCTGTCGCACAATGTTGCAGAAGTATTCTCTTGGTGACCGTACTCGACTGTTTGTTGCTGATGGAACTTTGTTTTCCCTTTTACCTGTGAACTCCAGGATGCGTAGAATGGAAGGTATTCTGGTTTTGAAGAGCTCCTTCCCTTTTATGTTTCCTTGTTTTAGAACTCGGGAAAGGAAATATCATTTTTTGGGTTGATACATCTGCTTGCTGTCTGTCACAGGGTCAATTGACGTTGAAGAAAATGGAAGCACATTCCCAGAATGGACTTCAAGGAGATCATGGAAAGATCGGCAGAAGGCTAAGAAAGCTAATGCAAATGGTCCACAGCGCCTACTGGCAACTTCGGAACCTGAACTGATATACTATGGTAAACATTCAGGATTAGTTGGACTTTGTAAATCTAATGTCTTTTGTCCATCAGTTGATGATGAAGCTTGTACATCTGGCTATGATAAGGTATTCCGTTATAACCTCATAGCATATTAGTATCTTTTCCTTAGACTATAGCATATTAGCATCCTTTCCTGGATTTAATGCGCTTAGGATTATTGGAATTGATGAGCAGTTGTGATTTGGTAGCACTTAAGTTATTATTTTCATCTACTGTGGTTCAAATATCATTTGTGATGTCTAATAATTTTTGTTAGAACTACCTGTAGCAAGCATCGTTCCTGATTCGAAATGAGAAGCTACGTGCTTTTCTCTTGTAGTTGTAACCAGTTGCACATGCTTCTCACTTCATTTGGATGAAACGTATGCAGGTCCTAGTGGATGCGGAGTGTACTCATGATGGATCCATAAAACACATCCAGAAATTTGAATTCTGGGGATGGAAAACTCTAGATCGTCAGCGTGCTTGATGCTGAAAGAACTGAGAACCTTCTTCAGCTTCAGGTATCACTTTCATTCAGTCATTATCTATATTTTAGATCCAGTTATGTACTTCCTCCTTTCCAAATTGTAAGTATTTTTTTGGCTTTTCTAGATTCATAGTTTTAGACATACTATGTCTAGATACATAGTAAAACCATATGTATCTAGAAAAGCCAAATATGGCTTAACAATTTGGAACGGTAGTTTCTGTACCATTACTTGTGAAGTTTATGTTTTATGTTGTATATTCTCAACAGATGATTTTATAAACTTCATTTGTTATGCAGTTACATCTTCTCACAAATGGTTTTAAATTGTTGAAAACTGGTGGATCACTTGTATATAGCACTTGCAGGTGAGTAATATTGTTGTAGAATTTTGACCTTATTGGAATACAAACTTGGAATCTTATCATTCCTGAGTCACCAAAATTTATATCTTCTCCTGTGGCATTGTCATGTTATATTGTAATACCTACTGATTTTCCTTTCAAATAGCTTGACAGTCTCACAAAATGAGAGCGTGGTTCAGCAATTCCTTTCAACACACTCTTCTGCAGGTACAAACTATGTTGCACTTCAATAGTTCAGTGATTTTGTTCTATTTGGTTTGCAGAGTAGGGGCTCATTTTCTCATTTAGATTGTGTACCCTACCTGTTTAACTTTCCTAAAAATATTCCTTATTTGTGTAAAATATCTTTAGTGTTAAAAACATGCTATGTACATTTACAGAGAAATTTAGTGTCCAATGCATTTTCTTTTTTCTTATGTCTTCATGAGATTGGAGTAAAATCAGCCAAGCTCAGATTAGTATGTGACCAGATTTGGCCAAGCAATACCATCCCAACCTTTCTTGGCCCGGTCTTCTTGTAGCTAGCCCAGTGGACTGGACCAATATAGTTGACCAGTTGTGTCTAACTGGTCTGTTTTGACAAGCCTCATCCTGAATGCATCCTGGCCTTTTAGCAAGGCATCTTAAATGATGTTTTGATTTAGTCTCAACATATTGTATCTTTTTCGACAGTGATTTATACGATGACTGTTGTAGGTACACTGTTCAATGTAGGCAACATTAGAGAATTGTTAATTATTAAAAAAAGTGACATTAAACTCTATAGCATCAACAAATATGCAAAGAGCCAAATACAGAATTAAGAGCACAGATTAAAAAAGTGAAAAAATGAAATAATATGTTTTTTTTGAAATTGTGGATGACTCTAAAAGTGTAAACTTTCCTGTTTGGAAAGTACTGATATTTCACTGATTTTTATCTCGAAATGACCGCATCTTTTATAGAAAAGTGCAAAAATAAGGTTTGAGTAATTTTCAGTTGGAGATGGAAGTGCTGTCTTTATCCATGATATTTGTTTTTAGTTTATTCAGTTGAAGCCAAACTTCCTTCATATCCTTCCAGTATATGTTGCTTGTTTTTCCAGTTATCCCCTGATGTCCAGATCATGAAAAATTATCCCTTGATGTGACGTTTGCAACTTGCAGATTTGCAGAAGATCGATTTGGCTGATAATTGGCCATGCAGAAGTGGCGGCATCCCCAAAACACTGCGATTTGATCCTGCAATTTCACAAACCAGTGGTCTTTTTGTCGCCAAGTTCAGAAAACTACCGACTTAAAGCATTTTCTGGTTTATCTTCCTGGACCATTCATGTCCTTTCTCTTGTAAAACTGGGTTTTCTTGTCAGCAACGAAATGACAATATAATACAAGTTGGTTCCCAATTCCCATGCTTTTTTGTGATGAATGCACATTTAGCATATGCTTCTAACTGCGACGAGACAAAATTTTGTGTTCTTGCAGTTGGATTGGTCAGTCAAATACTCAAATGATAGCAAACTGCCAGGTACCCAAATCTTAACTCAGAATGGGGTAGGTAAATGTTAGGTTTCATTTCTTTTGACAACAACCCATTCCATGCTGCCTGTTACTTGTTGGTATACCCTCCTCCAATTTTAAATGGCCAGTACAATTCCTCTATTTTAAAATGTTCTCTACAATTCCTCCTATTTTAAATATTTTTTTAAATCTCTGTGGTTAAAGGGTTGTTTTCCTTCATCAGTACTTGGCTGCCTGATTTCGTGGTCTTCTTGGTCTCAAGTCCGAACACCGGGTATTCATGGTAGCTTCGCATGGGGGTGGTCAGTCCTCATGGTGCGACTTCATTTTTATATTTTTTAAAAGATAGTGGTGTGAAAAGATCCCAGCCGATGCACGCAGCCATCCTCATGTTGTGACGGCTTGTGAGTTGTGAGTCCAAATTGACGGGTTGCCTTGGTTTGCTTTGCTTCCTGATTTGCTGTGTTTCATAGGATTAGCGTAGCATAATGCCTAGACTGGATGAAGTAATGAAGTGCATGTTGTTGTTGCATCACATTGCCTGACAGTAACAAGATGACAAAGAGCTTGACCATCGGTCGGGATGGGCAGCTTATCCAACACCAAAGTAGATTTGCTGCCTGCAATTTAAAAACTAAAAACCATGGGCATCCTTACTGGGAAGATGAGCTGCATGATGTAAACCTGTGCTTAGGGCAATAATTTAGGCTTCCAAGTATTATGGCCTAAACTACTTCTTAATCCTGATATTTCGTAGTGTATTTGGCAACTAGCTATCATCCGAAGTTCGGAGAAATGTGTTACCCGACAGGTAGTTGGGAAGCAGGTTTGGACATGGAGGATTTTTTTTTCCTAAGTCTTCTGGGAACCTAGCAAATTTTCTATAAAATTGCTTTTACAAAAATCTTGTGATTCTTAGACTTTGAAGACCCCTTTTTATATTAATTAACTCATGTCTATGGCTGCTATCTTGGATTGGAGGCTTTTTTATATAAAGAAAGAAGACTTATTCAATTGCACATATATTGACACCTCTTTCTTTCTGCTTTTCATCATGAGATCTTTCTGGGCGTCAAGCATATACGTACATGTCGCTACGATTTCTAACACACCATAAGTATACTTCGTCACATGCAACTGATGCAAGTTGGCATTTTGAGACAAAATAACCACTGCACTTCTGTTGCTTTGTCACAAGGAACTTGCTGGATATGGGCATATCACATCGTATCCCAGCTGCATATCTGCATGCAGCCTTTCTTTCTTTAGGTCCCATGCTCATGTCTTGCTCATGTGACGTATCCGTATCGCCGGCATGTTCTCCACTGCTTCCCGTCTCTTCCCTCCATTGCTGGCTCCACCAGGAGCTCTGCTTCACGGTGCATCATGTTCCTAAACTTTCCAACCATTCTAGTCCATCACTCAGCGTCTTGAGATTGCAGACATAACAGTTGAGAATTAGGCTTTTGATCATATTCCTAAACTTTCCAACAATTCTAGTTCATCACTCGACGCCTTGAGGTTGTAGAAATAACATTTGAGAATTACATTTTTTTTAGAATTCATGCATACTCACTCGTATGTATGCAAACTTTACCCCTAAGAACATCTTTGAATTTAGTTTCCTGTCAGAAACGTTTCTTCTGTTGAATCAGAAACACTTTTAATTTCCAAATAATTTGGCTCATTGGCCGGATTCCTATTCTTGAAGGAAGTCGAAAATCATTGTTTTACATGAAAAATCATAAAAACATATGTTTTACAAAAAATGGTGGGTCAAGGTCAATTCAAAAGGAACAAATTTTAATTGGTTTCACTTGAAGAATATCCTAGAAATATTTCTAGGTTAGATAGGAGGTAGAAAAGCAAGAAACAGATTATGAGCTCTAGTAGAAACGTGAGAATCATTACAAAGTAGAAATATTTCTATCTGAAATCAGTATTGTCCATTTACCATTCGAAAGAGTTTCTAGTGATTCTGAATAAAATCGAATTGATTCTCACTTCCAAACGGACCCTAAGTTGGGTCGTCTGAAATCAATGGTTCCAAACTTTGACTACAAAGTACTTTATATGGCCTGAGTTTGAATGTTTGAAAGTGATATGTAGTAGATTTTTCTTAAAAAATAATTTTAGAAAACTATACCTTCATGTTTTGTAGATATATTATAATATAAAAAGTAGATGCAAACGTTTGCAATGATCAAGTTTGATAATCCCGAAAGTGTCACTTATTGATGATTGATTGAAGGTAGCTTTCATAGTAAAAATTACACCTCAAAAAACCATGAATGAAAAAAAAAAAAAAATAAAAGTATAGTTTTTCGAATATACCACCTCCGTTTAAAATTATGTGCATAACTTTTTAAGAAAAAAGAGAGTTGATGTCACTACATTTGTGTTGATTTTTTTTTTTTTTTTGCTTGTGATGATTATATAATTCCTATATCACATATAAATAAATAAATACTGATCACATCCTTGTGACGAAATGTAATAAACTTCCATGCCTCAAACGGTTCATTATGCATAAACTTCCAGTGCCAGCAGGTTCTAAGTACAGGCACCAAGAGTGCGTAATATTAATAAGAAAAAAAAAAATGGAGAAAGAGAGCAGTGCATATATATACATAGATAGACACCTATGTCGAAACTAGCACTGATTATTTAAGCTTAACTAGCTCGATCTTCCTTTGGGTAGTATAGTACTCCAGCCAAGTCAAGTGAGACTGTGGGCAACTCCACCCGGCCATGGCCATGGCTGCTTCTCACCGGTGCACCAGCGTCGCCTCCGAGCTGGAAGGCACGCTCCTCATCTCTGGCAGCCTCTTCCCATACTTCTTCCTCGTCGCTCTCGAGGCCGGCGGCCCGCTCAGGGCTCTGCTCTTGCTCGCCGTCTACCCTCTCGCCGCGCTGCTCGGCGCCGCCTTCTCGTCGGACGACCTCCCGCTGCTCGCCATGACCTTCATGTCCACGGCCGGCCTCGGTGTCAGCGATGTGACGGCGGTGGCGCGCGCCACGCTGCCCAGGTTCTTCCTGGCCGACCTCCGGGGCACCGCGTTCCGGGCGTTCGCGCGCCACGACGCCGGCGGCGGCGAGGTACGTCGTCACGCGCCTGCCCAGGCTCGTCGCGGAGCCGTTCGTGAGGGAGTACCTCGGCGCCGACGTCCGCGTCGTCGGCACGGAGCTGCGGGTCGTCGCTGGGAGCCGGCTCTCCGGCACGGTGGTGGCCTCTCACGGCGGCGACCGGAGCTTGGGTGCTCTGGTGGCCGTTCTTGGGCGCGACCGGATCGTCGACGTGGGACTCTTCTGCTCCGGCGCCGGCGCTGGCGGGGACCGGCAGCCGGCGTTTCTGCAGGTTTGCCAGGAGCGGCGCGTGGTGTCCGCGCCGGAGAAGGCGCCGGCGACGCCCCTGCCGAGGAGCGAGTACCCGCGGCCGCTGGTCTTCCACGACGGGCGCCTCGTGCGGCGGCCGGACCCGCTCGCGTGCCTAGCCATCTTCCTGTGGCTCCCGCTCGGCGTGCTCCTGTCCGTGACGCGCCTCCTCCTCGGCTTCCTCCCGCACGGCGTCGGCCTGCTCCTCGCGGCGGCCACCGGCTTCCGGATACGCGGCAGCCTCGGCGGAGCGGCGGGGCCGGCGGCGGCCCGCGGCGGCGGCGAGGCACATTGTTCGCGTGCAACCACCAGACGCTGATGGACCCGGTGATCCTCTCGACGGTGCTGCGCCGGAAGGTGACCGCCGTGACGTACAGCCTGTCGGGGTTCTCGGAGCTGATCGCGCCGATCCCGACGGTCCGGCTGACGCGCGACCGCGGCAGGGACAGCCGGATCATGCAGGGCGAGCTGACGCGCGGCGACCTGGTGGTGTGCCCGGAGGGCACCACCTGCCGGGAGCCCTACCTGCTCCGCTTCAGCCCGCTGTTCGCCGAGATCGCCGGCGAGATCACGCCGACGGCCGTCCGCGCCGGCGGCGCCATGTTCCACGGCTCCACGGTGCGGGGGCACAAGTGGCTCGACTCCGTCTTCTTCCTCATGAACCCGGCGCCGTGGTACGAGATCCGGATCCTCACGCCCGTGGCCACCACCACCTGCGGCAGTGGCGACAGCGGCGGCGGTGGCGCGTCGAGCGTCGACGTGGCGAACGGCGTCCAGCGCGTGATCGGCGACGCGCTCGGGTTCGAGTGCACCGGGCTCACGCGCAGGGACAAGTACCGGATGATCGCCGGCCACGACGGCGTCGACGTGAGGGCGTCGCCGCCGCTGCCGGTGTCGTAGCCGGAGCTTGCATGTGCCAGCATGCGCAAGCAATGCAGTGCATCGCGGAACGCGTGTTATTTGCGAACTTTGGAAGCAGGGGGACTACAGTACAGTGTACTATCCGTTTGTAACTTGATTTGTTATCGTGTTGGTTCGTCACATTTATGTAGTTACCAAAAGAAAACAGGGTAATTCTTCCCATTTGTATAATTTTTTTTCACTAAAGAAATATCACAATGCAATGAAGAGTATGGATCATTTTTGGAGCTCATTGGAGACGACAGACAAGAAAAGTAACTTGAGAAATGAGAAAGACAACCTAAGCTTAACATTGCTAACAACATGGGTACTCTGATAAAACCATGAAGGCATAATAAACTCTCCTCCTTTTCAATTTGCTCAAGCTAAATCTAGAGTACGTGGTCTAGATTTAGCTTAATTTGGGAGCACCTCCTGTATCTTAATTCCTGCACATTATACTATATAACTGCCATATATATAAACCTCTAGCATGAGCCATGGTACGGCACCTCCCCTCCAAATTAAGCAAGAGAAGATCCTGAGAAAAGGCATTTGAGTTGACGAGCAACTACTCCAACAAGATTACTGGCAGTGGCAGTGGATCTAGCTGCTATCCTCTCCTCCCGAGCGAATCATCATCATCATGAACCGAACTAAACCCCATCCATCCATCCACCATCCATCCATCCATACATGATTGAGGTCTCCATCAGTACAAATTGTCAGTCAGCCACGTAAAACTGCCCTTGTCGCACTCGCTCTTCAGCTTCAACGCTTTTTCTCCTTTCCACTTTTATCCAAAACGTTCAGTTGGTTCTTCTCCATGGCCGCTTTGCTCTGCTCTTGTGCTACCTCCGTTCCAAATTATGTCAAAATTACACTTGTCACTAAAAAAAAAAAGATCAAACTTGCTTACAGCAGCTGGATCACATTCCAAACGGACAAGCCAAAATTCGGGTCTCTCAAAGGTGCTGCCTTGCTGCGGTCTGCTGCGTTGCAGCTGCCGCCTGCGCCCTGCTGCCGCCCACTGCCCCGCTGCGTTGCTGCCATCGCCGGCGCAGGCGCGCGTCTCGGCGCCGTGCCCGTGACCCCGCCTGCGCCCTCCAAAGCCGCGCCATGGCTGGCTGGCTCTGCCATCGCCGGCTGCTCTGCCTCTGCGGTTGTCGTGCTCGTACCCTCGCCCGTGCCGTCGCCTCCAAAGCCGAGCCTCTCTGTACCCCCTCTCTTTTTTTTTTTTTTTTTTTTTTTTTTTTTCTTGGTGGCGCTCAGCCCGCCATGGCCACCGCTGTTCTTGCCTCTGTGTTGGGTCGCAGAACAAACCGAGCTAGCCACCGCTCCGCCCCTTCTTCTCCGCACCCGGCCGCTCCACGGGCCACAGCCCACAGCGCCAGTCCTCTCCTCCTCCGGTCGCCGCACGCCGCCTCCGCCTTGCCGCGGCCGCGCTTGGCCGGGCCCACGACGGCCGTCTCAGGACGAACCGCGGACAGTCCCAGGTCCCCGCAGGGCTCGCGCACACCCGCTGGCCGGCCGGACGCCGCCGCCGAGCCCTCCGCAGCCGGAATTGGCCCCACCCGGCGTCTCCTCTGTTTCCTGCGCCGATTTTGAAGGAGAAGGGCTTCCCGCGGAAATAGAAACCCCTTTTTCATCAGGGACTTATAAGTGCAAAGCCATAGAGTCAGCAAAATAGTGCTACACAGTGTTTTTTTTTTTGTTGTATGTATATAAATTGGCTGAAACTTCAAAATTGCTTAAATTGGATAAAACTTCGAAATTGCTTAATAATTCATAGAAAAATCTAAAAGTAGCCAATCTACTTTTGTTGAGCTCCACATGTTTTACTAACTCTGTCTCAAATTATAGTTCGTTTAACATTTTTAACCCCAAATTTAACCACTCGTCTTATTCAAACAATTATGCAAAATTTCATATCTTTTTGTTGTGGCTTGCTTTATGAATAAAAGTTATTCGAGAATTCCTTAAATTTGATTATGTTTGTATAAATTTTTTGAATAAGACAAGCGATCAAGTTTAAGATAAAAAAGTCAAACAAACTATAATTTAGGACGAAAGAGTAATAGAAAGTTTTTTCTAAAGCTTTTTCCCTATCTGTTTTAGTTCTAAATTCATACGATAGCTATGAAATTTTTATGGCAAACTAGTTATGTGATGATTGTGCTATGATAAAAAAAAATCAGCTATAGAGCCGCTCTTAGAAATACATTTATTTTAAGATGAAGGGAGTGATTGCCTTTTGCTCTAGCCTTTTGCTCTAGGCACGATATTGGGTTAAGTTGCTGCAGTTTAATACCCATGCACATGCACACATGAGTAATTAGGTTCATCCCAAAGTTTTAAATAGCCGGCTATAACAAATAGCGGTATCTTTTTTCGAGAAGCTATAAAGCTATAGCGAAACTATAACAGATAGCGTTTTATAAGAAAAACCATAAAAAATACAAGTATTTGAGTAAAAAAATAAGACAATCATGAAATCTAATGAACACACATATGTTTTCATGATTCTAGAGACATAGAAAATATTACTTGACGTGATATTGGAGCATGATTCATGAAACTCAAGAGTTTAATTTGCTAAAATACAAACTTTAAAACAAATTATAAACAAATAATAACTAGATTGTCAATATTATAGATGAAACTGAATTAGCGGCGCTATTTCAAAGCTACTGACTAAGTAATTTGGCGGCGCTATAGCGCAATATAGCGGTTATAATTGTCGTAGCGGCAAAAATGACAATAGCTTAGTGTTGTCTCTTTCCAAAAGCTATAGCGGCGCTATAGTGCCGCTATAGCCCGCTATTTTAAAACTATGGTTCATCCTTGGGTCTTACTCCCTCTGTTTTGTCGGTACGGGACGTGCGAGTACTCATCAAGGCGGCATCCGTAAGGGCGGCAAGAAGAAGACCGGATCTCGAGTAGAACGCGGATCGCCCTAGTCGCGGATAGAAAGTGACGTGCGTAATAAGAGCAGACACCTTTTACAAGTCCGACTAGGACTAGAAACCTTAGCTCGGCTCTTTTTCCTCTCATAAAAAGGAGCCGAGCACCCCTTTGTAACGGACCAACTACACACAATCGAGATCATCAATCCAACGCAAAAAGGCCAAGGCCGACTGGAGTAGGGCTTTTACTCGACGCCGAGGGCTTGAACCAGGATAAACCGTGTGTCTTTCGCGTCGTACCGCCGAGTTCTAGTTATTTGCCGAGGTCCGAATCAACTGCTGCGGGAACCCCGTGGCAGGCTATCGGTGGCTAAACACCGACAGCTGGCGCGCCAGGTAGGGGGTTTCGGCGAATTCAACGTCAGGAACTCGATGGATCTACACGCGATGATCTTCCCGACAGGATCGACTTTCATCTTTGTTTTGGGTTTTGCGAAGCAGACGAACAAGGAGTTCTCCACAGCCGACTGCTTCAAGAACCCACGTTCAAGATACAAGAAATTTTTTCAAGACTCAAGCTAACAGAAGAAACGCAAGATACAAGTAAACAAGAAGGAGATTCGAGTTCTTTTTTCTATGGCTACAACAACTCGGCACGATTGTATCAAGACGCCACCCAGAGAGCACTGGAGTCCTACCACCGGGACATCTTCAAACAAGATAAGTACTCCGACTTCCTTCCTTTTCAATATGGCAAACCCATGAAAGAAAAAGAAGAACTCGACCACTCGCCCAAAGAAACAAAAAAAGAAATGCGATGGTGAGGCAACCCTTAGTACCACCAATTCAACCCAACTACAATTCGTCGGGAAGAATCGAAGCCGATATACCGCCAATTCTATTACAAAAGATGGGGAAACCGACGACCAAAGGATAGCAAGAGAAAGAAGAAACAAGAAGAAAGGGGGAAGAAGAAACCGAGTACAAGAACGAAGGGAAGCATGGCGTAGATACGAAGAAGAACTAGCCGAATACAATCGAAGAAGAGAGAAAAAGAGAAGTCGACGAAAGACGAACAAAGAAGCAAGAACCGGACTCGATCCAATCAACAAGATACAAGAGTCGATCAATGAGATCGACGCCATACAACGACCAAACGAAGAACAAAACAAGCTCAGAGATTTACTTAAAGACACAGACTCAAAGAATACAAGAAGACCGAGTACCGCAGAGACATGCACCATCGGAACAAACAAGTCAAAGAACTCGAAGAATTTCGCTTTCGAAAGATCATCAACTCCAAATTACGGAAGAAGAACTCAACCACATCACGACCGGACAGAAAAGAACCGGGGAAAACAGGGGTAGATCACCTACACCACACGAAGTCCTCCAAGAATTATCTCAAGATACGACAGTCAAGCGATTCCGACTACAAACTGAAAAAGTACCCGACGATTTCCCCTGTTTAGCGGGGAAGACTACTTACAGTCAGACTACCTCACAAGTTCAAACCTTCCAATCATTCAAAGTATGATGGCAAAACTGAACCAATGCAATGGCTCAGGATCTATTCCCAATCTATAGAACTAGCCGGAGGAGACGATGATATCAAAGCACTATTTTTTCCAATGGCTCTAGAAACATTACCACTCCAATGGTTCGACAAGTTACGACCCGGATCTATCAAAACATGGAGTGATCTACAAAAAGCTTTTTGCGAAAATTTTGCAGGCATACTTATCCATCCAATAACACAAGCCGAGTTGAAAGGATTAAAGCAAAACCCGGGAGAAAGCCTGAGAGACTTCTACAGAAGATTTGGAGAACTCAGAGCACAAGTACATGACATCACCGAGAGAGAAGTAATAGAAGCATTTTCATATGGTTTAAAAGTAAGATGGATGTTCCACGACTTCTGCAAAGAGAACCCGCGAACAAACGATGAGTTCAAAAGAACAGTTGAAAAGATGATCACAGCAGAAGAGAAGACACGAGAAAGATTTCCAGACAACAGAAACAACTCGGAAAGAAGAAATAACACGGACAGAAGGAACAACTCGAATGATCAAAACAACTCAAGATGGAACAACCAAGACAACTCAAGACACCAGGACAATTCAAGATACCAAGACAACTCAAGGTACCAAGACAACTCGAAAAGATGGAACGTTCAAGACAACAGACAAGAATTCTACAACAAAAGGAAATATTCGACAACATGGTAGCATCCACCGAAAAGGAAAAAAATTCTACCCGGCGGTAAGATTTGAAGATCTTGAAAACATGAAATGCATCTACCATCCAACAGGACTCCATCCAATGGGAGAATGCCGCATCTTTCAGAGAGATACACAAAGAAAGACAAACAAAAAAAAGAAGAAAACAAGGAAAAGAAAGAAGAGAACAACACAATGTAAAAAGCAGTTTCCAAAACCCAAGAGCAACAAGATTTAATCTTCTCGAGAGTACCCGGCTCTAGAAGCAAACAAGAAGACAAACTCGCCTGGAGAACAATAATGGCAAGCAGAACCAGCCACACCAAGATATCTAAAGCGGTCTCAATACCCAATCCAGTTTTCACGTGAAGATCAATGGACAAGTGTTGGAAACGCGGGGCTATATCCACTAGTACTCGGACCAACAATAGCAGCGATACTTGAATAACAAAAGTACTCATTGATGGAGGAGCCGGACTCAACATCATCTTCGCCGATACCTTAAAAAAGATGGGACGAGTTCTTAAAGATGATCACACCTACCCGTACCGTTCTACGGAATAGTACCGGGAAGACCGGCTATGCCTCTTGGACAGATTACACTTCCGGTAACATTTGGAACTCCACCAATTACGGGGACACGAGCTCATAAAATTTGAAGTGGCAGATTTCGAATCTTCATATCACGCTATATTGGGAAGACCAAAGCACTAGCAAAATTCCTAGCAATACCGCATTATCCATACCTACTACTCAAGATGCCGGGACCACATGGAGTACTTTCTCTACGAGGAGATCTTAAAAGAGCTTATGAATGAATGTGACGCACAGGCAATACAAATATCCTCAAAAGTACAGGGAGAAATCAACTCAGAAGTAGAAAAGACGAAGATCGAAGAGCTAGAAATCCCGGCCAAAAAGCAAAATACAATCACCACAGCAGAAGGAGAGAACACCAAAAAGATTGATTTGGGGACAGGGGATCCATCTAAAAACTGCAACAATCGGTGCACATCCGCCTATCAAATAGGAAATCGCGCTCACCGACTTCTTACGGGACAACAAGGACATATTTGCCTGGAAACCAGCCGATATGCCTGGAGTCCCAAGGAAGTGGGCTGAGCACAAAATTGAAGTCAACAAAGGAACAAAACCGGTCAAGCAGAGACTACGACGGTTTTCACCAGACAAGAAAGAAGCAATAAAGAAAGAGATAGCCCGACTACTGGCCGCAGGCTTTATAAGAGAAATCCTCTATCCGTATTGGTTAGCAAACCCCGTCCTAGTACATAAAAAGAACACGAGATGAATGGCGAGAATGTGCGTCGACTACACAGATCTTAACAAGCATTGCCCAAAAGATCCTTTTGGATTACCAAGAATTGATCAAATAGTAGATTCAACGGTACCGGAGCAGCTTTATTATCCTTTCTCGATCGCTATTCAGGATATCACGAGATCACACTCAAAAGAGGAAGACCAAAGCAAGACTTCTTTTATTACACCCTTCGGTGCCTACTGTTATAAAACAATGTCTTTTGGACTCAAAAATGCTGGAGCAACATATCAAAGAGCAATCCAGACTTGTTTGGGGGATCAGATAGGAAAAAACGCAGAAGCATACGTAGACGATGTAGTCGTCAAAACAAAGAACCCGGATTCTTTAATAGAAGACCTACAGCAAACTTTCAACAACCTCAAAGAATGGAAGTGGAAACTCAACCCCAACAAGTGCGTTTTCGGAGTATCATCTGGACAACTACTCGGATTTCTAGTCAGTGAAAGAGGAATTGAAGCTAGCTCAAAACAAATCAAAGCAATAGCCGACATGGGACCACCATCCGACATCAAAGACCTACAAAAATTAACCGGATGCATGGCGGCGCTCAACAGATTTATCTCCGGACTCGGAGAAAAGAGATTACCTTTCTTCAAACTTCTAAAGAAGACGGACAAATTTACATGGAACGAGGAGGCACAAAAAGCCTTTGACAAATTAAAAGCTTACATCAGCACATCACCCATACTAGTACCACCAAAGAAGGATGAAGAACTAATGTTGTATATCACAGCAACAACTTCTGTCGTCAACACAGCAATTGTGGTGGAAAGAGAAGAACAAGGGCACTTGTACAAGGTGCAAAGGCCAGTATACTACATAAGTGAAGTCCTCACAATATCAAAAATAAGATATCCACACGTACAGAAACTACTCTACGCAGTACTCATAACTTCAAGAAAGCTCAGGCATTATTTCGAAGCACACAAGATCGTTATCGTAACAGATTTTCCACTCGGAGACATTCTAAGGAATCGAGATTCAACAGGACGAATCTCAAAATGGGCAGTCGAACTGGGAACTTTCAAGATTGAGTTCAAACCAAGAAAAGCAATCAAGTCTCGGGCACTATCCGACTTCATCGCGAGAATGGACTGAAATACAACAACCTACTCCAGACACCATCTTAGACCACTGGAAAATGTACTTTGATGGCTCTCTAAAATTAGGAGGGGCAGGAGCAGGAGTACTCCTCATCG
Organism: Chrysopogon serrulatus; assembly: GCA_015844335.1. NCBI lineage: Eukaryota > Viridiplantae > Streptophyta > Magnoliopsida > Poales > Poaceae > Chrysopogon > Chrysopogon serrulatus. The sequence continues at coordinate 376,362 of JADLZL010000921.1, forward strand.
CACCAGACGGAAAACAACTCAGATACGTTCTACAAATCCTATGGCAAGCTACTAACAATGAAGCAGAATATGAAGCACTTATCCATGGATTACAAATAGCAACTTCACTTGGAATCAAAAGACTATTAGTCTACGGAGATTCAGCAGTAGTCGTCAATCAAGTCAACAAAGAGTGGGACTGTACTAAAAGAAAACATGGATGCTTACGTTCGAAATCGAGAAAACTTGAGAAAAATTTTCAAGGCTTAGAAGTACACCACATACTACGAGACTCAAACGTCGCGGTGATGTACTAGCCAAACTAGGCTCAGACAGGGGCAAAAGTACCCGCCGGAGTGTTTATAAAAGAGCTAAGCAAGCCATCTATCAAGACCGATGAAAAAGAAGACAAAAAAGAAGACGGAACAAGACCAAATCTTAACAATCGGTTCAGACAATCCAACTTGGATGCAGGTATTCATAGACTACATCAAGGAGAAAAACTACCCGAAAATAAAAGGCGAAGCTACTCGGGTCATCGAAGAAGCAAAAATTATGTCCTAGTAGGAGACAATCTTTACAAAAAAGAGCGACATCATCGGTATTATTACTAAAGTGCGTACCAAATCTGAGGAAGGAAAAGAAATACCGCTAGAGATGCATTCAAAGTTCTTTGTGGGAATCACGCATCATCAAAAAACACTTGGTAGGGAAGGCTTTCCGATCGGGCTTCTATTGGCCGATTTGCTTTAAAAGACTTGAAGAACTAGTCGATATTGCAAAAATTGCCAAATGTTTGCAAGGCAGCACATGTTCGACTCACAATCTAATATGCATCCCACCGGCTTGGCCCTTCTCATCTTTGGGGGCTTGATCAAGTCGGACCACTCAAGAAATCCAAAGGAGGATTCGAATACATTTTCGTCGCCATCGACAAGTTCACCAAATGGATAGAATACAAACCATTGGTAAAATATAGTTCAGCCAAAGCTCAAGAGTTTATCCAAGAAATCATGCACGCATTCGGGATGCCTAACAGAATAATCACGCATTTGGGATCACCCTTCACGACCAATGAGTTCAAAAGTTGGGCACAAGACTGTGGATTCAACATCGATTATGCATCAGTAGCCCACCCTCAAGCTAATGGTCAAGTAGAAAGAGCCAACGGTCTCATCTTGGTAGGACTAAAACCAAGACTGTATGAAGATTTAAAGGACTACGGATCCAAATGGATAGACGAATTGCCAAAAGTAGTCTGGGGGCTGAGAACTCAAATAAGCAGAGAGCAACAGGGCTATTCACCATTCTTCTTAGTATACGGCTCGAAGCTGTACTCCCAGCCAGAGACTTGATTTGGACATCACCAAAAATAGAACAATATAACGAAGGAGAAGCAGAGGAAACCGGGGAGACTAGAAATCGACTGACCTAGAAGAGGTCAGAGTAAATGCGACACTACAGTCAGCAAGATACATGCAAGGATTAAGAAGATACTATGACAAGAACGTCCAGCCGAGAACTTTACAAACCGGCGATCTAGTCCTAAGAAAAATTCAGAAACCAGACAAATGGCACAAACTACTTAGTCCTTGGGAAGGACCTTTCATAGTATCAAAAGTAAAAGGACCCGGATCCTACGAGCTAATGACAGAAGATGGAGCACCGATCAAGAACACATGGCACATTTCCCAGCTACGACGTTTCTTTGCATAGAACAAACAAACATGTGTATTTCTTCTCCAGAAATAATAAGAAAGATTCAGCGCTTTCAGGACCATACTCGCTCTCTCTTTGGATAAAAAGGCTCACAGCCAAAAAAGAACCCGGGCAACCCCCGATGAGAGCAAAAACGCTCGACAACCCGGGCAACCCCCGATGAAAGCAAAAACGTTTTCGACAAACCGGGCAACCCCGATGAGAGCAAAAAACGCTCGATAACCCGGGCAACCCCCGATGAGAGCAAAAACGCTCGACCCTCCGGGCAACATAGAACCCCGATGAGAGCAAAAAACGCTCGACCCTCCGGGTTGTTTTCACAACACCGATGAGAGTACAGCCAACACTCGCCCAATCCTAGCTCCTTTTCGGGACTAGATGAGAGCCAAAGAGAGCTCGACCCATCCCGACTTCTAGAATAAAGAACTCGGATGAGGGCCTACGGTCCGAAATATTCGTTGAAGTGCAAAATGGCTACAACCTAGCCTGAGCCCAACTATTCCGGATTGTTTTCACAATACCGATGAGAGTACGGCTAAAGAAGTCAACACTCGACCTACCCTAGCTCCTTTTCAGGACTAGATGAGAGCCAAAGAGAGAGCTCGACCTATCCCGACTTCTAAAAGATATAGAACTCGGATGAGAGCCTACGGCTCGAACTATTCATTCAGAAAGGCAACTACAAAGACAATTCCGAGTCCAACTACTCGGACGCCTCAAAAACAGAAACAAAAACAGTTGATCAAGGGCAAAATTAAGGAAGTTATCTTTATACAAAATCAGAAGAAGCATCAAAGTATCATTACAAAGAAATCTGCTACTGCTGACCACCATCACCATCAACAGGCGCCGGTCCTATCTCTACAAGATACGTGAAATCCTCGAGCTAAAGACAAGACAAAGAAAGCTTCGGACTCCGCCAAGGCTTGTTCTTCTTCGAAGTGTGAGGCTCATCCATTACCCTATCAAGAGGGAAGTTAGGGTCAACCACTCGGACGCGAGCCAACACCCCTTGGACGCCAAGTAGAACAGCATCTTTGGCGAAGTTGATGGTCCTCTGAGTCAGAAGAGGAAGGAAGGAACCGAACCTGTGGGGCCGACATCTTCAGGCCTCCTCGGCATAGTGGCAAGACTCGCACGTAACCTAGCGAGAGCCGACCACTTATCTTTGAGAAGCCCAGACGAGTAGACAAATCCTCTATTGTCTTCTTAGCCACGCAAAAGATCTCGATCAAGCACCGCGCCTAATCAGCCGTGCTTGAGCCAAAATCTCTTCAGCATCTTCTTTTACCTTCTCCGAATCATCTCGGAAGGACCGCACTTCAAACTTCAATGCTTCAATCTCTTCCGAGTACTTCTTTCTCAAAGCTACAAAGACAACAAAAAGAAGTCAGATAGAAAGCAAAAGTTAGATAACTACACAAGCGAAGGAGCGTATATCCAAAAAGTACCTTGAAGATCTCGGGAGACCTTCTTCTCGAGAATCAACAAGAAGAACAATTTGAGCTCTCAAAGCAACCTCCGAAGAATTATGCTTTTTGCGCTCTTCATCAAGTTCTCGCCGCAAAGAAGCCAGCTCATCCAACAACTTCTTTTGAGACTCAGACGAGCCAAAGAAGATGTCAGAATCACTAACATATTCCCGCAGAAAAAAGAAAAGGATAAAGAAAAAGAAGAACTCGGGGGATAAAACAAGTCGACAATACGAAAAACGCTCAACAAAAGACTTGAACTCGCATCAAGCTTCTTGAGACGAGAACTCGGGTTGAAAGCCTCTTCAAGATCCTCGCACCAACTTCAGTCACGAATCGTATCCCAAGGAGCGCAAGCAAGGAGGCGACAAAGGAGAAGAACACCCAACCCGATAACTAGAAGAAGTCGAGGTGAGCAAAAGGCAACTTCTCTACTCCCAAAGAAGTCGACGCAACGACCTGAGCCATAGGGAGAGAAGAGATCGCAAAGAACGACCGCAGAGGAGGAAGCCACCGCCGGGCAGAGAGTCAACAGCCGGACTAGGATCGGGAGAGCGGACACGACCCATAATCCCAACGCTCACGTCTTCTCAGTCGAGCCGGGAGCCAAAGAAGTCGTAGCCGATGACCTACAAGATTAAAAGTTAAAGGCAAAAGACCGACTAAAAAGAAATAAAATCAAAGAAGACAAACACTTACTTAACAAAGACGACGAAGAGCCATCCGAGGCCGAGGGGGGGAGGCGGCATAACCGCCTCAAGATCCACCAACAACTCGAAGAAGAAGGAAGAGGACCCGGCAAAGGTCCCAAAGCCTGGTAAAGAAGAAGAAGAAGCCGCTGACGACTACTACAAAAAGCAAAGGCAAGTCAAAACAAGCCAAACAAGCAAGTATAGAAACATAAGAACAACCCTCACCGACGAAGAAGGGAGAATCATCAACATCCTCAGCTTCATCTTCAAAAAGAAGAACGAAGCACCACCGCTAGAGAAAGAAGTCGGGACTACTCTCCAAAGAAAAAACAAAACAGAAAGAACAAAAGTCTCACCTATCGAAGGTTACCCAAGGCCGAGGCGAAGAGGAAGTCCGTGCCCGCTTAACAGAAGAAGAATCACCCGCTCCACCCTCTTAGCACCAAAGACGAGTTCGAGGGAGGAGCACCTACGATAAGGAACATATTCAACGCTCTCCACTAAAGAAAGACCAGGATAAAGAAGTCGACCTTCGATACCGGCTAACAAAGGAGCTGAAGGAGCGAGGAGGAGGGACAATCTCTCCACCCACAAGCGAGAAGCATCAATATCAAAATCCCCGCCAAAAAGGCTTCAAAAGATAAAAAACAAGTCAGTCATAGACAAAAGAATTCAGGAAACAAAAAAGGAAAGAAAAGAAAAGTACTCACAGCAGGGGGGAGGATTGCCCGCCGAAAGTACTCAAACCCAATCATCGGAACCACCGTTGCACCTTTCAAAATCTTCTGAAGACGCATAAGCACTTCATCATTGGACAACTCGAAAGTTGTCACCATCCGAGAAGGGTCTTCAGCGCCCGAGTACTCAAAGCCGTAGTGCTCTCGCGCCTTCAATGGCTGCACTCGGCGGCGAAGGTAGCTCGCCACTATGGCAAAACCAGACAAGCCATGTTGTTTCAAGTAGCTTATCCGATCAAAAGGGTCAAGACGATTGTACTCGGCTAGGGGTGAGTTGATCTTTTTCCCACCGCTCATTAACTACAAGGCGGGTACCCGAGTAGGTCGAAGCTATTTGGAATACCAACTCCGCCCCCAAGGTTGCCAGCATAGAACCACTCGGATCGCCAATCCTTGACAGAATCAACAAGATCATAATCGAAATAATGAGACGACTTGCGCCCTTGACGGAACTGAATTCCACATCCACCAAGGGTATGGAGGGATTCATTCGGGGTTGTGGCTTGAGACTAAAGAGGAAACGGAAGAGATTCAAGGAAGGGGAATTCCAAGAAAAGTCTCACAAAAGTGAACAAAGACAGAGAGGTGAAGAATCCCATTCGGGGGTCGATCATGAAGAGAGAGAAAAGTAGCGAAGGAAACGATGAAGAAAAGCACAAGCCGGAAGACGAGTCCAGCTCGAACAAAAGAAACAAAAGAACAATCTCCCCGGGCGAGGAACAGGGAACTCGGTGCTCACCGGGAGCAATCCGGCCCGGAGAATGCCCTTAGGCTGGATCATCCCCAGCTCCTCCAACTCAACCAAGTGCTTCTCTTGAGTAGTCGGAGGAGGAAAGCTCTTCGCGATCGCCTTCATATCGGCAAACTCAGGGTTCAGCCGCCCGTCAACCTCCACCTCAAGAACCGGCTTATCAACCACCGATTTCTGGGAAGCCAATTTCTTCCTTCCCATACAACGAATCAAGCAACTAAGCTAAGTAGTAAGCTCGGAACCAACTCAAGGATGAGGATCAGATTGGGGATTCTCTCGCTAAAAAGCTAGGGTTTCGGAGAACAAAGGCAAGGTAAAGCAAGAAACAGTAAAAGACCGTAATTTATAAGGATAAGCTTAAGAGGCCCACTTAAGGAGCAACGGTAAAAAGGCCAACGGATACAATGCCCAAAGATAGGAAGGGCCCAGTAAACCCTTAAGTCACGGGGTAACGGTCCTTATCCCGTTAGACACCAACGGGAAAAATTATTACCGTTACAAAGAAAGGCGACATGGTCAATTATCGACCAAATATCTCACAAGAAGACGGTGAAGACGATACCTCTCAAAAGAAGTCGAGAATCAGAGGACATTCCACGTTATCAACAAATAACAAGTCGGCACGAAGGCATACAATCAGCTCCACAAGATAAAACAACTCGGATCAGTCTAGAAGCATACATCCACACAAGACAAGACAACCAGCATTATGAGAAACAACTCGGGTCATTACAGGATCATATATTCTTTCATCAGAAGGGTACAAGATACAAAGATAACAAGTCTTACAAGACCCAAAACTACGCAGGACCCATGAAGAAAACCGTTGCAGACCGGACTACCTCTCGGAGATGTAATGAGCCGAAAGCAGATCCAAAGCAACCTAAATGCACCAAAACAAGACACCCAAGGTCACCAAAAGGAGCACCGATCGATCAAGCATCACATCGGGCCTCTCCAAAAACAAGTCGGATCGAACCCCATGTGAACAAGAGAGCTCCACCGTAAGGCGTCGGACGGTAGGCGATCCGCACCGGACGGCCGAAGACCGTACGGATTGGCAACCCCTCAACGCAAAGCATAGCCCCGGGCAGAGTGGAAAAAAGAGGTACTAAGAGCGCAAAATGACCCAAAGACAAGGCACATCTCAAGACTTCTTCTACCCGCTAGAACGAGCCTCCAATCACAATGCTACCCGGGACTAGTCCGCCTCTAATCCCTATCTCAAGAATTCTTCCACCCACTAAGGAGACCATCTTTGGAAGAACAAGAAAGAAGCCCGGGGGCTGCTCAACCTCACACACTATCATCTTCGCGGAATGAAGAAATACACACTACAGGAACCTGAAAGCAACAGAAGGAGGGACGCAATTTATAGGACAGGACCGGTGCACATGGACCAAGCTCACAGCACAAGCTTCTAAAGTACAAAAAAGGGGAGAGCAGTAAAAGCGAGCAACAGTATATTCCAAGCATATCCAGCACAGTAAAAGCCTTCAAAGTCACCAGCTGCCAACGCCCAACAACAAAAGCCGACATAAAGGACAAGTAAAAGCAAGGTCACGAGCACTTGTCCGTTTCTCAAGAAGAAGAACTCGGAGAAAATCAGGGGCTGCAGCCAGCCAAAGGCTCGAGGGCTGCAACGAAAAAGATTACAAAAAAGAAAAATAACTCGGACAAGCTCGGGGGCTGCGGCCTAAATCTCGGGGCTGCAGCCAGAAGAATTACAAGACACAAGAACTCGCAGGAAGACTCAAAAGCCATTGCCCGACTTCTTTTTATACGAAAACAACTCAGACAAAGGCTCGGGCCGCAGCGGAAGAATTACAAGACACAAGAACTCTTGGGGAAGACTCAAAAGCCATTGCCCGACTTCTTTTTTTTATACGAAAACAACTCGGACAAAGGCTCGGGGGCTACAGGCGTACATCCTCAACTTTTTTTTTTTTTTTCAAAGACCCTCCGCCTACTTATAAATAAATAGCAAGAGGCTCGGGGGGCTACACTCAACGAGTGCACCTACGGCGCACAAGAAGGCAAGAGAGAAATGCTCACCTTGATCACTTCAAAGCATCACGCCAGAAGCAAAGAGCTCCTCGAGTTCTACTTTGAAATGCTCGGGGGCTTGTCGGTACGGGACGTACCCAGTACTCATCAAGACGGCATCCGTAGGGGACAGCAGCAAGAAGACCGGATCCGAGTAGAACGCGGATCGCCCTAGTCGAGCGCAGATAGAAAGTGACGCCCGTAATAAGAGCAGGACACCTTTTACAAGTCCGACTAGGACTAGAAACCTTAGCTCTGGCTCTTTTTTCTCTCATAAAAAGGAGCCAGAGCACCCTCTTTGTAACGGACCAACTACACACAATCGAGATCATCAATCCAACGCAAAAGGCCAAGGCCGACTGGAGTAGGGCTTTTACTCGACGCCGAGGGCCTGAACCAGGATAAACCGTGTGTCTTTCGCGTCGTACCGCCGAGTTCTAGTTATTTGCCGAGGTCCGAATCAACTGCTGCGGGAACCCCGTGGCAGGCTATCGGTGGCTAAACACCGACACTGTTCTACTTTGCATGTCGTATTAGTTTTACTCTAAGTTAAACATTTTTATTTAACCATTAATTTTTACAAAATTCTACATGTTAACAAAAAAGATCAGTTTTACTATAACAAATATTTTTTATAATGTATGATCTGCATGATGTGAAACTAAATGAATTTCTTAAAATTGTGGTCAAGCATGGAAATCTTGTACTTACTAGGATAAAGGTCGTCCACATAAGGTATTTTTTGGCATATGGTAGCAAATTAATGGAGAGAGAGAGAGAGAGAGAGAGAGAGAGGGGGAGGGAGAGAGAGAGAGAGAAATTGGTAATACAACTTAGCCAGAAATCCAATTTAATTAAAGTTGAGCTATCCATGTGGCCCACAATTCATTTGTCACAAACACATCTATCATTTAATTAGCTTGTGGTTTTTACGCTTGTGTCCGCTCGATCAGGCACCTCCTCCACTATGGTTTTCACGTGGTTTTGCCTAATATTATTGTTTCATTGCGCTTGTTTTCAATCTAATCATTATTGTTTCACTGTTGCGCTTGTGTTTTCTGGTTTTAGATAGCTACCTATTACAAAACTTTTGTAGAAGGAAAACAATAAAACTTCTATTCATTTTGTTCACTTAGCATGATCATTGTTTTCATGTAGATAGCTCATTTCTTCCTTTTCAGCTTGCACAGGGAGGTCCTTATCAGAAATTGAGATGTTTACAAGAGCAACAAAGTTCACTTGCATAAATAAAAACAGCTTGCATATAGCAAGGAGTCCCTCTTATTGTAAATTTTATATTGTAACTTTTATTAGAGAGACGTTTACAGCACGTAACAATTTCAGTCTTGCAAGGCCCTTATATTACACATATTAGATGCGTTTACGATAGAGTACGTAGCTAGTTCATTTAGAGTGAACATGCATGTCTTATTTTTACTCCCCTCTCCTTATTATTTTCTCCATTTTCAGCAGGACGGCTCCTTTGCATTCCTGTGCTAGCTGCCTAGCTCATGGGATTCTGCGTCATCAGGAAATTTAAGTCAGAAATCGAAAGGAAAAATAGCATTAATCAGTATAATATATATCTTTTTATATATGTTGCACGAGTAATGACGTTTGGATTATACGCACGTGTTGCAGTCGAAGTTAGGGGTGAGCGGGAACGGCAGCGGCGCGACGCACTGCGCCGGGAGCTCGCGGATGGCGTCGGCGTTGAGCGGCTGGTACCTGGCCGCCGCCTGCTTGACGCACTCGCACGCCTGCCGCCGCTCCGCCGTGCCGGACGGCATGGACCTGAGCTGCTTCACGCCGGCGCAGCAGTCGGCGGTCGGGGCCGCCTCCTTGCCCGTCACGTACCCGACGCAGGGCCGCAGGTTGGTGTCCACGTCCGCGCAGCTCACCTCCGCCCTCGCCGACGACGACGCCGCCGCCGCCGCCGCCAGCAGGACGACCAACGCCGCCGCCACCGCAGCCGGTGCGGCGCCGCCCTTGTTCATCATCAATCTCCTTTTGCCGATCGATGCTGCTGTTGCTCTTTTTGCCGATCGATCGATGTTGCTGTGCATGAGCTGCGTGCGATCATGGAGTGGCTCGAACGAACGCTGGGGTTTTATAGGGCTAGGTCTCTGGGTCGGCGAAGCGGTTCAGCATGACAGCATCTTGCTGGTGCTGATGATGTTGCCGTAATGGCAGCTATGGCTATGGGTGATGCATTGGTACGCCCAAACTTAAATGGCAGATGGATAGGGTTTTTTGGCCACGCCCCGTGCATGAACGCCACGGCAGCCATTGCAATAGTTCCATGCTTGCTTCGTCGCCAGCTATATAGCTCACTGGATCATTAGCACTGCTATATACTGCTACTATATATATTAGCTTATCATCACTAAATAATGTCAATTAAACATCTACATCGATCTCAAATTCCAATCAGAGAAGTTCATTTCATTTCATCGTTTAGTTTATGTGGTACATCCGTATATATATATGGAACATTAATTAGGCATGTAGTAATAGCTAGGATCGTCACTGCTGCTCTCTGCCACACGGTTAGCCATGGCGATGACGACCAAAGATCGATCGATGCGGGGATCACCATGGATTTAATTTGCTTGCCGCCATGCATGACTGGCAGGGCAGCTAGCGACCTAGCGTACGTCAAACTAAGGAGCCGCCGGCGCCGTACAAGTGCGGTGGCAGGCGCGGCGTGGCGACGGCGATGAGCGGCGTGGCCTTGGGCATGGTCATCCCGTACACCTCCTGGGTGTCGACGTCCTCGGGGCCAAGGCCGTCGGGCGGTGACCAGTCGAAGCAGTGGAAGAGCCTGGCGAGCGCCATGAGCACCAGCGCGACGCCCAGCGGGCGCCGGGGCACTTGCGCTTCCCCGGCGCTGAACGGCAGGATCTTGAAGTCCGGCAGGTGGCTGATCTCCACCCGCGCCCCTTCCTCCGCCGGCAGGTGCCGCCCGGCCGGAACTCGTCGACGTCGTCCCACACGCGCGGGTTCCGGCCCAGCGCGTGCGTGTTGATGAACACCCGCGTGCGCGCCGGCACGTGGTACCCCATGATCGTCGTCGGCTTCAGCGACTCGTGCGGGATCAGGAATGGCCCCGCCGGGTGCATCCGGAACGACTCCCGGACCACGCATCGGAGGTAGGGGAGGTGGGCGAGGTCCGACTCCGCCACCATCCTGTCGCGCCCAATCACCGCGTCCAGCTCCTCCTGGACACGCCGGAGCACGCGTGGGTTCTTGATCACCTCCGCCATCACCCACTCGTTGGTCACCGATGATGTGTCCGTGGCAGCAGCAATCATGTCCTGCGATAGTTTTGTGATGAACAGAGACATAGATGTGAAGGTTTTAGTTTTATTTTATTGAAGAAAGGGAAAAAAAACATTACTCACAACTAGCTTATTCAACAAATTGAACTGAATTGAATTTCAGGGTATGCAATATTGCAATATAGCATATATACCTGCATCAACGCTTTGATCTCCACATCATCCATGTGCTCCTTGCCGTTCTCACCAGGCAAAGATAGCAGCACATCGACGAAGTCCATATCTTCTTTGCCGCCATCATCCTCATCAAGGAAGGAACGACTCTTCTTGGCCTCCCTAGCTCTCCTGTGTTCATCAATTATCTTCTGGTGGAAGTCGTCCACCTTCTTCTCGACCTCCCTCATCTTCTTCTCGCACCCGTACGGGTCGACCCACCTCCAAGCTGGCAAGTAGTCCCCAAGATAGATCAGGCCCAGCAGGAAGAACAGTTCATGGGTGATGTGCATGAACTCCATTGCTTCGCCGGGGCCTGCTGACTGGATCCCAAAGTACTGCTTCCCCAGCAGCATCCTTGTGACGTTGTTCATAGAGAAGGCGCCAAGAACCTCTCTGAGGTTCACAGGCTTCCCGGACTGAGATTTAGCCCATACAAACTGGCAGAGGTGCTCAGCCTCCTGAGCTCGGTGAGCAGCAAAAGACTCGAGTCGCTTGGTCGTCAGCAAGTGCTCCATACAAACTCTCCTCATCCTTTTCCAGTTGGGCCCCAGCGGAGCTAGAGCCACATCACCACACCCGTAGGCAAGATGGACAGCAGCCAGTGTCCGAGGCCGTGAAGCAAAGACCTCATCTTGCCGGATGAGTATTTCACGGATGACTTCAGGATCATCAGTGGTGATGGCATCGATGGTTCCTAGGCGAAGATAGACAAGAGGGCCATATTTGGTACAAAATCGGGCGAAGTCTTTGTGGGGAAGGGGGCTCAACTGGAGAAGATTGCCAAAGATTGGCCATGTTGGAGGTCCAGGTGGAAGCCTTAGCCTCATGCTGTTCAGCCTTCTCCAGTACACTACAACAAAGATCCATGAGCATAAGAGGATGGAGAGAACAAATGGGTCCATGGTTCAGAAACAGATAGCAGCTAAAGTTGAATTGCAAATGTCGGCCTATTTATGGGATGTCTCAACCTTCCTGGTATAAGTACAAAGTAATTGAGTGACTGAGGTTGAAGGAAATTGGTTACAGTATTGGATGGTCATGGTTCTTGTGTTGATGTATATGGTTAAGCATCTCAACTACTACCATGTACGTAAAAATTGTCATGATCTTGACATGACTGGCACAATGTAGACTGTAGATCACTAGGAAAATGGCAAGGGGAAAATAGAAGAATAGAATAAAAGAAAGGTCATGAAACCAGACTATCTATTCAAAGAGCAAGCTGATGTTGTGTTCCCATAATTAGGCTCTTCCCCACTAATCTGCAATTTGCTCATTAAAAAAAAAGAAAAAGAAAAACCTTGTTTTCCGTAGTCCTACTCCACCTGCCAAATCTATAACCAAAGGCATAGATAATCCCAATTTTTATTGAGGAGAGCACCCATAGACCTCCATGAATTACTTGGAAGCTTCTATTGCTAAAAGAAAAGCCTAATGATCACCCAATTCAACTTGGTATGGTTGTCTCATCGAAATGAATGTACCAGCATAAAGATTACCTCATTCATTGACTCTTCTCTATTTGATGATGAGAATGGATCATGCACGAAATATTCTTGAAGCACAAAGCACCCAACGATTTTCTTGTTGTTCAACAAGTCACAGTAGCAGATGAATTATTTGCAGAAGTATCATCAACTCTTCAGTCTCTGAAAAACGTGGCAATTAACATTAGACTTGTAATGCATCTGAACGGCATTATATGACACCATATTCTACTATGTGGATAAGATTTATATCTGCCAAAACTACCTTTTCAGGGATAGAAAAATATTTCCCATTAATCAAATACAACATCAGTTGCAGTATTGAAAATTCTATCCTGAGAACAGATGAGATACGAAGCAAGACTAACCAAAATTTGACCCAGGCCACCTGGCTCTTTATCCTTCAAATCGCTAGTCATCTTATCAGATATTCCTCATTCCCAGTTCTCAAGTATTAAAACTGACTCTGCACTTACATACATCAACAAATTGACATCTAATCTTGGCACTATAATCGTTTTTTGTGAACCCAATATCCCTGTCTTATGACATGCCAGTTATCTGTAAATGGAGGCGCTCATTCTGTGTTAGTTATTTTCTGTAGTCTTATCCTGTATGATAAGGCTATACCCAGGACTCTTACTAGCCATGTTGGACAACTGTGCAACCTTTACCATCTCTTCATCTTCCTTCATCCCTGCTGAGGAGAACATGTTTGACAGGACTGTGTAAGCTGTTGCGTCGTAAGGATCTATCTCAAGAAGCCTCTGCGCTGCTAATTTTGCTAAATCAAGATTAGAATGGACGCTACTAGAGCAAAGCAAAGCTGCCCATGCATCACGATAATCTTTCTGGGGCATCGAATTAATCATTTCCAGTGCTTCATAAAGGAAGCCTGCACGACCTAAAAGGTCAACCATGCATGTGTAGTGGTCAGGGTTTGGTTGAATACCATAGGCCGATCTCATGGATTCAAAGTAGTTATAACCTTGTTGAACCAAACCAGCTCGAGCACATGCAGTCAGTATTCCCAAGAATGTCACATGGTTAGGCCTTTGGCCATCATATTGCATTCTGTTAAAAAGTTTGAATGCATCTTCAGCCAAGCCATGTTGTGCAAATGCTGTAATCATAGAATTAGTGGCAATAAGGCTTGGATTGCTAATGCATGAGAACACACGATGAGCCTCAGCCAACCTACCACATTTTGCATACATTGTCACCAAAGAAGCGTGGACAGCTGAGTCAAATATCCATCCCATGTTGACTGCATAAGCATGAGCTTGCAATCCCTGGTTCAGCATAGCCAGGCTAGCCAAAGCGCTCAGCAAACAACTAAAAGCAACAGTATTAGGTCTGCATCCTTCCTGTGACATCTGACAAAACCAACGCACCGCACTCACATGGTTTCCATTTGCAACAAAACTAGAAATAACTGCAGTCCAGGCAATCTCGTCTTTTACAGGCATTTGCTCAAAGAGTTCAACAGATTCTCTCATCCAACCCCTATTAGCAAACCCAACCACCATTGTCGTCCAAGAAATGGCATCCCTCTCCGGCATCAACTTGAACAGAACATGAGCATCTTCAATCATGTTATTCTGAACATAACCAGTGATCAATGAGTTCCACGATACTAAGTCTTTCTGCTTCATGAAAGCAAAAACCCTTCTAGCATCAGCCATCGAGCCAAATCGAGAATACATTATTATCAGCGAATCACCCAAAAATATATCCATTACAAACCCCATTCTCATCATCAAGCAGTGAACCTGGATCCCTTCATCGACAAGACTGGCCTGAGCACAACCATCTATCACAACAGAGAGTGTAATCGCGTTAACCTGAACACCTTCCCTTCTCATGTCCAGGAACAGCAAGAAACCATCTCTGTACATCCCGTGTTTTACATATCCCCGGATCATCGAGGTCCAGGACACCACATTCCGCTCTGGCATTGCCTCAAACAGCCTCCTGGCCTCGGACACAGTCCCATACTTGCATAGCCCATCAACCACAGCACTCCAAGAAATGACGTCCCTTGTCACCATTCCGTCGAACACCCTCAGCGCCATGCCAAGCTCCCCGGCTCTGAGGTACCCGTGAATCATCGCGTTGGACCCCACGGGGTCCCTCCACCACGGCGGCATCTCCCCATACACCGCCCGTGCCTCCCGCAGCATGCCCGCCCTGGCGAGCCCCGTTATGATGGCGCCGTAGGACACGGCGTTCTTGGCGGGCGCCTTGTAGAAGAGCGCGTGCGCGGCCGCGGGGCGCCCCGCGCGGAGGTAGAGGGAGAGCAGCGCGTTCCAGGAGGCGGCGTTGCGGCGGGGCATGTCGTCGAAGACGAGGCGCGCGGAGGCGAGGTCTCCGCATTCGGCGTAGGCGGTGAGGAGGGCCGTCCAGGAGATGACGTCGCGGTGCGGCATCCGGTCGAACAGCTGCTGCGCGTCCTGGATGCGGCCGCGGCGGCCGTAGGAGGTGAGCAGCGCGTTGAGGTGGGCCCTGTTGGGGAGAGCCCGCACGGGAGGCGGATGCTCCGGGGTCGCGAGGCGGTGCGGGAGCGGGACGACCGCGCCGGCCAGGACGGCCGTGGCCGGAGCTCTTGGTAACCGCAGCGCGGCCATTGCCGCCAACCGCCGTTGGCAGAGAGAGGCTCGAGCGAGCAGTGAGACGGTTTTGTCTGACTGACGCTCACGAATGCCTTCGTCTTTATTTCAATTTCTCCGTCACGTTGAATGAAATAGATGACATGTAAATTAATCACTTGCGTCACTGCTATCCTATAAAGAGTTCGAATGACGCAGTTCATGCGTTAAATTCTCTCTCTGGCCGTCACAATGTTTCGTCTTCAGAAATACTAAGAGCATCTTCAGCAGCTCTCCTTTCTCATTCCTCATCCCCATAAATCTACCATATTGGTGGAGATAAACCAATTTTACTTCTCCAGCAGCTCTCCTATATGATCCCCTTTTATTGGTGATCACCAATATATCCTTCATCTCCCCTCATATAAAGGAGGAGTTGCATCTCCCCCAATAACTGGGGTCCACCACTAACTTTCATTATCTTTCATACTATGCATGACTATCATCTTCTTTTGACAGGTGGACCCTATATGTATTGGAGAAGATTATTGGTGATCTGTTAGAGCACCTCCCCCAATAGCTTAGAAAAACAGTATTGGTGACAATATCACTCTATTGGGGATAAAATATTGGTGAGCTGATGGAGATGCTCTAAGACCCGGTAGAATGGAGGAAAATTTCATCGTATGGAAATAAACATAGGTGTAAGTGTGCGTAATTGTAAGTGTCTATATTGTACTCGAGTAATAAAAAATAAATAAATAAACAGATCCTACGAAATCTCTGCATTGCAAACTCCAGAGAGGCCCGAAGTGGCGTTTCAATGTTTGAAACATGGTAGTTTCATAACTACATACTCCCTCCGTCCACGAACAATTGCACATCTCGTTTTTTAAAAAGTCAAACCTTTTAAAATTTGACCAAATATATAAATAAAAATATACTAATATTTATCATATGTAATATATATTCTTAGGTTGAGCATGAAATATACTTTCATACAATACTTATTTATAAATCTAAATGTTGATATTATTTGATATATTTTTAGTCAAACTTAAAAAATTTGACTCCTCGACAGAGGTGCATTTATTTATTTGTGGACGGAAGGAGTACCTTTGCTAGATTTTGTAAATACTTTGGTCGTCAAACTTCGGTGTAGTTTCAATGTTTGAAAATGGTAATTTCTTAACCATGAACCTTTGGTAGATTTTGTAATTACTTTGATAGTCAAACTTTAGTATTGTTGCGACCCCAAAACTTCGTAGCATATGTAAAAATCAATAGCATGTTAAGCATTATTTCCTTTTTTTTTTTTTTTTTGCCCCCCACCCCCCGGGAACCAAACTGTTTCATGTGACATTCCTAGAAATTTTTCATCGAATTTGTTTATTCATAGCTCATTTCAGCAAAGTTTTCGTTTTCTCAATCTTGCCATAAGATTATAGAAACTTGTCTTAGAAAAAAGCGACTGAAATAAAGCAATGCTGAATATTTGAGCTTCAGGACATTGCGAAGAGCAGGGAACATTTTGTCTAGTTATTATAACTTATATATAAGAAAAGGCAGGAGACGTGCATCTGATCTGGACATTCTAATCTGGCCTACTACATCAAAATTGGATCAATTACAGGAACAAGGACGCCAACGCCACAATTGGACCAATACAGAGGGTGTAAAAAACACTAATCAACTGGTTGGAGCTTCCTAAATCTTCAAGCTCCTACTGCACACCCATGCTTTTAGCTCATATTGAGCTGGCAATCAAGGAGCAACAACACCTACACTATCGATGTCAATCCGGTGATCATGTCAAAATGGGAGAATACCAGCCAACCAAACTAAACCTGGCTGGGGTATGATGAAGAGAGGACAGCGTCCAGCAATCCTTCGCTTCGCTTAGCTATCTGTAGTTACAGCAGGATGCCTGACCACGGATCAACTTATCCCACAAGCACAGCATCTGCCTCGGTGACTGATAGTGGGCCGTGTAGTAGTCATCCAGGCACCCATACTGGCAGAACTTATAGCTGTGGGAATATTGGACAGGCTTTGTTGCATTGAATTTCTCAACCCATAGACCCATACTTACATCTTCCATCTTAAACAGCTGCAAGACAGGCCAATTAGTACATCAGGAATTCAAGTTTATGTGAAAAGTAATCTGGAGAAGGAAACAGCACAAACTCACTCTTAAACTCTGATTGGCATGCTGTGACACAATGAATTTTGCTATGTCACCAGAAATCACATAGCCAGGTCCATTTGCATATGGCGGGTACATATCCTCAGGCCACTCCTGTGGTAATTTATTGATAGGAGTCAGGACAGAAAACGAAGAAAATGAGGTATGTGATGGTGACACAAGATGGGCTGCAATTTACACAGATGAACTTAATAGGAAATAAGGGGCATATGTTGCCAATGTTAGCAACTCCTGCATTGAAATTGGGAGATTACCTCGTCCGTAACTGCCCATTTTCCAGTTCTCAACGGTCTATGCAACAGGTTAAGGTTCCCCATATATAATGGTTTGCCACCATTGTTCAACTTGATGTGTCTCAGAACCACATCTACTCTCACAAATGTATCATCATCGCATTTCATGATGTTTGCAGCAGTCAAGTTCTGGACCTGTAAGGTCATAAAGGGCAACAGACATCATGTGCATGATTAGTTGATACAGGGTGTTTATTATTGACTGACAAGTTTTGGATGGCAACTAAAGTTCTAGTGGCTTTCATGATTGGCATAGTCAATTTTAGAGCCTTAGCGGGACTAAATTCTCATAGAAGTAACTTGTCAAAACAGTCACGATTATTGCGCATAGATAGAGACAGATCACAAGCCATTGCAAAGTTCGCTTTAGTTGACATTGACAAATAATACAAATGCAAGAAGTACAACAGCAATTTGGCATGATAATGGCACAAGTGTCTTACCCCATACTCACAAATAGCAATTGTCTTAAGAACAACCAGCTCATAGCGATCTATAAATGGCAAAATGACAATGTCTCCAAAGTATTCTGCTTCTTTCTTCAGCATTACATTGACCTCTTTCCTTGAATTCTGTAAACACAATTTTATCATGAAGAAACAAATAGCATTTATTATATTCTAAACACATTTATATTTTCTCTAAGAAAATGTAGGCCACTAATATTTCTAACCATTGGAGTTTGGACTGCAAAACAATTTCATTAAAAAACTGAGAATTCGGTGCCAGATGATGATAGTCAGTACAATATTTCACAAAGTACATAAATGGTGAGGCAGTAACGATGGTAACTGGTGCATACGTGAGTAGCTATAACACAGAATTTAAGTTTTAAGGTGTTTGCATTTGAAGCATGGTGATGAAAAGTGGATGGATGGCAGAGACAATCCTGAGTCCTCAACATTCATTGCAATTTTCTCAATTCTCACACCAAGATGGTGCAGTCATGCATTTGATAATATTTACTTCCGACGCTACATATTATGTGCATTTTGCTAGGCATAGAATTAAATACAGATTGCAAGTTATACTGCATATACCTGAAGATGCATTTTGGTCTAGCATAAATCAGGTCCACAAATAACAGTGTTACCACAGCTTCTTAAGGCATGACTAATGGTTAACCATATTTTTTAGGTGTATACTCAAGCATAAATATCAATAACTTGAATTTGTGTTAGCACATAAGGACTAAAACGTTTAGCTACAAAGCTCATCTATTTGGATGGATAATTTGCTTACCAGTGCAACAAAGAATCGAGCCACTGCTTCAGAGGACTTAATCTCTGGAGTCTGCATCCATGTTTTTCTCACAGCCATGCGCTCAGCGAAGTGATTTGATGCAGACAATATTCCAATGAAAAGGGAAACAGGACCTTTTGGTAGTGGCCGAGACCTCCACTTTTCTGACATCTCAAGGACTTGTTTAAGAGAAAAACTAGGATGCGACATAGGAAGAGCAGTGGCGTAAATTGAATGTATATCTACATCACCCTTAACGAATAATCCTGTTGCATCTTCAAGAGTGAACCCCTGAAAATGATCACCTGGTACCCCTAAATGTCTACTCTAGATATCATAACAAAAATAAATATTAAAAAACACAGCAGATAAACATGTGTTAGGAACATACTGGTCGATAAGGAAAAGATGTCACATGTCGACCACCAACATAAATGTGGAAACCTTCAACTCCAGCTTGTATAGTCAAAACAAATAGCCTCTCCTCTACGAAGGGGAATGGCCATGTCATTGCAGGTTTCTTTGCACGCCCTATGAATCTCTTCAACCATGAAGTTGTCTTGGACTCTTTGGTGTCAACAATGTCATTACGTATCCATTTCTCACATTTGGGGAATCCATCGACTGTTGGGGGGAAATGAAATTGTAGGTTTAGCCAAATATATGCTAGTCACAATAAATGACAGAGAGGGAGCACTTTTGTGTTTGTTTGTTTTTTTTCTGGACAGAGGAAGGGGATGTTATAAGTGATAAAGGATATAACATTTTGAAGTCTGGCTATTCGGTGTAAGTTTGACAAAGTTATAACAGCAGACAGTTATCTAACAATTATGTTAATGAGGTAAAAATTGCAAAGATGTGAACATGCAGAGAATTATTGATAGTTTGCTATCTACTCCTATGCATTGTTGAAACCATCCATAGTAGCCATAAATATTAATCTCAGTAGGAGGTAAATTCAGGAAAAGGGGCAACTGTAACAAAAACATGGCTTAACATTCCCCTTAAGTACTTACCAACTCTGTTAGTAAGAAGCAGTTGGCATAGTGCAACAGAAGTCAGTGCAAACCATCTCGTACTATTTTTTACTTAAAACAGAAACATGACACTAGGTGTGTCGTGTATTGTGTGCCTCTAATCCTAAAATGGGGTGGTGTAGCAAGTTAGTTGGAACATCTAACAGAGGGTCCCCTAATAGAGTTGCCGAAGAAATGAAGCAACAAGAAGCAGATGACCTTTGTCGTCATTGTCGTCAGGTGGAGTGCCGTCGCATCGCTGCGCGGCGCCCCACTGCATCCTGTAGCAGGTGTTGTGCTCGAGGATAGGGTGCTGGCTCCAATCCCCCCTGATCCTGGGGTTGAGGTGGAGTATCCTGGGCGGGTCCTCGCCGTCAACAGCACGCAATCCCTGGAGCTCGACCATGAACTGGGACACCATGACGGTGCCGTCCCCCTGCCTCATCCGCGCGAGCTGCGGCACGTACTCCCCTGTGCGCCCTGCGCGGGTGCCGACGACGGTGACGGAGGAGCCCGCGGCGAGGCCGCAGGGGAGGAAGACGACCCGCCCCCGCGCGCGCTGCGAGACCGCGGAGGGGCAGCTGGCGGCGTCGGAGGCGCGCGAGGTGGCGGCGGCCAGCAGCGCCCAGGGGTCCCCGCGAAGCCCGCCGCGTCCTCCCACGCCGTGAGGCCCAGCGCCCACGCGTCGTCCGCCATGCGGTCGAGCGCGGAGCGGTTGCGCGACGCGAGGTCCGGGAGCGACACGCGGTCGTAGCGGTGCCAGAAGGGGCGGACCGGGAACGGGGAGGTGGAGGTGTCGGAGGAGGAGGAGGTGGTGGAGGAGATGGAGCCGGGCGGGGGCAGGTGGTCGGAGGAGGACGGCGAGGAGAAGGCGGCGGCGGCGGCGGGGTCGCCCGCGGCGAGGTCGGCGGCTGCCAGGTCCAGCACGCGGCGGAACTTGAGGGAGATGAGGAGGAGGTAGGCCGCCGCCAGCGCCAGCACCAGGTGCGACGGCCGCACCCGCCGCGCCATTGCCTGCCGCCTCCCCTCTCGGGAGTCGGGACTCAGGAGCGGGAGCAGAAGCGGCCGCGGTGCCCCCCCCCTCTCGGCGCCCCCCACCCGACGACGACGACGGCGGCGGCGGCGGCAGCGGCGGCGGTGACGGTTAGGGATTGGGGAAGCGGGAGGGAGGCGCGTGGGCCGGATCTAGCCCGGGCGGGCGCCTGGGGCTGGGTGCCTGGGTGGGGGTCGCGCCGGGATCGGAGGGGGACGGTGGAAATGGTGGTGGATTCGTGCGCCGTGCGCGTGCGTGCGGGGTGGCCGTACGGCCGCGGGCACAGGAGAAGAGAGGAAAGGAAATGGAGGGAAGAGTGGAGACGGACAGGCGGTGCCGCGGAGGCGTCGTGCTGGGCTGGCTGCTCCTGCTCCGGCTCCTCTCGTCCCGGGCCCGCGGCGTCAATGCGATTGGCTCGCTCGCCTCTCGGTCGGTTTAGATTGGTGGGCCCCGGCGTCTTGGCTGGGCCAGCCAAGTGTACAGATGTGGCGCCACGTCGGATTGAAAAAGGCTAGCATTCATTGCGATATTTATTTTTTTAAAAAAATGTCATATGGTACACCTTTGAAAGTGTATTTCTAAGTTCTTAGTAAACTTTTCTATATTGTGTACCATACGGTAGACTATAGATCATACCAATTAAGGTTGCAGTTTTTTATTGAGCCTTTTCTCTTCCATACCTCTCACTAAAATAAACCCCACGGATGAGAAGTGTATGCTAGACGACCCGGATGGCCATCTATATCTCTCTGATCAGTTCGAGCAAGAAAATACGTCAAATTGCAACATTACAAACCGCTGCTCTAGATGAGGTGACAATTGACCTTGGACAGAAATACAAGATTTGGTACCGCTAAACACCTCATCTAGTTCAAAGAAAATTATACAAGAATGAATCTATGTGTAATATAGAAAGCGAAAGCATAACCAAGACATAGGTTCTTTGCTTGAAGCTTTTGCTGCATAAAAAAATGAATGGTACATAATCTGAAAAAAAAAAGATGATGTCCAAATGACCGAATCTACAGCCCAACCAGAAATACACAAGCATCTATGCAAAGACTGCTCTTATATTAGAGAAGTCTACGCGTTAATTATATTATGGTTTGACTTAAGACATCTGCAAAACTTAGACATATTAGGTTGTCTGCACCATGCTACTATAAAGCATGCTGCAGGATGCTTTTAGCGGAAGAAGTCCCCGGTGGGGGTACACCACCCGCGCGGCCGAGTCCCGGTATTACAGTGCGATCGCCAAATCTCCGGGGAGTTCAGTGCCTTCGCTAAAGGACCATCATGTCCCACCTCGACGCTGCAAAGAAGCATGTGAGAGAGAGGACAGGGCCGGAGGGACCGAGGGAGTGCGACAAATGAGGAAAAAAAAAAGAAAAAACTGACGCGTAGGTCCATTTTTAATATAGAGTAAGATATAGAGGATAGATGAGTGCACAAGAAAGTGGTATAGAGGAGAGAATCTCGATGACCAGGATGAAATATTTCTTTTAGAGGATGTATTTAGAGTACGACGAGAGCGAATAGCCTTAGGATCTATCAACAAGACTACAAATACAAGAGGAAAAAAAGGAAGGAGAGCGAAGGGAGTTTGATAGCATCTTAATCTATTTTTATTGAAATCTCTACTATAATGAAATACTTAAATTATACTCCGTCCACCCAAGAAAACGTCCCCCGCTGAGGACCTCCAACTATTACGCACCCTATATAATACACCCAGAAATCTAACATCATCGAAATCTAACACCTTTAATCACCCTCGCGATATCTTAAGACCAGGAATCAAAGGCTTCAGCACGTCGAAGCCAGCACCGAGGATTGCAGCCCCGCCGTCCCCGACCCCGGCTCCCGGCCACGACTGCCCCACTCCTCCACCCGACGCCGCCGGAACCCCCGCCTCCGCAACGTCACCTTAGACGGGCCACCGCTGGATCCGCCGCCGTGCTGTCCGCGGGCCACAGATCCCTCGCTGCTGCTCCTCGCCTTCACCCTTTGGGGACGCCGTCCCGCCCCCATGCCCTCACCCTCCTGTCCAACGAGAAGGTACCCCGCTGACGCCACCTCCCCGTGACGCAAGCCACTGCGGCCTCCGCCGCCGCTGCTTCACGCGGCCGCCGCCGTCGCACGCCAGGCCCTTCGGTCTTCGTATGTCCCTTCGCCAGTTCTTCATCGAGCACCCAACAGGTATTGTATTCGGATGTACAGGTGCTACTAACTTCGATAGTTTGATTCCTTTCAAAGATTATCAGCCGTACATGTGTAGACCTATTGTTCTTTACAATATCCGCTTTGACCCCTTTCAGAGATTATCAGCAGTGCATGTGCACACCTCAATGTCCTTCACCTGTGGTTCTATGTGCTTTGATCTGCTTTTTTCTGAATATTCCTAGCCCTTGTCTCAGTTACCAAGTTCTCTAAGACAGCATTAGCACTGCAGAATTGTTAGGGCCTTGAGCCCTTGATGGCTTGTCTCAGTTATCCTTTTTTAAGTGCAGTTATGCAGCCATGTCTGTGAAAGAACTGCAGTTAGGCACAAATGCTTCAGCTTAGATGCTGATTCATGAACAATATAAAAATGGAATAAATCTTCATTGGGCTATCAGCCATGTTTGTTGCCTCTTTATCTTTTTTTCTTTTTTGTGAACTACAATACGAATCTTCTCTTTCCTTTATTCTGTGTGAAATTGGCAATGTGGCTATTGATTTCTATTTGTATCTGATCTAATTACGAGTGTATACACGTAGACATGGAAATGGTCCCGAATCAGTGAATGGGCGTGCTCATGAGAGGCGATGATGTTCTACCTTCTCTGAATTGCATGACATTGAGCAGTTGAGCAGCTGATTAGAGCTCGCCTAATTTGTTCTTAATAAAAGTAGTTAACTTGCTGCTGGTATCTAAATGTCAGAGGGAAAATGCAGGTAGCGCCCAGCTTTCTTGACGGAGCGAGGAAATATGATGCTAATCTGAATGCAGCTGCTACACAAATGCATTAGAGGATTGGTTAATGCTGAGCTACTGGTTGAAGCAACGGGAGGCATGGTTGTACATCGAGAGAGGTACTTAATTTCTTTTTAGGTTGGCTGCAACCTGACTCACTTCATAGAAAGGTTCCAGTTGTATCTCACCCAAGGAGAAAGCAGCTTTTCATTAGTATACAGAGGCAGATGAGCTGGAGTTTAAATCAATGCCCATCCAATTTTTCAGTCATAACAATTGTTCTTCATACTCCATTTGGTTTGCAAATGTTTGACGTTTGAGAATCAAATATTAGACAAGCTTCGTGTCAAATATTAGGCAAGGTTTGAAATCTTACACCCTGTAAATCTTTTATTGGATGGAATCGTAAGCTAAAAAAGAATCGTGCTACTGGGTTTCAGGTGTCCATTCTTTCAAATTTCATAGGCTTACATGAATGCTTAGAGTTGTTAATGTAAATGTATTGTTTTCTTGTATTTTAGTGTTTATAAATGTTACTTGTACCTCACCTGGAATTCTGTTTCTAGGAAAAAGCATTTGGCTGCCATGTGCCAGTTCATCCCATTTATGTTTATGGTCACGAGGAAAGATGGTAGTGAAGGCTGCACCTTCTAGCTCCACATGAGTACACCACCATCTGTGCCTCAATGGCAAGCCCTCCTCTTCCCCTCTGTGCCCACATGCCATGTCAACCTCCCCGAATGTTTGTCTTACACATTGCCACTCCTCTGTTTTTTGCTTGCAAGGTGTATGATAAAATGCTCATGACCGACCAGTGATCAGATTTGCTGCATTCCAGGTATTTCTTTGTAAATATGTATCTGTTTTAATGTACAAGGTGATGCAGTTAAGAGACCTTCACTTAGCAAGTTCCATTGTTCTTCCATGGCTGGTCGATTTTGGTAATATGAATCCATCTTTTTCAGGTGACTATGTGCAACCATTATTTTTTTGAAACTGAATGCAAGGCTCTTTTCAGGTTTCAGGAAACTATATGTTACAGTGTGTATCTCTGAATTAATGTAAGCAATCCAGAGAGATGGATGTTGATCCCTTCAAAGAAGCATGCCAACTGCGCCAAGATGTAAGGTTTGGAACCCTCTCTGCTGCTTTCAATTTCAATTGATGCACTGCCTTTTTGTTCATTTGATATGATCCACTATGCATGGCTGCATGGGGTCTTTGTTCGTAATTTAAAATTTAGCATTTTTTGTTAGCCACTATGACTTGAGATCTTTAAATTTGATTCTGGAACTACAATGCCTTGTGGCCACAGATTTGTGTAGTAGTGCCAAATTGATTTGAAGGTGTGAAATTTGACCAAATTCATTAAACGGAAGGAGTATACTCGTGCATGGTAGGCCTGGCATGAATTCAGCCAAATCTTAGTTTGTTAGGAAAATGATTATGTTTCGAAGATTCTTGTCCTGGTGACGATGATTTGATAAAAAATATGACTAGAGGTTTTATTATTTTTTGGTTATTTTGATGTGTAGTACAAAATTTTGACGTAGTGTTAGCATGGGCTGACAAAGTTAACTTCTAAAAGTTGTCTTTTTTTTTTTGAAGAAAATATTTTTAAAAAAGACTCGCATGCCCACGACTACTAAAAGTTAGAATTTGGTTAACTGGGTATTTATTTATTAAGTATGCAATGTGCTAATGATACGTGTGATGGTGATCAGGTGATGCGGTGGAGGTGATTTTAGGATTTGTGACATTCTAATTATACATGTTGTATTATAATCAGTGTAGTTGCAATGTAAATCATTGAAATGTAATTTAAAGAAGTATTAGCTTGTGATATCTTTGGGTGGTTCTAATTTTCATATCCAAATAAAGCCGTAAGCGTTAGCACGGGCACTATACTAGTATCTAGAAGGAGTTCGTCTTGCATATCTTTGTTGACACTCATAATTGGGCCTAGACCATTTTTAGAATCAGCCCATACTATTTTTGACGCAATTCAAGAAAACTCTATTAAATAACGTGGAACTGTATCACAATGTCTTTCTTGTTTGACTTGAGCTTGCCTCATTAGAGTTCAACCATACTTCATAGTTCATACTAATTCTTGCAGTCTTAAAATCTAAAATTCAAATATACCCCCTCCATCTCAAAAAAAAAAAGAAAGTCGCTTTTGGATATTCGTGTCACAAGTTTGACTTGATTTGTGAAAAAAATACGTATAATATTTATATCTCCAAATTTGTTAAAAACTAGATTCAAATATCTTTTTGATGATACTAATTATGATACTAATCGATGATCATTATTATTTATAAAAGAAAATGATCTTATTTTTGGGACAAAAGTAGTATACCATGAAGCCCACTGCAGTATGATTGGCCTATTCTCAATATTAGTACTTACGGATCGACATACCAACTGTTATTTAGTTGTCTTTATAGAGGCTATAAAAATCTAGATGATTTTGATATTCATTTTTGGCTTAGATTTAGTTACTAACGTGATGTATTGTATCTTATTTGAATTGAAGTTATTCATCTAATTCAGTACGTATTATTAACAAATGCCACCTTGACTTTGTTAAGGTGAGAGGGTCTTGGTACATCTATGTGCATAGAGATAAGGTAATTCCACCATTAGGAAAACACATGATATCATATAAAGTAGATCCTCTCCAAAAAAAAAAAAAAAAAAAAAGGATAAGACATGGCTATCACGTTGCTTCTCCGGAGAGGTTGAGCAATGTTGGATAATGTCAAAAACAAGGATATTAACTGAAGTGCTAACTGGTTTTTGAGTAATTAATTGGAGATAAGGCATTTTGCAGTGAACTTAATTAGACTGAAAGCCAACATATAACCTGTGGTTGTTATATTTGACCTACTAACTAGTTTTGTTGTTGTATATTTTTTTTTTCTTTTTGTAAAAATGTACAGGTACAAATGTGGGCCTGAAGCGAACTGTACATATACGCTGGTGCATTGTTTGCAGAATTGGACAGGGAGCAGCTGGAAGAAGGCATGAATTCCATGCTGAAGGTGGCCCTGGAGCTTCTGGCGTCGAAGCGTTACAACATGACGAACTCCACGGGCCGGTCCTTCATTTCCGTGTCACCGCCCGCCGGCATAGATCCAGGTCCGGTGCGCCCCTACAGGCCTACACCCTCGTACGTAACCATTGGTCTCGGAATCAGAAAGAGGATCGAGGTGGGATGACGATGCGAGGCGCGGCCGGCATCAGACTCGACGACTCAGGTTGTTGCTGAAGAACGGCGGGGCGAAGCTGACCAAAGATCGTGTCGCTGGTGTCAATACGGTCGACCGAGGTGAGATGGGGTCGCCTTCGTCGCCGACAACGTAAGCAGAAGGGGCCTGCACCAACTCCAGATCCAGGTACACGGCAGCTGCTGTAGAACCACGATCGCCAAGTACGAAGAAGGAGGACGGGAGCTTCAGAGCTTGACGACGGCGAGTCGGCGACGCCCTGATCCATGCCCAGGATCTGTGCGACGTGTGGCTTAGTTTCCTCGTGGATTCCTCCGTTCACCGACGGTCACCCTGGCAGGTTTGACAGCGAGAAGCTACTCTCGCTGCGCTGTGGGTAGTGAAGCCAGTGAAAAAGAAAGTCACTACGTAAAAAACGATTTGCAGGAATGCTTCTCTTTCTTCGTAGGGGGACTCTATATCCAGCCACACCTATAAATTAATTTGTAGGGGTGGCTCTATATTGATGCGCCCCTATAAATAGATTCTGAATATTAAAAATCAAGCACTAAAATTTTAATTTTTCAAAATGACTTAGGATGGGGAAATGACTAAAATAAAAGTTGTAGATCTCAAAAAGTTACATAACTTTGTATTTGATAAATTTTTCATTTGATTTTTATTTCACATGGAAAATCATGTTTGAACGAGATTTGAATTTTTGAAATGATATTTTTTAAATGACCTCGGATGTAGAAACAACCAACACAAAAGTTATAGGTCTTGAAAAGTTAGGAAACTTTGTAGTTGACACCATTTTGATTTGAAATCATCTTGTCAAAGAAAATTAGGTTGACTTTTTAAATTTGAAATTTGACTTTTTTTTTTCAAATGACCTCGGATGGAAAATTGACCAACACGAAGGTTGTTTTGTAGTTGACAATTTTTTTATTTGAATTTGTTTAGAGCCTCGAACGTTGAATTTGAACGCAGTTCAGTATAATATGAATATATGATTAGACCCGAAACTAGATTTAGACATAAGTGACAAGGTGGCGGAGTGGTAGTGGATGTATCGCGCGAGCGCAAGGTCAAGGGTTCGAATCTTGAGCAACGTGAAGTGCGCAAAAATCTTGGAAAAAAATGTGCTTTCCAAATGTGTTGACTAGAGATAGGCCGGTAGGGGCCTTCCCTAGGTGAAAAAAAATTTTCCTGGTTTTTTATCTTTTTTCATATTTTTTTGCGATTTTATAAAATCTAGAAATTTATTTGTAGGGGCGGTTCCATTTAAAAAGGCGGCTAGAAAACCGCCTCTACAAATCAAAAAATGGTTGGGTAAGGACGGTTATAAAAACCGCCCCTACAAATGGTCTTAAGCCGTCCCTACAAATGCTATATGTAGTAGCGTGTCTACCAAAATTTTGGATTCTCAAAATAGGCAAATTATGGTATATAATTTTTTTTTAAGTTTACCATTTTTAATAAAAAATTATGGCGAAACTAGTTCACCCCACAAACACATCGCATCATGGCGGGCACCATGCCACGCCACGTCTGAGGGCACGCACGTAGCATGCATGACTTTCGCCTATCTCATCATCAATTTAATAACGAGCATACACAATAAGCAATATAGTTTAGTTGAGTCAAACGTTTGAAGCCATTTGATGTATTTGATTTAACTAAATATAAAATGTTCCAAGCCTTATTATTAAATCTAACAGTTGCATGGAATATACAAGTTCAAGAGATTCTAAATGGAGTAGCCAGCAGCTCCACGAACATGCCCGGATGCCCCTCGAGTTAGAAGCACCACTGTCATTTGGCTCGAGTATATAGTATAGTACTAAACAAACAAACACGGGAACGTATCTAGTGCAAACTAACTTTTCTGTGAAAACTCATGCAAAACCACGGTAAAAAAGTCATCTAAATTCACCAAAAAAATCACACATGTAGATGATATGATGATACACAACCTTGTAAAATATCTTGTCTAAACTCGATTTCGTTTGTAAGATATAAAAATAACAAATTTCTACCAAATCATCCGGGACGACTTTCTCGGCTTAAAATTTCTTATTTTTATATCTCACAAACGAAGTCGAGTTTCGATAAGATATTTTGCAAGGTTGTGTATCATCATATCATCTACATGTGTGAATTTTTTAGTGAATTTAGACGACTTTTTTACCGTGGTTTGCATGGGTTTTCACGGGAAGTTAGTTTGCACTAGATAATGTTCCCAACAAACACGTATAGTACGTATATATGTAACTCAGCAAGTATATAAGCTCTAGGCCTCTAGCTAGTGCTGCCTGTGTGGCTGTGTGTGTAGGAATTTATGTATATGGGCTTGGCCCAATAATAATTCAGAAATTCCTAATAAATCTCAAAGACCTAATATTTGTGTTCTCTAATGGGCTTTATTGTTTAAACCCAAGAGAAGGGGTGGAAAGGTACAACATCAATAGTACCATATTGCTAGTTGATGTGAAAGCAGGGGGGATTTTTTCTCCATATATATATGTGCCAAGCCTCATGGAAAAAGACACACCAAAAACTACAAATAGGAGTTTCAATTTGAAAATCCTAAAGTAGTAAATCAATATTTTTTCTCTTCTCGCTCTTCGCTGCCGCCGCCGAAGTCTCCAACCCGATCGTTCGCGTGCACTAGCGACCGGGTGAGCAGGTCTCCGGAACCATCGTCTTTGCGATCCCGCAGGGAGAAGACGAATAAGGTTTTTGGGAAGCGCTCTTCGCGCGGATCGCCCCGATTTTCATCACGGCTCGTTTACCATCGAGGACAGGAGGCGCTACGTCTCGGCGTCGTCTTCATCGTCGGCTTCTTCGAGCTCTCCCACCGCCCGATCGAAGATAGCGGCGGCGACTGGAGGATCTCGACTTCGCCTTCGGGAACCTTTCCATCATCTTTGTCATCTACTAACAGGCGGGTATTATTTCCGTGATCTAATCTTATTGTCCATATTGTCCAATATGTTCAATCTATCCGTGTGCTGGTTGTGCTTACACCTATTGCTATGATCATGCTATATTTGATATGTTATATGATTTTGAATCATGCTATGATCTATGATATGAGTTTGTATCATGCAAGTTTGTTTAACATGCTTAATCTAGTTG
This sequence comes from Chrysopogon serrulatus, assembly GCA_015844335.1. Lineage (NCBI taxonomy): Eukaryota > Viridiplantae > Streptophyta > Magnoliopsida > Poales > Poaceae > Chrysopogon > Chrysopogon serrulatus. The sequence continues at coordinate 406,432 of JADLZL010000921.1, forward strand.
TTTCAGTTCATCATGATTTATTTTATGGAATTAATCTGAAATTGTCTAATATTTCAACAATCCAAAAACCTTATTATAGGTCTTTTTCTAATATCTACGGTTAGTTTTATTGATGCGCCGAGGCCGGAGAAATTCTCTCGGTACGCATTTTAAGAGGTGGTCTCAAAGGTCACGGATTGGCTTCGGGCATGAAAGTTTTCGGGTCAAAGATGGCTTACCCGAGGGAGATCTCTCGATGAAGATCGGAGCGCATTCCGTAAAGCCAATAATATCTTTGTGGAAGTTGTGCGTAACGTGCTATCTCGATCATATCTATGATCTTTGTGATGCACTATAAAGACGCAAAAGCCTCGTGGGATTATCTCGAACACTACATATGGTGCTTCGGATGCGTGCAAAGAAGCGTACATCATGGAGAGCTTTCATGACTATAAGATGGTTGCTAACAAATCTATAGTCGAGCAAGCTCATGCAATACAACGCCTGGCTAAGGAATTTGAACTCCTTAAGTATGTTATACCCGATGAAGTTGTGGCTGGTTGTATTATTGCAAAGTTGCCTTCTCCATGGAGGAACTTCGCCACAAGTCTTAAACACAAGAGACGTAAAATATCGGTTGAAAACCCGATTCGGTCTCTTGATGTTGAAGAGAAGGCTCGGGCTAAGGACAATACTTGAGAAGGGGAACGAGGAGAATCATAGCGCCCACTTTGTCGAGAGAAATTTCAAAGGCAAGAACAAAGAAAAAGGGAAACAGCATACTTTCAATGCCAAAGCTACTACTGCCTTCAAGAAGAAAAAGAAAGACAAGTCTGAGATGCCTTGTTTCACTTGTGGTGATCTTGGTCATTTTGCTAAGGAGTGTCCTAAGCGTCTTGATCGTAAAGAGAAGAAGGTCAACCTCGTGACTCGCATCTAATGCTGATGATGGGTATGGTAATTTTTCCTCTTGTATTTTTCAGTATTTCAATCACCTAGTTGGTGGGTTGATACGGGTGCTAATATTCACGTATGTGCTGACATCTCTTTGTTTTCTTCTTACCAGGGGCTCCAAGGTTCCTCCGTCCTAATGGGGAATGGGTCACATGCTTCGTTCGTGGTGTTGGCACGGTAGATTTGAAGTTTACTTTCGGGAAAGATCGTGCAAATCAAGAACGTGCAAGCATGTCCCTACTATTCGCAAAAAACCTTGTTAGCGTTTCTCTTTTATTAAGAGATGGGTTTAAAGTAGTACTAGAGTCCAATAAAGTAGTTATGTCTAAGCATGGACAATTTATTGGTAAAGGCTATGATTGCGGAGACTTGTTCCGTCTGAGTTTAGCAGATTTCTGTAATAAGTCAGTCAATCATATTTGTGGCACAATTAATGATAATTCTAGTGTTTGGCATTCTCGTTTATGTCATGTGAATTTTGGTTTGTTGTCACATTTATCTAGCCTATGGTTAATTCCAGATTTTACCATTGCCAAAGGTTCAAAGTGCTATAGTTATGTGCAATCTAAGCAACCTCGAAAGCCTCACAAGGCAGCGGAGGAGAGACACTTGGCACCTCTAGAACTCATACATTCTGATCTCTGCGAGATGAATGATGTGTTAACTAAAGGTGAAAAGAGATACTTCGTGACGTTAATTGATGATGCTTCTAGATTTTGCTATATTTACTTGCTAAAAACTAAAGATGAGGCGTTAGACTACTTTAAAATCTTTAAGGCTGAAGTTAAAAATCAACTAGAAAGAAAGATTAAACGTCTAAGGTCAGATCGTGGTGGTGAATATTTTTCTATAATGTTTGATGAGTTTTGTGCGGAACATAGTATTATTCACGAGAGGACTCCTCCCTATTCACCCAAATCTAACGGGGTTGCCGAGAGAAAAAATCGCACGCTGACTGACTTGGTGAACGCCATGTTAGACACTGCTGGTTTATCTAAGGCATGGTAGGGGGAAGCTATATTGACTGCGAGTCATGTCCTGAATAGAATTCCAAACAGAAATAAAGAGACAACACCATACGAGATATGGGTTGGAAGGAAACCATCACTCTCATACTTACGCACGTGGGGATGCTTGGCGAAACTCAATGTTCCAATTACTAAGAAGCGTAAGCTTGGATTAAAGATGGCAGACTGTGTCTTTCTAGGATATGCTCATAATAGCATTGCCTATCGATTTTTAGTAGTAAAATCTGAAGTTCCTGATATGCATGTTGATACAATTTTTGAATCTCGTGATGCTATATTTTTTAGAACATATTTCCTTTAAAAGATATGCGTAGCAATGCTGAATTTTCCTCTGAATTGGCTCCTGATTTTCCTATACCTATCGAGTCTCCTGTTGAGTCATTTGAGCAATCACTTAAAAAAGTTCTAGAGGAGGATGACAATGAAGTTCCTGTAAGGAACAAGAGACAAAGGATTACAAAATCTTTTGGCGATGATTTTATTGTGTACCTTGTGGATGATACTCCTACTTCTATTACAGAGGCATATGCATCTCCAGATGCAGATGATTGGAAAGAAGCAGTTCGTAGTGAGATAGACTCGATTCTTTCTAAAGGAACTTGGGAGTTGTCTGAGCTACCTTTTGGCTGTAAACCAATTGGTTGTAAGTGGGTGTTTAAGAAGAAGCTTAGACCAGATGGTACTATTGATGAGTACAAGACTAGGCTTGTGGCTAAGGGTTATACCCAAAAGGAAGGCGAGGATTTCTTTGATACTTATTCACCTGTTGCTAGAATGACCACTATTTGAGTACTACTTTCCTTGGCTGCCTCATATGGTCTTCTCGTTCATCAAATGGATGTGAAGACAGCTTTCTTAAATGGAAATTGATGAGGAGATTTATATGGATCAGCCTGATGGGTTTGTAGTAAAAGGTGAAGAGCAAAAGGTGTGTAAATTATTAAAATCTCTGTATGGGTTGAAACAAGCACCTAAACAATGGCATGAGAAGTTTGACACTACGTTAATTAGTGCCGGTTATGCTGTTAATGAAGCTGATAGGTGTGTATATTATCGACATGGTGGGGGCCAATCTGTTATACTATGTTTATATGTTGATGATATTCTAATATTTGGAACAAACATAGATGCTATAAATGAGGTCAAGTCTTTCCTGCCAAAGAGTTTTGATATGAAAGATCTAGGAGAAGCTGATGTAATTCTAAACATTAAGCTGATTAAGGAAGAGAGTGGGATTACTTTATCGCAATATCACTATGTTGAGAAGGTCCTGAGCCGATTTGGCTTTATGGATAGAAAGCCTCTTCAACACCTTATGATCCTAGTGTGACATTGCGAAAGAATAAGAAGTGTACCAAAGATCAATTAAAGTATTCTCAAATTATTGGTTCACTCATGTATCTAGCTAGCACGACCAGACCAGATATCTCTTTTGCTGTGAGCAAGTTGAGTAGGTATATGTCCAACCCGGGTGATGATCATTGGTATGTACTAGAAAAGGGTCTTGTGTTATCTTAAAGGTACAATAAGCTATGGGATTCACTATTCCGGGCACCCAGCTGTGCTGGAGGGATATAGTGATGCGAACTGGATTTCTGATATTGATCAAATCTACGCCACTAGCGGGTATGTCTTTACTCTTGGAGGTGGCGCAGTATCATGGAGGTCTTGTAAACAGACTATTTTGACTAAGTCAACCATGGAAGCAGAACTTACTGCTTTGGATACAGCATCTGCAGAGGCAGAGTGGCTACGTGAGCTCTTGTCTGACTTGCCAGTAGTTGTAAAACCAATACCGGCTATCCTTATGAACTGTGATAATCAAACAGTGATCACTAAAGTAAATAGTGCTAAAGATAATGCGAAATCAACAAGACACGTTAAAAGACGTTTGAAGACTGTCAGGAAGTTGAGAAACTCCAGAGTAATAACTGTATCTTATATACATACAGATAAAAACATGGCAGATCCCTTTACAAAAGGGCTACCACGAAATGTGATAGAAATTGCATCTAGAGAGATGGGTATGAGACCCATATGAGTTTACAGTAGTAGTAACCTATCCTTTTTGATCGGAGATCCCGTGACTAAGGAATGGGAAGAACAAGCTATTGGTAAACTGAGGAGAGCATAAATTATAACCATCTCTATGTGAAGATGCAATGCTCTTAATGCAATAAGGCACTGTATGGTAGGTTGGCGAATGCCTTAATATGTTCTATTGGCTTTAATTAACGAAGATGCTGTCCTACAGAGCATTCTTGAAAGAGCATACCTATATGAGTTTGACTGTTAAAACGTCGCAGTCTATGAGACTTGGGTGATCTCTAGTAAGCTCATGAAGAGACCAAAGAGTATGACGTATAAGCTCCACCCACGAAGTAAGGCTACTGGCAGCCAAATACTAGTTTGGCTTTGAGCAAAGCTTGTTCGCACAAAACTTGCAATTCAAGGCATAGTCCATTGTTCAAGTTGTGGATAAGTGTAACTTAAAGTTCTAGGCGGAAGTTTAACTTAACAGTCTCTGCCGAAACACTGGTATATCAAACAGTAGTGAGAACAGGCAAATTTCCAAATGGGTATTTGAGATCTGTTAGGGGATTGTAGGAATTTATGTATATGGGCTTGGCCCAATAATAATTCAGAAATTCCTAATAAATCTCAAAGACCTAATATTCGTGTTCCCTAATGGGCTTTATTGTTTAAACCCAAGAGAAGAGGTGGAAAGGTACAACATCAATAGTACCATATTGCTAGTTGATGTGAAAAATTTTTGGGGATTTTTCTCCATATATATGTGCCAAGCCTCATGGGAAAAGACACACCAAAAACTACAAATAGGAGTTTCAATTTGAAAATTCTAAAGTAGTAAATCAATATTTTCCTCTTCTCGCTACTGCGCTGCCGTCGCCGAGTCTCCAACCCGATCGTTCGCGTGCACTAGCGACCGGGTGAGCAGGTCTCCGGAACCATCGTCTTTGCGATCCTGCACCGGGAGAAGACGAATAAGTTTTTGGGAAGCGCTCTTGGCGCGATCGCTGCTCCCGATTTTCATCACGGCTCGTTTACTATCGAGGGACAGAAGGCGCCACGTCTCGGCGTCGTCTTCATCGTCCGCTTCTTCGAGCTCTCCCCCCGCCGCTGATCGAAGATAGCGACAGCGACTGGAGGATCTTGACTTCGCCGGGGAACCTTTTCCATCACGCTGTCATCTACGAACAGCAGGTATTATTCCCGTGATCTAATCTTATTGTCCATATTGTCCAATATGTTCAATCTATCTGGTGTGTTGGTTGTGCTTACACCTATTGCTATGATCATGCTATGTTTGATATGTTATATGATTTTGAATCATGCTATGATCTATGATATGAGTTTATATCATGCAAGTTTGTTTAACATGCTTAATCTAGTTGTTCAGTTCATCATGATTTATTTTATGGAATTAATCTGGAAATTGCCTAATATTTCAACAGTGTGTGCTGTGCTTAATTAAAATGTCAAGGGGTCGATCTGTTGGCAAAGGTTGGCAATACATGGGTTGTGTGATTGCATTGATCGAGTGAACACCTTGCCGTCTGATAATGTGATTCAATGATTCATCGATCAGTATCATCAGCGGGGTAATGGGGAATTTTCTCAATTCCATTCTGAGTACATATACTTATATATTCCCTTTGATTAAGTGATCAAGCTTTCTTTTTTTCCCCCTGAAAGATCAGTGATGAAGCTTTCTAGCTAGTTCATGCATCTGTTTCATTGATCAGCTATTTGATGCCACTCATTCAATTGATTTGCATACTTACTGTACTACGTTCATCAGCTCGGAGACCAGTCGCTCGTGGACGATGCTTTTGGACTCGGCGACGCAGTTCTGGAGCGAATGGGGGCTCCGGATCTCTGTCCTTGTCAGCTTAGCAGCGTACGCCCTCCTCGGCCTCCTGTCCGGGACACGGCGGCGCTCGGCGTCCGGCAGCATGTGGATCCTGCAGTGGGCGCTGGGGGCCGTCCTCTGGACTTTGTACCAGCTCGCCGAGATCGCCGCGACGAGCGCCCTCGGTAACGTGTCCCTCCGCGGCGCCGGCGCCGACGACGCGGCGTCGGGGGAGGAGCAGGAGCAGCTGATCGCGTTCTGGGCGCCGTTCCTCCTCCTCCACCTCGGCGGACCGGACAACATGACGGCGTACTCTCTGGAGGACACCATGCTCTCCCTGCGCAAAACGGTGGAGATGGCCCTGCAGATTCTCGCCGTCATGTATGCCATCTGGAACTACATATACCGTGACCACAGCAGCAGGGTTCTGTTCGCAGCCTCGGCCATCGTGTTCGTCCAGGGCGCCGCCAGGTACGTGGAGAGGGCATACGCTCTCCGGTGAGCCAACCTGGACAACATGCAAGAAGCTGGCGGCGGCGGCGGCGGCGGCGGCGGCAGCTGCAGCGTCGTCGTCGACGACGACGTCGGCAGGAGCCTGCAGCAGCTCCAGCGCGGCCACGGCCGCGGCCGCTGTGGAATCCACGATCAGGACGTACGAAGGGCGGGCGGTTGACGACGGCGAGGCGCTGCTCCTTGCCCAGGATCTGTTCCACGTCTGGCGTCGTTTCCTGGTGGATTCCTCCGTTGACCGACAGTCACCGTGGCAGCGTGCCAGCGAGAAGCTACTCTCGCTGAGCTGGGGGAGCATGTGCAAGGTGGTGGAGATGGAGCTGTCCCTCATGTACGAGCTCCTCTACACCAAGGCCGCCGTGGCGCACACCTGGCTAGGCTACCTCATCCGCTTCACGTCGCCTGTCTGCACCGCCGCCGCCGCGGCGCTCTTCTGGCTGCACCGGGCCGATCATGGGCATCCTGGCCGCCGCCCGATCACGGCATCCTTTGTCGGGATCACCTACCTCCTGCTGGGTGCCGCCTTCGTCCTGGACGTGGTGTGGCTACTGAGAGCCCTTGGCTCCACCTGGACGTACGCCTTCCTCAAGAACACGAACAAGTCGGCGCGGCGGCGGCGGCAGCAACCATGGACTTGGTCTTGGTTTTGCCACCAGGCTTTGTACTGGTGGGGCCGCCTCCACCGTGTCGTCGCCTGCCTGGACCGGGACCCGCTGCGGCTAGCTCTCGGCGTCGATCCCGTCGCCTACAGGAGGTGGTCGGGCACCATCGGGCGTTACAACCTGCTGCACGAGTGCACACTGTTCCTCGTCGCCGATGCCGCCGGTGACTAGCCACCAAGCTCGGGCTGGAGGAGAAAAGGTACCTGTCCGAGCTTCCTCGAGGCGTCAAGAAGCTGGTGTTCGAGCGGGTACAGACGATGCTGCCGACGGCCGACAACCCGGCTCATCCTAATGGCGGCGGCGACGCTTACACCATGGTGGATATCACCACATGCTGGGGCCAGGAGGCCCTCCGGACGGGTGAGGAGAAGCTATTCCGAGGGCAAGGGAAAGAACCGCCCAAGTTCGGCCGTGAGTTCGAGGAGGACGTCCTCGTGTGGCACATCTCGCCACCTGCATCTTCCTCGAGCGCAACAGAGTAAGGAACGATGTACCAAAGTCATCGATGGCCGGCGGCCATGTGGGGGCGATCGAGGCCATGTCCGAGTACCTCATGTTCCTGGTCGCCGAGCGCCGGCAGATGCTGCCGGGCCTCGTCCTCCACAGCCAACTGGAGGACACCCGCAGAGCCGAGCGCCAACTGGAGGACACGCGCCGGCAGATGCGCCGGAATGGAGGAGGAGGACACAAAGAGAAGCTTGTCGCGCTGGTGCGTTGGAAGAGGAACAAAGACCGCGCCTGGCTGGAAAACCAAGGCAGCAGGCGGCTCGTCCTGGATGCAGCCGAGGTTGCTGTTGCGCTGACAGATGCCAATTTGCAGCAGCGGCGAGTGGTCCAGATGCTCTACGCGGCGATCAGGTGCAGCAGGGAGTCTCATGCCAAGCAGCTCAGCCGTGGCGGTGAGCTCACCACCGTGCTGTGGATTGTTATCCAGCATGCTGGTCCCTTTCGCATTGGAGAAGAGAAGCCCGGTTACGACAAGGATTCCAGTCGCATAAAGAAGCCTGATGATGATGAGAAGAAGCCGGAGGCAGCGAAGAACCATGCGGATAAGAATGATGGTGATAAGAAGAAGAAGATGGAGGAGAAGAAGAAAAAGGAAAAGGAAGAGAAACTCAGGAAAGGCTCGGGCTGCTTGTGCTCCTGTCCTCACCCTTATCCTTACCCGCACCCATATTCGTGCCCATATCCATACCCGTGCTCGCGCCCGTATCCTTACCCTTACCCGTACTCGTACCCACCACAATCTGCCGGATATGGGATGCCAGGGTCCTTAGTAGAAGATGAACCTGAGATGCCCATGCCCGTGCCCGTGCCCGTTTCTGTGCCCGAACCCAAGTCTAAGCCTGAGCCTGAGCCCGAGCCTTTACCACCAGAACATCATAAACCTGAGGAAGCCGAAGTACCTCACATACCCATACCAGAGGATGAAGTGTTGGATCCAGAGGACGCTAAAGATTCTAGGATCCCAGTAAGATATGTTACACTATATTGATATGTTGAAACGGGAATCTAGGCTTTGTTTGTACAAGATGATAATAAGCACATACTAGTATATGTTGTGTGAGCGTTTACATCTTTTAGGGTTGAGCGAAATTAGTAAGTCAAATGTGAAGGCGGTATTGGACTCAGAATATGTTCTGCTCTGCAAGTTACAATGGTCTGAATGGGATCAGCTTATATGCCTCCAACCTATATACACAGCCTGCCAACATTTGTACTTTTTTTTTCCCGATATGGGGGATTCCCCATTTCCTTTCCTTGAATGGAAATATCGAGATTACAGAGTTTGAAGAGGGAGACAGATTACAGCACTGCGCTTAACCATCAATGCAAGAGGAACCTGATAAGATTGAACAAATACCAAACCTCTAACACCCAGCAACCGCAAAAAAGATAAGCTAAGAGTTTCCTAGCTTAATGCCACATGCCAGTAATAAAGATGACAAAGAACCAAAAGGGTAAGGACTAGAACCGGAAAAGAGACGCCATCACAATGGCAGAATCAGTACATCTCCCAGAAACAGGACCAGGCTAAGCACACAAAAACAAGCGCCATGCAGATAGTGCTTATTTCCAACAGCATCATGCTTTTGGATCTTCGTTTTCAGCATTCTTCATGGACGACGACGCAGAAGGCTTGTAACGCTTCGACGCAGAAGCTTCAGGGCCACCTTCAGCATGGAATTCACGCCTTCTTCCAGCTGCTCCCTGTCCAATTCTGCAAACAATGCACCAGCGTATATGTACAGTTCGCTCCAGGCCCACATTTGTACCTGTACATTTTTACAAAAAAAAAAAAAAAACATACAACAACAAAACTAGTTAGTAGGTCAAATATAACAACCACAGGTTATATGTTGGCTTTCACAGTCTAATTAAGTTCAATGCAAAATGCCTTATCTCCAATTACTCAAAAACCAGTTAGCACTTCAGTTAATCTCCTTGTTTTTGACATTATCCAACATTGCTCATCCTCTCCGGAGAAGCAAAACGTGATAGCCATGTCTTATCCTTTTCTGGAGAGGATCTACTTTATATAATATGGTGGAATTACCTTATCTCTATGCACATAGATGTACCAAGACCCTCTCACCTTAACAAAGTCAAGGTGGCATTTGTTAATAATACGTACTGAATTAGATGAATAACTTCCATTCAAATAAGCTACAATACATTACGTTAGTAACTAAATCTAAGCCAAAAATGAATATCAAAATCATCAAGATTTTTGTAGCCTCTATAAAGACAACTAAATAACAGTTGGTATACCCATAAGTACTAATATTGAGAATAGGCGAATCATACTGCAGTGAGCTTCAAGGTATACTACTTCCGTCCCAAAAATAAGGTCGTTTTCGCTTCCCGAAAAACAACTATGAGCAATTTTTATAAATAATAATGATCATCGATTAGTATCATAATTAGTAGTAGCATCAAAAAGATCTTTGAATCTAGTTTTTAACAAATTTGGAGATACAAATATTGCACGTATTTTTTATAAATCAAGTCAAACTTATAACATGATATCCAAAACGACTTTCTTTTTTGAGATGGAGGGAGTATATTTAAATTTTAGATTTTAAGACTGCAAGAATTAGTATGAAGTATGGTTGAACTCTAATGAGGCAAGCTCAAGTCAAACAAGAAAGACATTGTGATACAGTTTCACGTTGCGTCAAAAATAGTATGGGCTGATTCTAAAAACGGTCTAGGCCCAATTATGAGTGTCAACAAAGATATGGAAGATGAACTCCTTCTGGATATTTCACCAAAAATATCTCTACTATAATAGAATAGTTAAATTATACTTCGTCCACCCAAGAAAATGAGTTCTTCACTATTGATGACTTAGATTTGTTCTCAATATTCTTTTTTCCTTTGATTTTCACTGAATTACTTAATTACAAAGCTGTGGAGATCATTGTGACCTAACTGTCAGCAATGATTTTTGGATGGATCTTCACCATGTTTCTGTTTCTCGATTATTAGTTAAGGGAAACATTTATCCTGCAAACACTCATAATTACAAAGTTATGGATATCATTGGGGACTAACTGCCGGCAATGGTTTTTTCTTAGACACTAAATTTGCATTCACAAATATGCTATCTATGTTTAGGCACATTTGGCATACTTGTTCATTCTCAAGTCAAGTTCTGTGGCTTCCCCTTTTCTCCTTGGCATACTTAGCAATGGTAATTTATTTTCTGTATATGTATATGGTTGATGTTTCAGGTTTTTACCAACAGATCTCAATGCTACATCTACCTGGGAGCTTTACCTCAAGGTCTCGAGTATGCAAATCAATGCATCGAACTGGATCCTGCTTTCCTCAAGGATTATGTACGCAAAGCTAAAGTTAAGTTCCTGAAGAAGATTATGAAAATGTTATGGCAGGTTACCTATAGAGGGTTTGAGGTGTGACCCAAACAACCTGGAAGTACCTGATGGCTTAAGTAGGTAGTTTTGCAGCTCTCTTTTAGTCTTCTTGACATGATTTGATTGGCTGCTCTTAAGTACTGGAGTCCCACAACAGCAACGAATTTTCGAGTATGTATGTGTAGAATGAGTTTTACTTTACTGAATATCATATTGATGCTATATGTCTCAACGTTGTTCAGTAGTTAGTGATCTGGAGTGAAGGTTCTGCAATTTTTGTTAATTATGTACATTGCTCGAATTGTACTTGAACTTTCAATTGTTTTTGTATTTCTAGGTGAGTAAGTACACACGTAAACTTGGATTGAGGAGGCAAATTCATGTATGGATTGAAAATGTGTGAATTGCGTTTTGCTTGAATTCTCTGTAATTATAGGCATCACCAACAAGGAAGATGGCAAGTACGGATTTTTTTTTTTTTGAAAAACGGCAAGCACGGATTGGACGAGTTGCAGGGAACAACAATGACATTTTGTAGTTTTGTCAAGATTTTTGTTTGATAATGATAGTTTAGTTCTAATTTGCATCTGTAGCGTTAGCACGGGCAATATACTAGTAATAGATATATTAAGATGCTATCAAATTCCCTTCGCTCTCTTTTCCGATCGTACGTCTCCCTTTCCTCTGGTATTTGTAGTCTTGTTGATAGATCCTAGGTGCTGTTTGGTTCAATTTCAGCAGCGGCAACCGGAATGTAATCAGCTGCCCCTGTTACCTGTTACAGCGGATCACACGATTTGTTTGGTTTGCTTAATTTGGAAGGGTTTCCATTACCATTGGAGAAGCAGGCCTCTGTGCAGTTGTCGAGCCATGGATTGGATGAAAGGGATCGCGCCGTCTCCCTCGCCCTTCCGATGCCTGGTGCTCACTCCGTCCGTTGGCCTGGTGGCGTTGGCTGCAATTCTTGCGCCCTTTCCAGGCCGGCGGCCGTTGTCGCCGCCGCCTTGCTCGAGTAGCCGCCGCTAGCCCACGACTCAGCACGGAGAGTCGGAGACGAGGACGGGAGAAGTTCACTACGTCATCGTCGTCTTGGTGGTCGCGGCCTCACGGGTCGCCCAGACGCAGCGCCCCTTCGCGGCCGGCCGTGGCGAGGCCGTGGTGGTGGTGGTGGTCGTTGGGCGGCGGCGCCCCTTCCGCGGCCAGGCATTGCCACTCGTGAAGAAGTAACCGAGAAGACGTAAAGAGCGGAGTCCGGATCGGATAATGCCGGGTTAGGAGCGGGATCGAGTTTGTACAGGCCCGTAACTGTTCACGGGGTTACTGATTACAGGTGAGATCAACCAAACGGTATCGATTCACTCCGTGAACCATTAACGGGCTAAACTAGCCCAACCAAACAATACCTTAGAGCATTCCGTTCGCACAAAAAGATTCGGTAATGCTATACTTACGCCGTTCGGAACCTCCAACCAGGATCGGACAGCTCACCCATCTATCCACGCTACCCACCAGCTACTGAAAAAAATAAAATAAACAGCCCCTTGTTTACTTCGCCCCAGCTCCCGAAAAAAGTAAAATAAACAGCCCCTCGTTTACTCCGCCTGTTGTATCCACTTCCGTAGGAAAAGAAATATCCCCGTCCGCTTCTTATCCGCTTCTACTTCAAGCAGCGCCTCCATCCCCGCCCGCCGCCGTTCATTGCGCCGGCAGAGCTCGATGGCTCGGCCCCTTCCTCCTAGCCCTCGCCTGGCCAGAGTATGTCGAAGTCTGCACCGTTACTGGAGCTGCCCCTTCCTTCCCCTCCACTAGCCTGCGACGGTAGCAGCCCGCATCTGGGAGAGCAACAGCAACAGGTGCATGTGCATCTCCTCCACCATGCTATCGGCTGTCGTGGCTATGTTCCACCACATAGCCTCCTCGCCGCGATGCTCCCTGGCCTCCTCGTCGCGGTGCTGCGCAGTCTGCACGCCATGGCCTCGCTCCACCACGTAGTTTGCTCACTGTGGGCTGCGGCCACATTCCACTGTATTGTTTGCTTTGCCACGCCCACACTCCACCATGCTACCTGTTCGTCATGGCCGCGCTCCACCACACTATCTGCTCGCCTCGGACGCGCTCCACCGAGCGTGTGAGCCACAGCCACCTCCACGGCGGAGCTCCAGCAAGCAGACGGGGGGCATGAGCTTGGTGTGACTCCGCCGCTCCGTGCGCAGTTGTTGACATCCACACTACTGTCCACTTCCACAATGACAAGCCACCATTTGTCCAAGCAACAAGGTGACATGCCGCTGAAATTCAGTGTTGCAAGCATATGTTTTAGTTGTTTCAGATATTTCATCCGAATATTTTCAAGTGTCCCATCTCGATGTTGCAAAAGTAGATTGAGATGTTGCATATGTTGCAATAGCTGTACACCTATGTTTCAAAGTGTACGTTTCAAATGTTTCATCTATTTTTTTCTAGACGTACGCTTGAAAGTGTTTCATCTGGATGTTACATATGTTTCACACATATGTGCTGTAATTTTTTTCTCTGGATGTTGCATATGTTTGCAATCGTTTTCAAGTGTTTTAGGTATTTTTACATGTGTTTCATTTACATGTTTCAAGTGTTTCATTTGTCACTTTTTGTATGTTGCAAGTGTAGTATTTGAATGTTTCAAAAGTAGATCAGGTGTTGCATCTCTGTCTACTTTGTTTTTCTCCTGCCTTACTGCGGTGTGTCCTTCTCCACCCGACGCCAGCTGGGTATCCGCCGCACCATTTTCCTCTTCTCGATGCTCATGCGTATGTTTGCAAGAGTTTTCAAGTATTTTTAAATATTTTTTGCAAGTGTTTCAGATATATTTTCAAATATTTTATCTGTCTTTTTTATATTACAAATTTACAACTAGAGATGTTTCAAAGTACATCTAGTGTTACATCCCATTCTTGCTTTTATGTTGTGTTCAATCTCTCTCACATGTGGGGGCCACTCACATGCTCTTTTGCTAGCACAGCAGGAGGCGCAGATAGTGCTCCTGTTTTCATAGCAGTCCCATGTGCATCCATAGCAGCAGGCGTGTCACATGAAAAAGCAAAACAGGCATGCATCGGCCAGTGCGGGCGGGGGCAAGCGTGCAGCATCTGGCAAGCGTGCAGCAGCTGGCAGGCGAGATGTGGGGAGGCATGGGTGTCAACAGCGGCAGGCAGCAAGCATGCAGCAGCAGTGGCATGCGAGATGTGGGGATGTACGGGCGTCGGTCACGTACTCACATAGCAGCAGCAGCAGGGCGCGGCTTGTGGGCAAGCGTGGGCGTCCGGGACAGGCAAGCGTGCGTCCGGGACGTCGGACGCTGTCCCAACCGAAAAAAGATTTGGAGCCGATCCAAAGTGTGAGAGAGTGAGTGTGCGCTCCAGGATTTGAAAGGTTAGGACGACAGGACTCTTATGTTGCTTGACAGGAAGCCATGCAGTGGAGTCTCTTGACTGGCTAGTGGGGTTCTCCTATAAATAGTAATAGGAGAGATAGGAGATTACTACGGTGTTTAATTTGGAAGATTTTCTTCTCTTTTTTAGATTGTATTTATTTATTTCATAATAAAACAATGGCTTTGATCTATTTGAGGTTTACTTGGCCTTTGTATCGTATGGGTGGATTCCTGAGAGAGGCTCTGTTTTGAAGACATGAAACGTGATTGAAGGAGATGGGGAGGTCGCCATAAAGCGTAGTGTCCGGCGCGGGTATGCTCACCGAGGCTTACCAAAGACAGGAGGAGGCGTCAATAGTGGCTGCCTGCCGAAGCAAAGCTCTTGCACGGCAAAGGGCAGCTAGGCGCAGTCTGCCGGCTTCGAGGAAGTTTTTCAGGCGTAAAAAATCTTTGTTACACCCTTAATTTAATTAGAAAGCAGTTTTGGGTCCGTATGTTTTTAGTTCTGGTCCACAGACTTAAGTTTCTTTCACTTGGTTGCTTCTATTTTAAAGCCATCATATCTAACGAAACGGAGGACTCTAATAATTTTCAAGCACTATAAAAGTTCACATATTACTTTCTAGTAAGTAATGATAGTACTGTAGCATTTCCTGTTTGATAGATAGATTGCATCCCGTGTGTTTCAACGCATGGATCAATACAGTGTAACATACTCTACCGCTGTATTGTAACCTCTTGCATCATCAGGATCTTCTTCATCTTCTGGTATGGGTATCTCATCGTCGTCGTGTGATGGAAATTCCTCATGTTCTTCTTCTGTTGAAACCTTGGGGGGTATCATCGATATCCCAGCTTGTTCATCTTCTGCGGAGGGCATGGGATGATCATATCCGAGCTGAGGCCATGGCCATGAGTCAGGCCACGGATACGAAGCTGACCATGGGAAAGTAGGCGGCGGTGGAGGCGCAGGTGCAAAGGCGTAGGCGCAGCCTTCTTTCTCCTTCTCGCGAGACTTGTTTTTCTGGCGCTCCTTTTCTTGACAGGCATCTCTTCTCCAATGCGAAATGGGCGGCATGTTGGACAAGCATCCACAAAGACGGTTGTCGGCTCGCCGCCACGGCTGAGTCGCTTGGCATGGGACTCCTCCTGCACCTGATGGGCTGCGTAGAGAGCAGCTTATCAACCCACACGTTGAAGATGAACTCCAAAGCATACGCACCACTTGCTTCCCCGATTCCGGCTGCCTTTTGTGAGAGCGCCCAAGAATCGCAGATTGCGTCGAAAACAAAAGCCGCTTCGCCGTCGTTCATAGCCCATGCCGTTTCGCCCAAGCGCCCTTGTCGCGCTTGTTGCCCACTTGCTTCTTTGTTCCTCCTCCTTCGCGGGGAGGGTGGCAAGCATCTCGTCGTTTCCCTCGCCGTCATCCTTCCATATCTCCTTCAAGGCTCTGCGGGTTTCCTCGAGCGGCTTTGTGGAGGGGGAGGCCGAGGAAGCATATGCCGGCGTTTGGCGACAAGGTACATCATGTACTCCGACAACACACGGATCGCCGTCGCATGGGTCGTCGTCGTCGACGATGAGCTTGTTGCCTCCTTCCTTACCCCAGTGCGCGAGAGGAAGATGCGGTGGCGATATGCCACACGATGACGTCCTCCTCGAACTCGCGGCCGAACTTGGGCGGTAGTTCAACCGTGTTGGAATAGCTCCTCGCTCCTCCGGAGGGCCTCTTGGCCCCAAGCATGTCCCGATGGAGGCCATGGTGTAGGCGTGGCGTGATTTAAGACCACCGCCATCATCGGGATGACGAGCCGGAGGCTTGGGCTTCAAGCAGGATCAGCTGTACCCGCTCGAGCAAAGCGGCGCCTTGACGCCCGGGGAAGCTTGGACAGATACCTTGTATCCACGATGAGCCCGAGCTTGTTCACCGACCCACCGGAGCTCCCACAGATCACGACCGTGCTTCATTATTAGCCGCCACGAGCTCCCACGGGGTCAAGGGGAAGGGGAGCTCCCGCGGACCACCACGACGGGGGAACAGAGCATTCTGCAAAGCAGGTTGTACCGCCCGATGGTGCCCGACCACCTCCCGTAAGCGGCGGGATCAATGCGGGCTAGCTGCAATGGGTCAAGGTAGACGACGGCGGCGGTGGAGCCGGTGCCACCACCCCTATTTGCCGCCAAGACAGTCCCGGTGGCGGCCGAGACCAAAAAGCCTCCGGTAGTGACAAAAACAAAGAGTCTGTCTACCCAAAGAATCGTTTGTTTTGTAGCAATGGACAATCGGTTGTTTGCAAGTCAAAAAAACAAACGATTTTTGTCCTTCGCAAATTCAGTTGTTTCACGGATATGTAACAACCGATTGCTAAGCGGCAACAAAACACATGAATTCTACTCGTAAAGGAATCGATTGTTTTACGCAATTGTAACACAATAATTACGCCCCGACCATAATGACCCACTAAACAAGTCAAGATAACCAACCCACTACACGGCCAGAAAAGCCCACAAAGTACATTACGCCATATAGACCAAAACAAGCAAATAAGAAAAACACTACAACCCGAAATCTAAAGCCCATAATGGAGCCCAATCCAAAGCACTACACAAACACAAGACTTGTAAACGAAGAAAACAAACCAGATCCTCCCCAGCGTCGGGGCGGTCTACGCTACCGCTCCACTGCCAAGTAGAGTAGGGCAAAACCGGGCGGCCGCAGTAGTAAGGCGTAACCGGCGGCCGACAATCGCATCAAAGAAAGGACGTAAATAAGGGGAAACTCCATCAAAGAACAGGGATTTCAAGGAGAACTACAGATTCAATTCATACCTCGGGTAATTGCATCAATCTACAACTTTACGTATATTAAAGACACCAAACTTCACTTTGCATCTCCTTACGGTTTCCTCTAGTGCGTCAAATACATTCAGGTCCGAACAAGTAGAACATAACACAATATCTTAATCGGATCGCTACAACAACATAGATCCGATGAATACACTCTGCACTGTTAACTAATCTTAGGGATCACTAAACAAATACATGGGCTGCAAGCAGATTCTTTCATTCTATGCTCCATAACATAAAAAGCAATATACATTCGGACAGTGATTGAAACCGATTAATTATTCTATAATGATGCTGCAACTTTATACTAATAATCATAATCTGTTGCTAACAATATATGCATTTATGGATTGCACATTAACAAACAGTTAATTACACATATTAAATTATGCAAATATAGTCTTAACACCACACGCAACAAACATACCTAAGCAATTTGATCTAAACCTATCTACAATGCTGCCTTATACAATCATAAAATTCAAATGAAACATGTATATGTATAGTAAACATCAGATTACTTTTGATATAACTTTTGCAGGCAACAATTTGATAAAAATCATCTGTTTGGGTAAGTAATCCAACCTACTCAAGTGAAAATCCACAAAACAACAGCAATTACAACCTCATACTAGATTACTCAAACTGAAAACTGCACATTCAAGATGATCCAACTTTATAATTACATATATTAATCTGCAATCATGTGTTAATAATATAAGTATTTATGGATTGCACATTAATGAACTATAGATTGCAATAATAAATTTCTGCAAATATGATGTTAATAATATGCAATAAACAGTACTTGCCAATTCAACAGTAATCTCAATCTTTTTGATCATACATATAAGCACAACAAAAACACAAGTTTAAACCATCCTCCTTTACCGGGGCTTGGGACTGCTATGATGGATCACCAAAATGGTGATCCAAAGCATAGGCGGAGTTAAAAACTGTGAACATCCATACTAATAATTGTTGTATCTCTCATTGCGGGTTGAAATTATGGGCGACAATATTTGGCCAACCATAACTGGATCCAGCTCGAACCAGCCAAATACAAACAATTACATCATAGTGAGCACAATCAGAGCCACTTTATATATAAAACAAATAACAAAGTTTTTTGCTTAACCTAACAATTATTACTATGCAGGGAGGCTACATGGGGGCTCATCCTAGAACAGATTAGAAACTCTCAAGAGGACAATGCCACCTCCATTGGGGCTCCCAGAATCATTCACCCAAATGTTACTTGGAAATAGCATTAATGAGGTAATTAAATGCATAATACACAGAAAATATTACATTAATTATGTGCTTATATACTAATTTGTACCATAAATATCAGAACAACATGTTTGCAAACCAAGATACATTCTATGGAGGGATAGAAACGGACTGGTCATTAACACAAGCTACAATAGGGTATCGGGTACACCAAAACACATAAAACCACTTCATTAAAGGTCATTACATTTATAAAACCAATGCAACCATATTCGCTCGCACACAAAAAACTAACATTATTATTCATAAATAAAAAAAAAACAGGATGGACAATGGCCAACCATAGCCGATCATGCTTACGGTGGTGGTGATACAACTCCAAGATTGATCGATCTTCGCTTATGATGCCGATGCAACTACAAGATTCATTGATCTGAGGGCCACAAACCGAACAATACCAATGGCAAGCAGATGTATTCGATAACATGTTCATTGATGAGGTAACACTTATCCATTCAAACATTTCATTGCATGCTTCATTATAACATATACACAATCTACAAGATTACCACTTACTTACCGAACTAACAAAACATGCTATCTTATTTACGCTGGGAAGAAAATGAAACATCGATGACAGGAAAGACAGTTCAGTAACACAACAACAGGGACCACCAACTTCGAAATCACATCCGGTGGATGATACGAATCAAGAAGGAAACAAAGAGCCGGGGAACTCACGTAAGAAGAAGACCTTGAAGCAGTTCATTAAAGATGAGCTACTAGCGGCATCGAAGGCAACAATGCACCTATCGACAAAGCAAATACACTCCCCGACTTATGATGGAATTTGAAGACAGACATGCGGCTCATCATTTCTTTGCATTCTATGCATTCCTAGCTGGTTTCAAAGTTGCTATAAAAAATGTTGTTAGAACTACAAATCGCCAGAGAGAAGGAGAGATTACAAAGGTAATAATCGGATGCACAAGAGAAGGGAAACCAAAATCAAAAAAAAGACCATAGAAGAAGAGGAGGGCGGAAGTACAAACACAAATTGGAAAGAAACCTAAAGCAAGAAGGAAAACTAATGTGCGAGAGAGAGAAGACAGATCGCCAATGTGTCATGGTGGTCAAAGAAGAAAATGGGATATGGAAGATCATAAGACTTGATTTGGAACATAACCATGAACTCAGCCACGCCGGAGGGACCAAATGTTCTCGGGCCACAAATACATGATGAGACATGGAAAAGGCCCTTATCGTAACACCGAATGACAACAATATCCCTACAAGAAAAAAATGATCTCCATCTTGTCATACATTAGAGGGGGCGCAATGGCTTTGCCAATGAAGAAGAAAGACATCGGCAACTATAGAACAAAGATAAACGAGAGAAGTCAAAGGCTCGGACATGACACGGGTCATGAACTACTTGAGAGACAAAGAAAAAGAAGATCCCTCATTCTTTTACAAGTTTGACCTCGACGAGGAAAGCAAGGTCAAGAATTTGTTTTGGTCAGACTGTTCCTCACTCAAATACTATGCAGACTATGGTGATTGTGTCAGTTTTGACACAACATTCATGACAAACAGATACAACCTACCTTTCGCGCCGTTTGTTGGAATTACAGGTCATGGGCAAACCTGTATATTTGGATGTGCTTTCCTACATGATCAGACTACTGAAACTTTCCAGTGGGTCTTTGAGACTTTTCTAGAAGCTATGGGAGGCAAACAACCACAATCAATAATCACAGATCAAGACCAAGCAATGCGATCAGCGATTGAGCAAGTGTTCCCTATGGCTAAACACAGAAACTGCTTGTTCCACATAAAGACGAAGTGTTACAACAAGAATGGCAAGGTATTTGCAAAAAACAACGGAATGTATGAAGACTTTGAAGACATCATCAACAACTCATTAACAGAAGAAGAGTTTGAGGATGAATGGCAAAAACTGATAAAAGACAAGAAACTCGAAGCAAACAAGTACTTCTGCAAGATGTGGGAGATGAGGAAGAGGTTCATACCGGTATACTTCAAGAATGATTTCTTCCCCCTTTATTGAGCACAACAAGGAGTGAAACAACAAATTCAAGGTTCAAAGACAATGTAGGTCCAACCTATAGTGTTATCGAGGTTCCTAAAAAAGAATATACCGGATCATGGACAACATAAAATACTGCAGAGAAATTGGAAGACAACTACTGGCCGGTGAAAAAAGACAAAAAGAATACATTTTTCGGTTACACAATTGAGAAGCGGTGAAGAGCTATACAATAGGAACATTTGCGGGAAGTTCAGATTCAGACTACAAGCAACTTCAAGGCTAAACTACAAAAGAAATTGAAGAAGGAAAAGCATATGATGTCCGGCACAAGAGCAACCAAATACATAAGGTCCACAAGGTAAGAAATTACAGAGTAGACAACGACTGACGGAAGGCCAAGAGGAATTCAAATGCAAATGTGCAAAATTCAACAAAGATGGTATTCTATGCTCTCATATACTCAAAGTGGTGGTTGAGAAGGAAATTGATAAACTTCCAGAAAAATATTTCATTGACAGGTGGAGAAAAAAGAGCATGAAGGTACATGTTCAAAGGGAAGAACCACAAACCATAGCAACAAGTTCCCTGTTGCGGTTCAATATACTGTCGAGGAGATCGACAATATTGAACTCAAAAGCCTCAAAGAGCGAAGAAGCAATGGAATATCTGTTGGCAGAACTAAACAAACTAGAAAGTAATGTGGACAACATCCTTAATGGACATCAAACAGCACAACATGAGCACCAACTACAAGAGGAACAAGGGCAAAATTCAGCTATTAACGAGGAACACAATGAAGGAACTTCGAGTACACAAAGCAGGAAATGCAAACCCGGATCATATCATAAATGATCCCGATTCAATTCGAGAGACAAGGGAGGCCACCAAAACCAAAAAGATTCAAGGATCAGATTGAGCAAATTAAAGAAAAGATGTTGGCTCAAGAGAAGAAGAAGAAGAAGCAAGGCGAGGAGAAGAAGAAGCAAGGCGAGGAGAAGAAGAAGCTAGCTCAAGAAAAGAAGAAGGCAAAGACACAAACAAAAACAAAAACAAGAAATCAAGTGACACGAGACAGATACAGGTCATTATTCATTAAATGCACTACATAGACTCTATCTATTTCATATGAGCAAGCACATATTCTAATTCAATCAACTAATAATAATTGCAGGATCCCCGGTGAAACCTAAACCGAAGAAAATGAAGCGGACAGCAAATGCTACAATCAAGTACCAAGGCAGTCAGGAACATTAGCATCAAATTGAGTCCCCTGTTATTATATACCTCATGTAATAGTCGGGGAAGATACAAGTTGGATTTAGATTTATGTGACAAGTATAATCGCACATCATTTGCATAACAATTGCACATCATTTCCAAAACAATTGCGGTTTCCTAGGACATGTAATTTACTTTATTTCATTACGTAATACTTTATTTCAATGTCTCACTACTATCAACACTACGTACACATACAGCTCACTGTACTTTCATACAAACCTCGATGGATATGACTTACCAGATTATGGAAACTGTAGCCATGAACCAGAGTTCACAACAAATTTCTCCCTGGAACAGACAAATATTTTAAACTCATTACAACAGGTTGCAAGTCAAAATATACAATTACCAATTCAGCATCCACATTCTACCTTGATGAGTCCTTTGGAAGCCTCATAAAACTATCAACACCACCAAAGAGACACCACGGCCTTTACCAAAGATAGCTACAAAACAAAAAAAAACACATGTTTTAACCCTCCTCCTTTACGGGGCTTGGGACCTGCTATGATGGATCACCAAAAGGTGACCCGGCATAGGCGGAGTTAAAAATTTGTATCAATCAATACAATATTTATGAAAAAAAGATGACTGCAGAAAAATATAACAAAAGTCAAACAGAATCGAAAGTACAAAGATCGACATAAATGTCCAACGGACAAATTATTGAGTGCTAAAAAAAAATTTAAGTGAAACATATATCTCCAACACACTAATTATGGATGGCATAATCAAAATGAAGATAGACCGCATATAATAAACAAAGTTAGCAAAAACACAGATTACAAGACACTAATTTCATAATACATTCAAAATACTAACCAAGTAAATTTGATATTAAGACAAACATCGAGAAAGGCGGATCTTGGAAACATTATCGAGACAGGTAAAAATCAGCTTCGGCCGACATCACTTCCATAGAAAGAACACGGCGGAATGACATATTATTACCATCAACACGAAGTGAACGGCCGACCATCGGTTCGCATCTTCGGGTTTCTCAACCAACACATAAATAACTCCACTATTTCCATCCAAAGCAAACTTGCATGTGGGGGAACAAATTCACGACCACGATTACGACGAACAACCCTAACAACCAGCGGACCAGGGTCTTCAACATTTAGATCATTAACAAAGAAGAACCCTAGGCTGCGGACCACCAAGTAAATTCAAATGCTCAAAAACAAATTGAGAAGCTACTTGATTGCCTATGTATCGATCGAGAACAATTTCCCCTGAACAAGTAAATTTACAATATTAACCATAAATCAAATACACATGATCAACTTAACCACATAAGTGAGAAAAAAGATCATACCCCGATACGAACATCAAGATCAATATAGGCTTTAGAGGAATCCTTCCTCTCAACAACACTGGCAACTTTGTAAAAGATCATCTTGTCATCACCAACACGAGTGGAAAACGCACAAAAGGAATCACAAATATTACCATCATGGACAAGAACATACACAACCCTATCGGCTTGATCATAGCGAAATCGAACTTCCGAATACCATCAAGACAAAAACGTAACCTCCAAGCACACGCAAAGCACTCATCAACTGGATCATGATATTTCCATCCACTAATCCTCTTACATGCCATCAAACGCGATCGCTCGCCAACATGAATATCAAGTGACTCGGGACATATCCGGACACTCTCCTATTGGACCATACATACCGACCGATCACGATGAAGTCCATCATCATCATCCGGGAGAAGAGATAAAATTCTGACAAATCACATTAAATCAAACTAAAAAATGAAAGCAAACGACACAAACCATACCTTACAATAAATGTGAGAGTAAAATAACCGAACCCACGGGGAAGAGACAAGATTGCGATTACGAGAAAACCACAAAACCCTATATATAGAACTGCAGCGAGAACATGAATAGATTCAGTCTTACTAAAAATCGGGTAAACAAAAAGAAACAAATCGTATGGCTTGTTACTTAATTGGTGGACAACAAAGTGAATACAACACTAGTTCTTTGCTGAATCAAATACTAAAAATAACCCAAACATGCAACAAATCACATGCAAAGAAAAGCAGACAGAGCCATAACAACCAAATATCACTAAAAACAATACCAACTTTTTTAAAAATCCAAACATAATGAAAAAAAAAATCATGCAAAAAATGGAAAACACAAGTTCCAACCCTCCTCCTTTACCGGGGCTTGGGACTGCTATGATGGAACACCACAAAGTGACCCGGCATAGGCGGAGTTAAAAACTGTGAAGATCTAAACTTACAGACAAATCAAGATTTACAAATAACAAAAAAACAGAAACAATTTTAAACAAAAGACAGGATAACATATCTACAAAGTATATATCCCACTGTCATAAAAATGAATAAACAAACTACAAAGATACAATTTTTTTTTTTCTATGGAAAGACAGAAACAAATCTACAAAGATACAATTTTTTTCTATAGAAAAACAGAAACAATTTTAAACAATCACTGAAACATATAAAAGTATATATATCCCATTGTCAAAAAAAATGAATAAACAATGTACAAAGATACAATTTTTTTCTATGGAAAGACAGGAAACAATTTTAAACAATCACTTTGAAACATATAAAAGTATATATTTTGTCATAAAAATGAATAAACAATCAACAAAGATACAATTTTTTTTTCTATGGAAAGACAGGAAACAATTTTAAACAATCACTGAAACATATAAAAGTATATATCCCACTGTCATAAAAATGAATAAACAATCTACAAAGATACAATTTTTTTTCTATGGAAAGACAGGAAACAAATCTACAAAGATACAATTTTTTTTCTATAGAAAGACAGGAAACAAATTTAAACAATCACTGAAACATATAAAAGTATATATCCCACTGTCAAAAAAAATGAATAAACAATCTACAAACACACAATTTTTTTCTATGGAAAGACAGGAAACAATTTTAAACCAACACTGAAACATATAAAATTATATATCCCACTGTCAAAAAAATGAATAAACAATCTACAAATATACAATTTCTATGTAATGACAGGTAACAATTTATAAGAAATTCTAAAACAAGTAGAACAATATAACCAATTATTAGAAAACAACATTAAAAAGTCAGGAAACAATAATTATCCAACTCTAAATTTCATAACCAACTCGTAATAATAATATTAAACTGTCATGCACAATCACAAAATCCATATATGCTAATATAAGAAAGCGTAAAACAAAAAATACAAAACCATCACTGTTCATAAGATCCAAAAAAAAAAAAAAAACATATCAGGTCTCTTGCAAGCTCTCATAGACACGCAAATAAACAAATATACAATAAAAGGATCATATTAAGGAAAAAACCAACTAAACCGATGACAACAACAAATAATAATAATAATAATAATGCAACTACCATTACCTCTCTCGACTCTAGATGGGCCAACATGTTCACGGTTGTAATCGATTGAAAACCATATCATTGACGGTTTGATGCTTAAACTGCGGAATATCGACTTCACTATACTTCTCCATCATGTTGGTACTAACTTCAAAGTACTCCGGGTTCTTTAAAGCATATATACCACTATCTTCAATGATTTGCAAAATACGATCGCAAAACAAACAATATGAAACAATAATGTAAGCAAAAAAAAAAATTTGTACAACTTTAATATTAATCAAATAACATTGCATTTCACCTACTTCTCGGTTCTTTGTGGAGCAGATCCAAAGAAAACATGATATCCACGGAAGCCAAAGTCAATCCTAACAACTTCATTCCACACGGTAATTAAATTTTCCAGCTACAAAACCACAACCCACAAATTAAATTGAAATATAAATTAACCACAAAATGCAAGAAACAAAACCGTCTACAAACAGATTAAACAATTTACACTTACAAATTCATCTTTAACAGCTTTAAGGAATGACATATCTGTCCCACAAATAGTTTGGCATGGATCTAAGATTATACAAAATCTCGACCGAAGTACACAACAACAACATACCAACGAGCATGGAACAGAATGGGAAAATATAGCTGCCAAAAAAAAAAAAAACCATGTCAATGAAGACCTTATGTGTTGCATCACAACAAAATAACAGAGTTACTTACATATTGGCTCTGTGCTAAAGACCTAGCATGATTAGCACCTTTAAAGCATCTCACTTTGCAGTCTCAAATAATGATTTCTCATCTTTATCTTCACGGCCATGATTACCAATCGGGTAGTCCTACAAATTAAACAAAGAAAACAAAACTATTATCACCTCATTCAAAATAATATAGTTAACAAAACTGGCCACAAGATAATAATACTTACACCAACTCTTGAA
This sequence comes from Chrysopogon serrulatus, assembly GCA_015844335.1. Taxonomy (NCBI): domain Eukaryota; kingdom Viridiplantae; phylum Streptophyta; class Magnoliopsida; order Poales; family Poaceae; genus Chrysopogon; species Chrysopogon serrulatus. The sequence goes on from JADLZL010000921.1 coordinate 432,474, forward strand.
AAGAAATGGTGCTTTCGAGATACACTTGGATGAGTCCTAAGGAACATCGGTCTACACATTGCATTAATTACAAAATAATGCACCTTTCCACCGAGGGATCAAAGAGGACACAAGTGGGCTTAGCTTCACAACCACAAGGCCATAATCAATCATTGTAAGACTGTACACAACAAAAGGGGGTAATTTTAATTATATAGTATCAAATCAGAAAATGGATCAACAAATTATACACAAGTAACACAACTCTCATAGTTACCTCAAGTTTTCCTTCGTTTTCGCCAACCGCATAATGACTTCATACACAAGAGACTCATGTGCGGATACTTTGACACTTGACTTAGCCACCATGTAGGGGCTCATCTTGAATTTGCTAGGCTGAACAAGACGCTGGGGACGATGAGCGACAAGTTTTGCCTTTGGATGATTCCAAAACACATCCACTACTCATTGACTCATCGGTCAAAATGAATCCAATGCTCCCCATAGACCTTGATGACTTTCCAAAAACTGAATTGCAATTAACAACTGAAGGAGCTCCTAAACAAGGAGTAGGTGTCTGCATAACAAAAAATAAATTATATCAAATTTTTCAAAATATTGAAAAATACTACAACATTCAGATATCAAGCTAAACGAATATGTTGAATTTCAAACTTCAACTAAGAAATAAGAGAAAATTCAGAATAAAGAACAAATCACATAAACATATATTACATAACTTCCAATTGTTCCAAATTACAAATACAACACTATACCCCACTATTCAATACCACGAGAAGAACCAACAAATAACACAAGCCAAATAGCTATTTACGCCTATTTACAATTCGAATAGGCACTCCATGAGGACTTATTGCAGCAAGAGGAACATGATCGGGGAGTCTCGTCGTCATTTGTCGAGAATATTCGATAAAAGGTAAAGACTCCATTTGAATATAGTCCTAAAACATGCACAAACAAAACTAATATATTAGTTTAAAAAATTGGATATAGCAAAACATAACTAACAGTCAAATGTAATATAATACACATGCTTACAGTTTGAATAGGGTCATCTCTTTCTTTGCCTTTATTTCCAAACATGTTCTCATTCCTCACATTATCATTTTGCACCGCAACCGCCACCGAGGTAGAAAGCTTGTGCAGCTGCAACAAATCTGATTTTCAGAAATTACAAACATCAAACATAATTTACAAGTAAATTCAACAACACCAATCAAACACACAATACACATACCATAGACATAGCTCTATCCTTTGGATCAGATGTTCCGGAAGATGTACCAACGGGGACGCCTCAAAATAGGATCTCTAACATAGTTCCCATTATCATCCAAATCTTCAAATAATCGAATGAAGGAACACTAGGACTATTGAAGACAGGATCTGTTTTCTTTAGGGAGGGTTCCTTCACGGTTGCCTTGCACGCACAATACAAAATTTAAAACCAAAAATCAAATCACAAAAACACTACACACTAATTACAAAACAAATACGTTGCAATTCATTCAAACAAACTTTGCAATCTCCATAAAAAAATTAAAATTCTACTAACCATGATCAATAACATTAGGGACCGCCTTTTTTTGAACAAACTCTTTCGAATGGCCATCACCAAGTCCTCCGGCTACTTGTTCTTTCACGGGTCCCTTACCCGCAACAACCAAAATTAAAATCAACTACCAAATTACACTTTTACATTATACTTATTCCAGAATCATTAATTTGCAATTCCCTCAAACATAAATTGAAATCAATTTTAAAAAATATTTACAACTTTGAAGACATCCCAACAATATCTACCAACGGGTCAAAGCACCAACTCCAACATCAACTTGTTCAGCTTCCTACACAAAAATAAAACAAATAAACCAAAATCATATCATTATAGTATTAAATTGAATTAATTGCTTAATATTACTATATAAAAAAAGGACACACACTCACATCTACATTAACACTCTTGCATTTGTTTTGCGTCGGAAGCATCAACGGCGGCATCATCAACAACAACAAAAGGGTTATGTGCCGAACCACCAGTTCCATCAGTACCATCACCCCGACGGCACAGTGGAGACCTGCCAACAGTCTTAGAAAGTCCACGTCGAGTCCTTGAAGCCACACTTTCGGGACTAGAAGTTGGATATGTCTTCTTTCTTCTCTTTCTAACCCTTTGTACCTGCTATTGCACATATAAATATATAGAAAAAAGATATAAAGAGAAACTTAAGGAAACAAATATAATTACAACAAACTACCTTGGCCGGTGAGTCATCCGAAGCGAACATCAATTATTTGGTGATGATTTTTTCCCCCGCCCTCTTCCTTTTGCTTCCACCGATAACATAAGAGTTCATAAAACCTATTAGAACAAAGACTTCAAATATCTTTGCGTACCACGTAAAACAAATGTAACAACAAATTTATATAATAAACTTCACATACCAGCACCACGACTCCTTTGAAGCAACAAACTCAAGCGACGGTGACGATACATTTGCGGCTTTCATCTCGGCCTTCCGCTAATGGATTACGCAAAACACAATCAAACAAACACATAAATAATAATAAAATAGGAGGTAACATTTTATTGTACAGCATGACATAGTAAAATAAATCTAACAATGCTTGTACCATGGGAATGTGACTTGCTAGAAAAAACAAGCTCCGTATCAGAACCACCAGAAAGCTCAGTATCAGCAACATCATTCAAGCCATCTGAATCCACCAATTCTGTTCCACAATCTGCTTCTACATGACCAGTGCTAGGACAAGCCTTGTTGCTTTCATCATGTTACGCTACATCATCTTTCTTTGCAATGAGAAGGATCTTTAAGGCATGTATTACTTGGACCCGGCAGTTGAAGGAGCAGGATCTTGAACAGTCCATGAGTTGAACCGGCTGACCACACCACCGGATTTTTTCATCATCTACAACAACATCATCAACAACATCATTGGAACATTGGGAGCATCACCAACATTGGAACATGGATGGGCAAATCAGAACATTCAGCCTCGGGTGCTTCTTTCATAGCATCGGGAGCATGAACCGTTTGCATGTACTTGAACACTTTACAAACAAGCAAACCGGGACGACTATAACCAAGCCTTGTGTGGTGGTCTTGAAAACTTGACCTACACAAGTCCGCCAAATCCTATAATTTCAAGTTAACCGGAAAAACAATCCGAGTCAAGTAACAAATCGTAATACTTCAATATGGATTTCATTTGTGTAAAAAAAAAATATCCCACTTACTTCTTTTGACACAAAAGGACAACGTTTAGCCATAAGTCTCCTAAACTCAGAACAAGAATCTTCAGGTAGGTACTCTCCTGCATAGCACGTGTCCTCAATCGATTTCAACTACACAAAATTATACCAAGTCAACAATGATCTAAGCATGAAACACAATAACTAAAAAAATAAAAATACAACTACAATACTCACTGGCCTCTTTCCAAAAATATCACCACAAACACGATCAAATGATGCATATTTCTTTATCATAGACCCCTTCCAAACACTGATCCTTGGAAGGGTTGCAGGAAGCTCAATACATTTTCCTAAATTCAGAAAATCCAGATAATATCCCTGTATCAAGAATTTAAAACACATCACCAAAACATTAATGCAAAGTTAATCATATGACAACAAAGCAAACAAGGACCAAACTAAACACACACTTACAGCTAGAAAGTAGATACAACCACCAATAGTACCCCTCCCATTCTTTTACGTAATTTGAAATGGAGTGAAGATCCAATCGAAAACAAACTTTGACCAATCCCAATCTCCAACTCTAGACAAATCAGTTAATGCAACAAGATACCGTGGATTTGGGATAAGTGCTAGAATTTGCACACGGAAATGTAGACAAGGCTACCACCATGAAGTAACGGAAAACATCATCATCGGACAACGTATCTCCTAATGACTTCTCACCGAATGTCTTGATCAAAGGCGGAGAAGACTCTTTGATAGCTTTAAGGAAATTACTCTTTGCGAGAATCACTATAGTGATCCTTTAAATCATCACCACCATATGGAAGACCTAAGAACACATGAAGCGCCAATGGAGAAAATGGGATCACTTTACCACCAACAACTATGTCCCTACGGTTCACATCCACGATCCGCTATCCACTTGAACAAAAGCTCTAGGTGCTGAACAACCATCATATTCCAACAAAATGCCAAAGCCACGGTCCTCAATAATCTTCCTCTTACGCTCATCAAGCTTTCCTATTATCTCCTTCCCAAAATACTTGCTATTGAACCGACTCCCGGGCCTCTCGGAGGTACTTGGACCGGTGACAATTTTCCTTTACCCTTGCCCCCCGCCGGTCGCAAAACAATGAAACAAGAAAACACAGTTAGTTACCAAATTTAATAAAAAAAATTTAAAAAAAAACCACCACGAGAGTACCTTGCGTAACAGTATTAGCACCGGACTCTCTTGACGTTCCTTCCTTATTGACTATCTTAGCAAACTACAAAACAAAATCATTGTATATACATAAATATTGGGAAACTAATATGCAAAATTTCACAAGAATAGGACACACATCATAAACATTACAAAGTTTTATAACTTACACCAGCAAAAGCTTGTTGAAGGTGCTTGAAAGTTTTAACAAGATCCCCAGTGTTAACATCATCACCATCCAAAGCAGGTTCATCCTACATAACAGCAACACAAATTAACATGTCAATATTATAATAATTAACACATTATACAACTATAAAAAGGTTCCATTACTCATTACCTCACCACTATCAACAACAGGCGACCTCACATTATCTTCAGAATTCATATTCATGTTATCATCACTTTCCACATATAAAGACTCATCATCAGAACTTGAATCTGACATAACTGAAAAAGGAAAACCAAATAAGAAATGAAATTATTGCTTATAGAGAAACCAGAAAAATTCAAAGACCAAATTCAAACCTTTCAAGAAGACTCATAAACGAGGCATTGCAGGAAATATCACCTCCGCCAACAAATAAGGGAACACAACAAAAATTCTCAAAGATTACCAAGTATATTACAAACACAAATAGAAAACAACCCACCAATATATATATATATATATATATATATATATATATATATATATATATATATATATATATATATATATATATATATATATATATAGCATACAACCCACCCTATAATACAGACCATATAAACATTAGCAAGTCACAAACAATAATATGCCAAATAGAAACTCAATATCAAAATGAGGTTTATAATACCACCACTTACTACAGCATCCAACAAGTTACACCACCACACATATTCAAACTTAATATAGTTTAAACATCCTAATTACAAACTAAACAATTACTCCCTCTCCATCTACTCTACAACTTCAGCCTCCATCTCCTCATCAACTTCAAGCGGGGAGGCGGCGCCCACCGGCAAACAGGGGGCATGAAGCACTCTGCATCAACCATGTGTAGATGCAGTGCCTGTGGAAGGGATGCCCACAAGGCATGGCCCTAATCCTCTCCTCCATATATTCTATGGTAACGTCGGGATCATTCACCCATGGCTCCTCAAGCGTCATCAAACAAATAGAGCAAACATCTTCCCACTTAATTCCGGGACGGTAAACATCTTTCTTAGACACTTGACACTCCTTAGGCTTGCTATTTGCCGTATCCTCTTCTTCACTAAACATAGGGGCAACCTCGGGCACGAGGCTCGAGAAAACGAACGATACCGCTGAATCCATAAACGACTATCCATATACGGCCCCCTCCTGTGACGGATACGATCCATCTCTACTCATCACATTACATACAAAAGTTAGTACTAATCAGAAAAGTTATTAATTACAATATTATTTTAACAATAAATATCTAATATCACAACAATAATTAACTGAATCAAGTCATACAAAGGCAGCTGACTCAACAATAACTAACAGACTTGCAATATACTTCTTCCAAGTAACCACATAACAAGTTCAAAACTAGATCCCAGTAACCACATCTATCTACGAAACTCCAAAAAAAGAAAAACCACTGCTCACAATTTCATGCAATGCGAACACAAAAATCACATCAGGCAGGACACAAACTACACAAACATAAGGCCCACCACAATCACACAAAAATAGTCTTATCCACCATAATAAGAATATGCAGATTAAGTACCAAGACATCGGAGTACCACCTTCAATTCCTTAAACCAGCGACCCTAATATCTCATCATCTATATACCTCATCATAAAACCAGTCAGTCAACAACAAGTACATCTCCAGTGGGAACCAAGAACTCACTAACTTATGACTCTACTAGTTACTGTAAACATATCAATCTACACTAACATGACAAACACAAGTATATTTTCAATCAACCATGCCATAACAGTATAAAACTACTGCAAAACAGAATAAAAATGACAGGCCACCTAACAATCCAGCAACATTGCTAGGTACACATACTACAATAAAGCCCAAATCACGAACAGTAAACCCTAAATCCAACAAACCAAAATACAAATCCTTATATACCACAGATCTATGTAGGCATAACCCTAAACGAATACAACAATCAAAACCTACTCCAACACAAAAAGAATAAATCCTACACGAATCCAGAAAAACGCAACGAACCTTACCATACTCTACACATACAAAAGATGAATACAACTCACCAACGGCGGAACAAAGAGATCACGCCCAGTCGCGCGAAGCCGTCAAAGGGAAGCGAAGAGGATCCAATCGAAACACCCGCAAACTCAAATCAAGAAGGAACACGAAATGAGACAGAAAGCAGGCGTAAATAACACTCAAACCGAATCATGAATCCAAACAAACCTAGCCGCCGGATTCACGCACAAGACCACCTCGTCACCACCGCCGCCGCCGCCGTCGCAGAAACGAAGAAGATGCACTCGCGCCGCCGCCAAATCACCTGCAGAACAAAAGGGAAGTTAGACGGGGGAGAAGAAAACGAGGGCGCGTTATTAATACAAAAAACAGTGTCGCCATCAGTAAGGTAGAACTTCACCTCGCCGTCGCCGACGCCGGCGCCGTCGCAGGGGACGAAGCAGATCCACTCCAGCCGCAACCAAATCACCTGAAAAACGAACGGAAGTTACACAGGGGAGACGAAACCGACAAGAGATACTGATGCCAGACAGAGGTCGCCTTCGGAGTTCACCTCGCCGTCGCCGTCGCCGTCGCCGTCGGAGGGGAGGGGGAGAATCGCCGCGTCGCCGGGGAAATCGCCAGGAGACGAGAGAGAGAGAGAGGGGGAGAGAGAGGGAATGCGAAATGAGGGAGACGAGCGACTGATGGAATCCAGGCGCGGTTTCCAAAACTTAAACAGTGCCAAGGAGTGGGACCCACCTGTCAGTGACAACGCGAACAGCCGCGTCGGCGTGGACACAACCAACACAGCAGCGACGTCCATCAACAGATCGACGGATGAGACGATTCGTTTGCTCACAACCAAATAAACAAATGGTTGTTGTATAGCATTCTTGAGGAAGGAAGGCAAGGCGTCGAGTGTGGAGCCGAGGGCTCTCAGCAGCCACACCACGTCTCGGGTGAAGGTGGTGCCCAGCAGGAGGTAGGTGATCACGACAAAGGACGATGCGATCGGGCTGGCTTTCCCGCTTGTTAGCTCGATGGAGCGGAGGAAGATCGATGCGGCGGCAGCGGTGAAGAAGGGCGACGCGAAGCGGATGAGGAGTCCTCCCAAGGTGTGAGCCACGAGGGCCTTGGTGTAGAGGAGCTCGTAAATGAGGGACGACTCCATCTCCACCACCTTGCACATCTTTGCTCCAAATAAGAACGACAGCAGTACCTTCGCCGTCACTTTCCTCCCACTCGACAACGGAATAATCCACCTGGGGAACGACCCCAGACGGGAACAGATCTCGAGCAATGAGCAGCGCCTCGCCGTCGTCGAGGTCGACCGCCGTTGCTGTCCCTCGCCGCGTTGCGGCAGCTTCGCTTACCGCGGATTCCAGTTCCGGTGGAGCTGGAGGCCCTTGAAGACCTGCTGGCTTCTTCATGTATTCCATGCTTTGGCTTTCCACAAAGCGAAGGATGCCCTCTCAAAAACTTGAAGATGCCCCGGAATAATATGATGGCCGACGCTCGGCCGAAGCCATCTGTGGACGCCATATATGTAATTCCAGATGGTAGTTATGATCCAAAAACCTGAATGCCCATCTCCAATATTTTTGCGCAGGGAGAGGATGTTGTCCTCGAGGCGTATGCGATCATGTTGTCCGGGCCGCCGAGGTGGACGAGGAGGAACGGCGCCGGCACGCTGCCCGATTTCTCCTCCTCCTTCCCCGATGACGACGCGTCGCCGGCGTCGCCGCAGGGACTCGCTGGTTACCGAGGGCGTTCATCGCAGCTATCTCCCCGAACTGGTACAGCGACCAGAGGAAGATCTGCAGCAGCCACCGGAAGCCGCAACGCAGGTGGCGGACACCGAGCGCCGCCGTATCCCGGACAGGAGACCGAGGAACACGTGCGCCGCTAAGGCGACAGGGACAGATCCGGAGCCCCGATCGCTCCGAGCTGCGTCCACCGACGCCAAAGACATCGTGGACGACGGCGAGCCACGACGGTGGCCCGACCTCCGACCTGAACGTGACGCCAAATTAATTCAATGATCAACGGCGACATCAGATCGCTGATCGGTGAAACATATACAAAAAGCTTGATCACAGATCTTTATATTGGAGGGGGTGAAAAAAGGAAAGCTTGGTCACTTAATGCAAGTCCTACTACTAGTCAGAATGCAATTGAGAAAATTTACCATACCCCGCCTCGCTGCTCCGCCCGATCGATGAATCAGATTATGTTCACGCAATGCAATCACGCCAACCAATGTAATGCTCACAAAGACATAGGGGGAGGAGTATTAGACTTAGCTTGACATCTGAATTAAGCGCAGGACACATGGGGTTAGTATGTACTACACAATCTAGAGCTTATATATAGAGCATCTCTAGCGATACTATCTAAAATAGACGTCCTATTTCTCTATTTATTAGGTAGCTATTAATTTTCATCTTCGCTATCCAAAAATTCCGTTGTTTTTCTAGCAACACACCTAAAAAGTAGTGGCGGATCCAGGATGGAGGATAAGGGGGGGCTAAGACAATGAAGATATTGATTTACATGATGATTTAATGGTGAAATCACTACTACACAAAAGATTTTGCAAGGCACTTCAAAATTAAGCTCGGAGGCGGTTTTAGCACAAAACCGCCTCGGTTAATCAGTTCCAACCGAGGCAATGCCCCGGCGCAGCAACCGCCTCGGTTAATACCTTAACCGAGGCGGTTTTTATTACAAAACCGCCTCGATTAATCACAATTAAGCGAGGCGGTTATTGTAAGGAACCCGCCTCGGTTAAGGTATTAACCGAGGCGGTTATTGTTAGAAAACCGCCTGTTAATACGATTAACCGAGGCGGTTGGTTATGAAAACCGCCTCGGTTAACATATTAACCGAGTCGTTTGTAGTAAAACAAACCACCTCGGTTAATGTGCTATTAACAGAGACGGTTTTCTAACAATAACCGCCTCGGTTAACTCTGCTCTATATAACCAGCAGCCTCCTTCTTCTTCCCCGCGGCTTCTCCTCCATGAGCTCCAAAACCGCAAAAATTGTCTATTTTCTAGGGAGAGAAGTTTTGCCCTTGGAATAGTCGTAGGAGCACCGCAAGAGCTTAATTCTTACCCTCCAACCCTTCTTTTCTTCTCTCTTCCTCTCTTCTCTCCTCTCTTTTCCCTACATCTAGATCTAGATCTAAGTGGAGGGGAAAGAACCATCTCCTAAGAGGGGAGTTTTGCCCTTGGAGTTGTGAAAGTTGGCACCGCAAGAGGTTGATTCTTACTCTCCAACCCTCCTTTTCCTCTCTTTTTCTCTCTCTTTTCTTTAGATCTAGATTTAGATAGATGCATTTTTTGAGCTCCCATCCTTATATATGTTTACGGTACGTGTGTAAGGTCGTGGATGGCAAGGGATTGGATGTACAAGGGATCGAGGCTGGATCCATCTTTCCTGAATCATGTGAAGAGAAAGTTCATTCCTGCGGCGACAAAGCATCGTTTGAGTGTGGGTCGGGATCTCATAATTTGTCCATGCAATAGCTATAAGAATTTGCTGGCACATGGCAAGAGCGTGGTGCAATCTCACTTGGTGCGGTTTGGTTTCGTCAAGGATTATAAGGTCTGGAAGTATCACGATGAAGCAGATCCGAGTGCCGCCACTTGCTCATCTAGAAGAAACAAGTCGTCGACGACAATGGCAGAGGCGGTGATTGACGGAGGAAATGGAGAACAACCTGAAGTATCAGTAGCCAAAGCAATAGCCGGCGGTGACAATGATGTGCATCGTGATTACATCACGATTGAAGATCTGCTATAGGCAGAGGAGGACACTGCAGATGATGATGGTGGTAATCCGATGGAGGTGTTGGACCCCGAAGATGTAGACCTCTTCGATAGAATCGCTAACTGCCAAGACCAGGACGATGTCTTATTTGGGAATCCTAAGTGGCTAGAGAACTTCAGGGAGATGAAGCAGGCGGCAATAGATCCCCTATACAATAGTTGTCCGAAGCATTAGACGGCGTTACGTTTCAATCTTCAGATGCTGATGCTCAAGGCTCGCCATGGGTGGTCCGACACTAGCTTCAACGACCTGTTACGTATCCTCGCTGACACATTCCCGGAGGGTAACAAGGTTCCCGCTAATACGTATCGGGCAAAGAAGCTGATCAGGCCAGTGGCGATGAAACTTAAAAAGTTCCATGCATGTCCAAACCACTGTATTTTATATCGGGGCAAGTATGAGAACTTGCGAGCTGTCCTCATTTGCGAGCAGCAAGCCGTTACAAGAGGAATGCTGGTTATCGGACGAACGCCTCTGATGACGGACCCACCTCAAGAGGGCCAAAGAAGAAGATGAAGACGACAAAGAAGCAGGCGCCGCCTCCAGAGGACAAGGAAGAAGAGGGTTATATGAGTAGAAAAAGTCCCGCCCTATCCGTGTGGTACTTGCCCGTGATCGATTGCCTGCGTGCGCTATTCAGGAACCCGGATGATGCCAAGCTCATGTCTTGGCATGCATCAGCCGAACGCACGAAGGGTGATGGCAAGCTTCGACACCCCTCCGATGGCAAGCAATGGAAGCGTTTCAATGACAAGTTCCCCGAGTTTGGTGACGAGGCAAGGAATGTCAGGTTCGCACTAAGTACCGACGGGATGAATCCGTTTAGTGACCTAAGTAGCTCGCACAGCACCTGGCCGGTCATCCTCACCATCTACAACTTACCTCACATCTATGTCACAAGCGCAGGGACTTATTTAGAATTTGGACCGGGGACGGTGTGTGTGAAAGTTGTTCTCACCATTTTACATAATAATAGCCCTCTTATGAATCTCTATCATAACAGGTATCTTCTACTAACCATGCTTATATCCGGACCGAAGCAGCCTAAAAATGACATAGATGTCTTCCTAGAGCCATTTATGGAGGACATGCAGTTTCTATAAGAAAATTGGGTCAAAATGATGGATGCGTTCCTAAAGAAGGATTTCACTCTGAAGGCCATCATATTTGTCACCATCACAGACTACCCTGGTCTTTTTTCACTGTCTGGGCAGATTAAAGGTAAGACCGGTTGTGTAGTTTGCATTGATGGTACCTGCTACACTTACCTTCTTTGCATCCAAGAAGATGGTGTACATGAGGAATGCAGACGATTCCTCCGTAAAAAGCAATGTATCGGAGACCTATGATGAATCAGTACTTCAACAACAAGGCCGAACCTCAAACTGACGAGCCGGAAAGAATAAGGTACGGGCAAAAGGTGTTTGACATGGTCAAGGGCATAAACATCAAATTCGGAAAGAAGAAGAAGAAAGAGGGGAAAGATGGTCCAAAGCCAACCAGTAAAAAGAAGAAGCAGGATGCAGAGGACGAAGAAGAAGGCGAGCCTATCCCGGCCCCCGTTCCTTTCAAGAAGCAGTCTTGTTTTTTTAAGTACCTATCATACTGGAAGGAACTAGATACGCCCCATGCCATCGACTGCATGCACCTGAAGAAGAATGTGTTTGAGAGCACGATAGGAATCCTGCTTGACATCAAGAAAAAGACAAAGGATGGTCTCAAATCTTGTCAGGATTTGGTCAACATGGGCATCAGGCCCGAAATTCAACCGACACCGGCTACGCAGAGTGGGAAAGTCGACCTCTCGGGGGCGAGCAACAACCGACACCGGCTGCGTAGATTAATTCATTAACCGAGACGGTTTCTCAACCGCCTCGGTTAAGGCCACGATTAGCCGTGACCTTATGTTCGAGGCAGTTAGGAAAACCGTCTCGGTTAACCAAAAAACCGCCTCGGTTAAGTTTTCTGTAGTAGTGAATCACGTTTTTACTATAGTAATTAGCACTGAAATCAAACAATTAGGGGGGCTGGAGCCCCCCCAGCCCCCCCTTAAGATCCGCCCCTGCCTAAAAGAGACTATCCAAATCCATTGTAGGTCAGAATGACATGTATAGGACACCTATATGTCATCCTATGTCGGGTTCTTCTTCCGTGGACAGACGATCAGGCAGAGCCAGTGGGCGCGTTGGCAAGGGTCGCGTTGCCATGCAAGACAGCGCCAAGGGCCCTCAATGAGGAGCACATGCAACACACAGCAACAGAGAAGGTCGTGTTGTTGAGCACGACCGGCTCATCGGGTAGGCCACATCGGGGCAGGGCTGGCGTCGGGAAGCACCCGCGCCCCACCGAGAAGCACCGGCGTTGAGGCAAGGGCTGCGTCCACAGGGAAGAATCGCGTCCGAGAGAAAATAAAAATAGGTGCAGTAGTGACCAATAGAAATAGAGGATGGGAGGGGGTGGGTGGTGTGGAAGAGGCCAAGAATATGGGGGTTTGAGTTGAATCTTTTAATCTCCACTATCTAAATTAGATGTAGGAGTATATTATATCTCTATACGTACTATACTATTCACGGTAGCCGGTCGGTATAGGTATCAAGCCGCCGGCTTTAATAGATTACTGCCTCATGCGCCAATAAATTGGAGCTCTCCCGTTCATTTGGCCACTGTTGGCCTATCTCCGCATGCCACCTGTGGTGCTTAGCGTTTGCCTAACCTGCCGTCTCCTGCCGTTCCTTTCTACTGCAGGTCGGCGTCTCTACTGCGACACTTCCTGCCCACCTTCTCCGTTTGATTCCTGTAACGTAACCACACCCGTCGTCGCCCTGTTCGTCCACTCAGTGGACCCTACCCAATGCGATCTGCTTAGCGCTTATTGGGCTGCCGCTGCCTTTTCTCGGCGCTGCCGCCTGCAGTCGTGGGGTGCTGCTCTCGGCAACTTCGCCCGCCTCCCCGATGGTGCCGACGACGCCGCCCTCACCTCCATGGCCTTTCTCAGAAACTGCCGCCGCCGTTGCCTGCTTGATCCGCTCGACTCGTGCGCGCGCGTTGAGGACTCGAGGTCGTTGGGCTCAGCAAGGGCCGCCCTCGGCTCCGTCGTTGTCGTTCTCCGCCATGGTTTCCAGGTGCCTTTCTTTGATCTGCCGCTTCCTGCGTATTTGACATCTCATCGCATCGTGCTCTGATTCGTTCGTTCCTGCTTCCTCCCTCTGTCTCTTCCCGGCCATTATGCGTCGGTGCACCTCGCAACCGCCGCTGTCGCATCTTCCGAATCCGGACGCTGCACAGGCACCATGCCGCTCCTCCCTACCGCACCACCGTCGTACGCCTCCTCCGCATCTGGCAATGTAGTCTCTACAGGATCCGTGGGTCCTCACCTCTTCAGCAGCGGGTGGCGGTGGCAGGCCCTACCACGGCCCCTTCCCGAGTCCAGCGCGATGGCCGCACCTCGCACCCAGCGTTGGTGCCCGACCCGATCACTCGACAGCTGCGGCAGGGGACGGCAGGGCCACCGGCACCGGCCGGGACGCTGAACTGGCAGATCACGCCGGCACCCAGGGCGCCCACACATCGGTGGACTACCGGTAAGTTTTCGACCTTTCTGCCTGGATTGTTTTTCTTATCGGCTCTATTTTTTCTTATTATTTTGCTTTGCTTTGTGTTGGTTTAGTTGCAGATTGATTCAGAATAGCAATAAGAAGTACGTGCCCATTGCTAGATTTGAATGCGCCAGTTATATATTCATCATTTTACATGCTTATCAGTACAGCTATACATTCTTTTTCATCCTATAAAATACAGACAGGATGTAGCTGTTCCTTCATTTGTTCACCACCCAATTGACTTTCGAACGGAACAGTACATGGACATGCCAGCCAAGGATCCGGTCGTCTTCCTCTTTCTTGGCATGACATCTCAGTTTTTTCAAGGTACTGAGCTATACTCATGCTTCTACTCTGAATTTGTTTGTTTCACTGTATAATCTACATGGACTCTTATTGCTCACCAAACTTATTAGCTTGCAGGTGATAGGATTCTTCTACCACTTTAGTGTCTACCTTACATGCGAGAAGATTGTTTATTAAGCGGTAAACAGTGATGTGATATAATAACATTGATATTGGCAGTTTGGCACAAATTGCAGTTTGCATCCATGCATTGAGCAACACTTTTTTAGCAGATAAGCTCCTCATGCCCTATCAATAAGGCTGTAAATTGAAACTTTGTGAATGTGGATAATTACAGGCATCGATAGTGCCAAACAGGTAGCCTCTTTCCTGTTCTCTTAGTTTCTGAATTTAGTTCCCCCCTTTATATGGTTCATAACCCTCTAATATCTATTCATAACTATGTTCTCTATTCTGACATTATACACATACATATCTCACATGGTTGTTGAAGCTGCAACAATTATACAACAGTGTTGTTATCTTCTAACAATTTCACAATGGGCCTTTGGATGGAGCAAATGCATCTTTTTTTTTTTTTTTTTTTGGTTTTCATATAGGTCTGTTTAGCCTCCTTTTTTTTCTGAACAATTAAGCATGTTGTTCTTTGCATGTTCAGCTCCTATCTCACCATGCTTGGACAAGATCTGATTTATTTCATAATTTCTTTTGCTAAATTCATATGATGCAGAGCATATTATGATGGTTATTGATTCCCTTATGGCTGTTTCCAGTATTACACAACTTTTCTGGACTTTGACAAACCATCATCTATGGATGTTCAGTATGTGCCCTTCTCATGACATGCCATTAGGGATCCATACTTCCCTGATTAGAGTTCATAAAATGCAGGGTTTGCAGATTCCATGACATCATTTGTACTATACTATTTCAACTGCAGCTTCAGAGAATTTCTCCTTTGCTTCAATTTTATATGATGGTTAGGCTGTAGGCAAATTAATCTTTAATCTTAAGATGTTCTTACACATAAGCTCTCCGAAGAATTCTGAAACTGCAGCAACTGTGTGTTTTACATGCTACTAAATGTTTCATACTGATATTGTGATTCACCGTTTGCCTTGAGGTATGAAAGGGATTCTAAACTTGCAGTGACTGCATCTTTTACTGTTTTACATGCCACTAATTGTTTCATACTAATATTGTGATTCACTGTCTGCCTTTTCAGTATGAGGATTGCCAACAAAGCTCCCAAGGATTCTTCTGCATAACATAGTTTCTTAGGACCAATATATTATCCATTAGACATGTATTTCTTTATATTATATCATTTCAGAATTTTGGGGCTACATGACGCAGCTAGGTATTTCCCAACAAAGCCCTATGGTCGCAGGATATGATATTCGTTTTTCTTTCTATAGCTTATATAGTGATGATGTCCGAGTGTTTGTATTTGTATTTTGCTCTCTTGAGCTTCATCACATTCTACAAATGACCTCTGTATACATTTTTATTGCTAAATAGATTTAAATCATGAATGCATCTTTATTACTCTCATTCCTTACTGAACCTGCTATGCCTGGGTACAAAATAATCACTGCCTAATAATTACTGTCAGCTGCTCATTGCACTGTACCTGGCATGCGGGCAATAAGGCCGGCGCAGCGTAAGCGCGCCTACCGTGCTAGTTTTAGTAGAACTAGACACGAGACCGGGACAAGTGACACCGGTGCCTCTCGGACTCGTAGTCGGAGGGCATCTGCGTGTTTCAAAAAAAAAAAAAAAAAAAAAAAAAAAAAAAAAGGGCATCCACGGCATGGGGCTACTCCATTTAATTTAGAATCCCTTGAGGTTGCATATTCCATGCATGCAACTGACCCATTTTAATTACATCGGACTAAATCAAATAAGTCATATATATAAATTGATAGATGCAATCAGGATTAGTCCTACATTACAAAACTGACTGCGCAACCATAATGCTCAAATAAAACACATACAAAAATATAAAATGCAAAACTAACTATATACTCTTAGGGTTCATTTGGATTCACCATTTCACTTGGGTATTGGAGGGAAAATTATAGAATGGATGAATCCAAATGAGAACTTAAGGTTAATTTACACATAGGGGTAAAATGGTCTATTCATCCCCCATATAGTATATTTCTTTTATCTACTCAAATATAATTAATGTGCCATTTGGCATATATAACTTCGCTCGACTTTAACTCGTTTCCACAATGCACGAATAAATTAAATTTAGTGAATCTAAAAAAACTAGCTTTACCGTCTCCTAGTTTATTTTGAGGAGAGATATAATAAAAATATGGCATTGTTTAAGTGTATTTGCAGTATAAAGAGAAGCTAGAGTCGGAACTGAACAGAGTCCACTAATAAGCGGCACTAAAGATAATAACGCTGTCGGCATGACGCATAATACTCCATCGAATACTCCATCGATATGTAATGCAGGGCACTATTGAAGGCTCTCTAACTAGTATCATTGTCGTCATCATCAATCATGTAAAACCACCATAAATATCATCATTACTTCATATGGCGCGGTCCCCTCACACCGGCATTGTTTTGCAAAAATTATGGTTACCAACCATACAAAAAAGGAACTCTTTGTCTTTTGAGGAGTGGTCACGAAATAGGAGAATTTTTTTTTTTAGGAATGATCATGAATAATATGCTTGGTCACAAAATAGGAGGATTTTTTAGAATGATCATGAACTAGAGAAATTCCGCAGCGTTCTTCTTGGGAATTAGCGAAGTAATAGCTCTCATACTACATTATGGCGCATTCGAAATATTTAGAACTGATTTTAGGTATAATTTGAAAAGATAAGCAGCTAGCTTGCTATTGGACAACTCAACTATTGGACAACTCATAAATTACAATATGCATTTTCTTCGCTAATTGCTATTGTGTAAAAGATCATATAAGTATTAAAATGTAAGATCTAAATTTTATAAAATTGTACATGACTACTTGACAACGCATAAAGAGATGGAAAAGTGGAATCAAACTAAATGAAACAACGCAATACATCATCCATGACCATGAGTCTCAATCGATAAAAGACAGATAATGATAGTGCGTAAAAAGAAGTCTCATCCGCAGCTCATCTATTACTCGACATTAGTGAATCGTAAAAAAAGTTATCGAAATATATCCATGTGGGGTCTTGTTTTGAAGAGTTTATTGCGAGGAACACCATGATGCAATTGGATTTTAATTACGATACTTGGTTTAGATGTTATGCCTTTTTTTTCTATTTCAAAAAATAGCTAGTGGGAGATAATTAAGACTAAGTGGGGGGGTAACTCCTTTGATGACATCATCATACATCACTTTTTGGAAATTCTAATTTTTGATTGGAGGAGATCCCTTAGTGGGTCTTAAGATTATAGGAGTATATAGGATTTGACCTTTTCAATTTCAAGTTTGACTATTCATTTTACTAAAAAAAATTGTACAAACATAGTCAAAATAGGTGTTCGTTTCCGACAAATGTTTCATGTTTCTTTGATACATCACAAAGCTATTTCACATCAGAACACACATCATTTGTGATCTTTAAAAATGTCAGGTAACGACTATTTTCTAATGGTTGTTAAATTATTGTCTCGTGGCAACGCACGGACATTTCACCTAGTATAGATATAGATTAGATTGATTTACTACTTGCATGAATTGCCAGCATTGACTTGGCGACAACAGTGTATGAGGTCAATTGGTAATCAATTGCCCATCAATCCCCTTGATTTATCATAATGCTCCTACCCATAAACCACAATTGATTGACGGTACAGGTTCATTCATCAGCTTCATTGCTCTGCTGACTGCGGCCTTTTTACTTAAGTATAAAATCTAGTTCATTAGTGTCTTAGCTAGAATATTCTTGCCTTCAAAACACAAGGCAAAACGCTTCACCAATGTTAGAGTTTTCCATCGATATATACACTGCCTCCACTCTCTTCAGCCAAAAAAGGCAAAAGAAGGGCGGAAGAATACCCAATGTTAAACTATAATGCTAGTTAACACAACCAATACTTACACGGACGCAAACTCAAGCACAACGGGCATGAAGGCGAAAAGGAGGGTAACATTACACAGATTTTCTACAGACAAGCAAAGACGTTAAAATGTTGCTATACGACTGAATGCTAGCTTCTGCAAGTGAGAACATGAGATCTGTTCCTCAAGGGCCTTCTGGATGTCCTACAAAACAGAAGAAACACCAATCCGTTAAAAAAAAAAAACAGACGTCTGGAAAGGGAGAGACAGAGGGGGAAGGAGGGAGGGACCTCAATTGACATTGGAGCTGTCGATGTTCCATATCTCTCAGTGACCTTCCCATCTTTGCCCACGAGAAACTTGGTAAAATTCCATTTGATTCTTGTTGATCCAAACAAACCAGGCTTGCTAGCTTTCAGAAACTTGTAAACCGGCACGGCATCTAGGCCATTGACACGCACCTGCAAACCCAAGTGTAAAATGCAATCAGCTCTCTTTTAGCAATAAGAGCACAGTTTGCACGGTGATGTCAGCCTGTCAGGTCTATCGAAAATACCAACATGCATTCCAATAGAATTCTCACCATGGCTGGCTTTTTAGATGGTGAGATGCGGATGCAGATTGCATCTTTAAATTAATACACTTGTACAAACCGACTAAAACTTGGTCTGATTTTGCCAAACTAAAAACAATACAACAACTCATCAGCAAGTTTTGAGTTTATTTCTACCACATGACGTTAGTTTCCTAAATGATGTATTCGGCCATGTGATCTTGGCATCATCTAGAAATCAGCATAAAGAATATCCGATATTATTCTAACTGCCAGGTATATGAGGCTACCATACTTTAGAAAACGGATCAAAAAGTTTCTTAGCAAAGCTAGCAAGTCTGACAAACAGTTCTTTTTTGAAGGAAAACGGCAGGAGCTCTGCCTCTCAATTAAGGAAGGAGAGAAAACAAGAGGTTTATGTACAGAAACATGATCCGGCTAGGCGGTCACAGAGATAGTAACACAGCCCCACACAAGACACAAGTGGTCACACAGGATGAGAAAACAAGAACACAGGAACGTGGCTGCTAGCTCCCTGCTTCTACAGCCCTTCTAAACTGCACAATATCCTCCTTTATTCTCGCAGCGACCTGTAGTACCGATTCTTGGGCGTTGTCGAAAATTCTTCGATTTCTTTCCTTCCAAATGTTCCAGGTTGTGTAGATAAGCAAGCCGTTGAAACGCCTCCTTTCCGCCTTGACGATCTTGGCTGCAGCTTCCTCCCACCAAGAAGCAAGGTGGGTATGAAGATTTGGGGTGCTGTAAGAGGCATTTGTCAAAATTCTCCCAGTTCAGATCTTTGTGTTCCATACCGCCGTAGTGAACGGGCACAGAAGAGAGAGGTAGAGGCAGGTTTCCAGTGGGCCGTCGCAGATGGCACAGCGCTCGTGGTGAGGCCATCCTCTTATTTGCAAGTTGTCTGCAGTGAGCACCTTCTCTTGCACGAGGATCCATACAAAGACTTTGCACTTGTTTTCCGCCCTGGCCTTTCAGATAAGATTGCATTTGAAGGTAGGAAATGAGCCACTGAATTGAATCTCATACGCCCGAGCAGTAGAGTAGGACCCATCAGCTGTCCAACGCCAAGCAATGGTGTTACGCACCCCGGGCTGCAGCTGGACAGATTGGATCCTAATCCAAAGGGAGATGAATTCCTCGATGTGTTCTGTAGTGGTGATACGGCTTCTAAGGGTGCGCGTCCAGCTGCCATTATGAAGTTCTTGTTGAACGGACTTATTTTTTCTACTCACCAACTGAAACAAGTGTGGGGCGAAGTCTTTGGGCGCTTCACCATCGAGCCAGTTATCATACCAGAATCTGGCCTTGGCCCCATCCCCGATTGTGATTTTGGTGGAGGCTTTGAATAGGAGTCGGTCGTCGTCATTGCACGGCAGCTCGGACCCCGCCCAAGGTTTGGAGTCGTCTATCCAGCTCTGCCAGAGCCAACGGAGGCGAAGGGCTCTCCCAAATTTGTCTAAATCTGGCACGCCTAGACCGCCGAGGTCCCTTGGCATGGTCACCATAGGCCAATTGACCAGGCAATGCCCGCCATTTGCATTCTCGTCTCCCTTCCAAAGAAAAGATCTTCTGATTCTGTCGATTTTTTTCCTAGCCCATACCGCGAGCGGAAAGACTGTGAGATGATATGTTGGCATAGAAGAGAGTACCGAGGTGACAAGCGTCAGGCGTCCTGCTCTGTTTAGCCATCTTCCTTTCCATCCTGGGAGCTTCTGTCCGATGCGCTCGATGAGTGGCTGTACATGGATCTTTTGCAATTTCCTGGTGTGCAGCTGCAAGCCCAGATAACGACATGGGAATGTGCCTCTAATACCATCGAAGGAGGAGAGAATCTGCTCGAGAACGGCCTCCTCGCATCTGATCGGGTGTATGGAGCTTTTCTGGAGGTTGATGTGTAGACCAGTGGAGTCTCCAAACGCTCGCAATATAATTTTGATTGCCTCCAGATCATCCTTCAAGGGGTTAATGAAGATAGCCGCGTCATCAGCATACATTGAGACTCTCCATTTAGCAGCAGATGGAGGTAGTGGGGACAGTACTCCTTGCTGGGTCGCCAGTTCGAGCAGGCGCTGGAGCGGGTCCATGGCGAGGATGAATAGCATAGGAGAGAGGGGGTCCCCTTGGCGAACTCCTCGGCCATGGTTGAAACTGGAAGTATGTTGGCCGTTGAGCAAAGGTGTTGAGGTGGCTGTGCAAAAAAGAATAGAAATCCATTCCCGCCAACGTGGCCCAAATCCCATGGCTTGCAACACCTCTAAGAGGTAGCTCCAATTTACCGTGTCGAAGGCCTTGTGTATATCAAGCTTTAAGAATACCCAGTTTTTCAGAAGGTGAGAACTGTTTGTCAGAAGGTGAGAACTGTCTGACAAACAGTTCTCACCTTCTGAAAAACTGGGTATTCAGCATTAAATCTGGTGCAGGCAAAGTCTTTTATCTGCTGAGGAGTAGGGGCTCTTGTCGCAAGAACTGATTGCAGGGAAATGCCAATATCTCAAAGCTAGTCTGACAAGTTTGGAAGCAAATCAGTTTCTGTCAGATCTATCAAGAGAAGAAAATTAGTTCAATGGAATAGCATATATACGCAGACTGAATCAAAGTACACAGGTTAGTCGCAAGAGACAATGGGCTTGCTTGATAGCCAGATACTGAACTCACAACAAAGCAAATTTGCTGCAAGTCTAAGTGGGTACAATACTTGATGCCTAAGTAACAACAAATCAATATTATTCTAGCGTCATTTAAACTCCATGCAGTTTTGATTAATTTCACTGAACAGTACCCATATAGCGTCATTATTAACAGTACCTATATAGCGTCATTATTAACAGGCACAGTAGATGAAGAACAGCAGCAAGCAAAGAACTGACATTTGTCCCTGTACTTCTGATAAGCTCCGTCAGCTGCGTGTAATTAGTCTCTGTGAACCCACTGACGGCACCCGAGAACATCAAGATCGTCTCAGCATCTCACGAACCACGAGAATACCAAGAACAAAATTCTTTCAACTGACTGACAGGGAAAGAGAGCGTACCATTTAGAGGCGACGTTAACAACGAGGAGGACCTTCCTCTTGTAGGTCTCCAGACTCACTTCCTTTGCCGTTGCAATCCTGCTCCGCGAAGAAATCCCCAAAAATATTTTAAAAAACAGCAAAAGAAACAAAAATTATAAACGAGGACCGGACCACGCAAAAGCAGTGTGATGTCGAGATGGGGATCGCCGCACCTTGACAAGTTGACAGTGAACTCGTGTATGGAGGAGGTCTCCGGCACGGACTCGGCCGCCCCTATCTCGCCTCCGCTCCGCTCCTCTTCGCCTCTCCTTCCCTTCCTCTGGTGGCCCTCGTGTAGATACTCATGAATTCGCTTCTCCTTGGTGCAGCCACAGTCGGCGGGTTCAAACCCGACCCCTCAGGGTGGCCCTTCGCCACAGGGCGGGTGGCCAACTGGCCCTTCACAGCCCGGGCACTCCGCTCCACACTCCGGGTGGCAAGGATGGCAGTAGGTTTTGTTCGTTCCTCTCTTCCTGTTCGTTGGGCTTGTGTTGGACTTAGACTTATTCGTATGTGACTTATGATGGATTATGACTTGGATGTGATGGATTATCGACGATATTTATGTATGTTATGCATTATGTACGATCTGTGTAAGTATATGTGATTTGATTGTGTTTGTGATGGATTATGATGTATCTGCGATGTATCTTGTGCTGTGAGTGATGATATACATGTGATTTGATTGTTTGTGTTGATGGAAAACAAAAAAAATAAAGAAACAGCATTTTTCCACTCTTTGTCGAGTGTGGCACTCGGCAAAGAGGTCTTTACCGAGTGCCATGGCAGCGGCACTTTCGGCAAAAGTTGGGAAACAGAGGCTCGGGGTTTCCCGGCTTTGCCGAGTGCTAGTGCCATGGCACTTGCGGCAACGAATTCTCTCAAAAAATAAAAATCCTCTTTGCCGAAAGTCTTGGGGTGGTAGGCACTCGGCAAAGAATTTCAAAAAAAAAATCCTCTTTGCCAAGTGGGGTGGGGGGGCACTCGGTAAAAGAATTTCAAAAAATAAAAATCCTCTTTGCCGAGAGCCTATTTGGGAGGCACTCGGCAAAGACTTTCTCAAAATAAAAAATAAAAAATTATCTTTGCCGAGTGCCAGCCGTTCGGCACTCGGCAAAGAGCCCGTCAATGGTAACGGCTGAAAACCGTTTGCCGAGTGTGGGTTTGGCACTCGGCAAAGTCTTTACCGAGTGCCCGATATCCGGCACTCGGCAAAGAATCCTTTGCCGACAGGTTCTTTACCGAGTATGGCACTCGGCAAAGCCTTTGCCGAGTGCAAAGGTGGCTTTGCCGAGTGCTCGGGGCACTCGGCAAAGCAGCAGTTTCCTATAGTGATGATGGCAAAAGAGGTTAACATTACACAGATTTACTACAGACAAGCAAAGACGTTAAAATGTTGCTATACGACGGAATGTTTCTGTAAGTTCCTATTTCTGCAAGTGAGAACATGAGATCTATTCCTCAAGGGCCTTCTGGATGTCCTTCTGCAAAACAGAAGAAACACCAATCGATCAAATAAAAAGCAGACGGAGAGAGAGAGGGAGGGAGGGAGAGAGAGAGGGGAGGGAGGGAAGGAGACCTCAATTGACACGGGAGCTGTCGATGTTCCATATCTCTCAATGACCTTCCCATCTTTGCCCAGGGAAACTTGGTAAAATTCCATTTGATTCTTGCTGATCCAAACAAACCAGGCTTGCTAGCTTTCAGAAACTTGTAAACCGGTGCGGCATCTAGGCCATTTACACGCACCTGCAAACCCAAGTTTAAAATGCAATCAGCCTTCTTTTAGCAATAAGAGCACAGTTTGCACGTTGATGTCAGCCTGTGGTGTCTTCCAAAATACCGATATACATTCCAATCGAATTCTCACCATGGCTGATTTTTTAGATGGTGAGATGCGGATGCAAATTGCATCTTTAAATACACTTGTACAGACCGACAAAAATTTGTCTGATTTTGCCAAACTAAAAGACAATATAACGACTCATCAGCAAGTTCTGAGTTTATTTCTACCACATGACATTAGTTTCCAAAATGATGCATTCTGCCATGTGATCTTGGCATCATCTAGAAAGTATATCCAGTATTATTCTAACTAGCAGGTATATGAGGCTACCATACCTTAGAAAACGGATCAAAAGTTTCTTAGCAAGCTAGCAAGTCTGACAAACAGTTCTTGTCGCAAGAACTGATTGCAGGGGAATGCCAATGTCTCAAAGTCTGACAAGTTTGGAATCAAATCAGTTTCCGTCAGATCTATCTAGAGAAGAAAATTAGTTCAATGGAATAGCATGTGCAGACTGAACCAAAGTACACAGGTTAGTCGGAAGAGACAATGGGGCTTGCTTGATAGCCAGATACTGAACTCACAACAAAGAAAAATTTGCAGCAAGTCTAAGTGAGTATGATACTTGATTCCTACTCCATAAGTAACAACAAATCGTTATCATTCTAGCATCATTTAAACTCCATGCAGTTTTGATTAATTTCACTGAACAGTACCCATATGGGCTGTCAGTCAGGAAATTTTCAGGTGGAAGCTAAATTTATTTGTTCGAGAAATTTGGGAAAACAATCCTCATGGAAACAAACTTCTTTGGAAAACAGGGTTTTCACTGCCTCCTTTCAGAACCCTTCACTGATCCTCAAAAGGTGTCCGCAAGTTAGGGCGTGTTTGGCATGGCTCTAGAGCCGAACTCTTAGAACCACTATCCAAGCACTCCAAAAAATGCAATGAAATTGTATGCATACTGTACCGACTGCCTGTCTAATCTAAGCTGCGAAAAACACATACATGTCAAAAAAAAAAAAAAAAGTCACAGAAGCATCACCAACGTGCACTACTCCAACTCTAACAGAACACTTGTTGAACCCACTTACCCACTTGTACACGCTAACTTCCAAAGAGATTCACATTTCAGACCATTATTAACCGGCACAGCAGATGAAGAACAGCAGCAAGCAAAGACTGACCTTTGTCCCTGTACTTCTGATAAAGTTCCGTCAGCTATGTGTAATTAGTCTCTGTGAACCCACTGACGGCACCCGAGAACATCAAGATCGTCTCAGCATCTCACGAACCACGAGAATACCAAGAACAAAATTCTTTCAACTGACTGACAGGGAAAGAGAGCGTACCGTTTAGAGGCGACGTTAACAACGAGGAAGACTTTCCTCTTGTAGGTCTCCAGGCTCACTTCCTTGCCGTTGCAATCCTGCTCCGCGAAGAAATCCCCAAAAATATTTTAAGAAACAGCAAAAGAAACAAAAATTACAAACAGGACCGGACCACGCAAAAGCAGTGTGATGTCGGGATGATGGGGATCGCCGCACCTTGACAGTGAACTCGTGTATGGAGGTCTCCGGCACGGACTCGGCCGCCCCCATGTCGATCGCCTCCGCTCCGCTCCTCTTCGCCTCTCCTTCCCTTCCTGGATCCCCTTCTCTTGATTTGGTTTTTCCAGTCTCCTTCATGCGTTGGCATGTCCATATGACCGGAGAAATGAGAAGGGAGGGGGAAAGTTTGGGGACGAAACCTGCTGCGGAGGCGCCAAGGGGACGCGGCGCGAGAGGGCCGATGGCGCGGCTGTTTCTGGCGCAGGAGCGCGCGAGGACTCGGGCGCGTTTGGTTCGTTACCAAACCAAGCCACACCCTGCCGCACTTTTGGCACTGCAGTTCCGGCCAGTGTTTGGTTCGCTTCCGCAGTCTGCCGAGGATTTGGCACGCCAACGCCCACTAGCCAGTCTCTCAGTTCATTTTTGCTGCCAAAGGTTGCTGCAGTTTGGGCGTCCAAATTCGACGCCGGAACTTCGGCGCGGCCGCAACTTCGGCGCGGCATCCTACGGCACAAACCAAACGCGCCTGGCGCAACGGAGCACAGGATCCTTCGCCGTTAGCAGGCCTGCGGATACAACAGTGAGGCCCAGCAGGTGTAGATGCCGGACCAGCCCATCTACGGCACGGGAAAAATCCACCAGATAGAGATGTCCAGATCGGCGGATCCCTACCGTGCCGCCCAGCGAAATTATGTCCGAAAACGACGTAAGAGTAACATTAACTCGTAAAAAATCGTATGCTTTTAGAAACTAGCCAGTAACCCGCGCGATGCGCGGGCAAGAAACTACATGATATAAGGCGAAAGAGAGACTTATTGGCATCTAAAAAAATAGAGGAAGAACTTTTCAAAAAAAAAAAAAATAGAGGAGGAAGTGAATGAGGCCATACATTTAGTGAGCATGTGTAGGTGCCGAAAGCTGATGTACCGTTTTGGGCTCAGTCGCAAGGAATCATATTCGAAAAGTCATATGAGTTACGCAAACAAATTATTGCAAGACAGAACCACAACAAATGGAGAAGACCCTGCTGCGGGCCATTATTTTAGTAGAATTCTACATGGTCATGTTCACAAAAACCTTGATGTTCAATAACACAAAAGAAGGAGAAGTGACCTTTTCGGAGCCCCATATATAGGCAAGATGTTTTGAAATGGAGCTTCTTAACTGAGAAGCTGGTCTAGATGAATACTAAGTATTCGTTGATTGCTCATTGGTGGATTCCCTGTAGCACGGACCATGGGCAACACAGGTTTTTATTTTATCACTGATGTCCGAACCCAATGTTTGGCATCCAAATGACTCAGCTGGCTGTGTGCTTTGTCCATAGCTCGATATATTACTTTATAGAACTTGGTGATGACACTGTAAATCAGACGATGCACCGTAAATAAGAGGAAGCAGCAATAACATGTATGTGTGTTCAGCAGAGGCGAAGTGACCTGATGCAATGAAAGAAGCACATAAGCCTTGTGTAGCAATATTTTGACGTGTATAGAAACCTGAATAGACAGGAAGCTATAAAATTTTGATTTGTCATAGTTGAATTTCAGATGAAGCAAAAGAATAGCACACAGATTGTCACTTCCAGTTTTGATCTTAGCCGGGGTGCTGGTGCGAGGCGGCGCCGCGCCCATGCGGGAGAGCTGCGGCAGGCTAGCGCAGCCGCGAATTCCGAGCTGTGGTCCGTGTGGTGTAGGAGGCGATAGGGGCGACGCGAGCACGGCGTGGGTGTCTACGGCCATGGCGGAGGGGGATTTCTTCGTGCGTTGGGCCTTTTTGCCTTTTTTTTTCCTCTCGATCCAGAGGATGTCGTGGCTTAGATGTTTCCAGAACCATGGAAACGTGGACGGCAGGGAGCGGAAAGGCCAGGGCAACGAACGGTTCTCTGGTGGTACTGTAAAAGGTAGATAACCTTTTGTATTAGAGTATAGTTGTAGCTCCTTTTTGTTTAAAATAGTATATACTTCTAACAAGTTTATGACTAGCTTAGATAGAGTTTTTTTAATAAAAAAACAATGATTAGATATAGATTTTTATTAGATATAACCGCAGTGGTATTTACTTGCATGCATGCCAGCATTGGCTTGGCGGCTCCTGTGTATGATGGTCAATCGGTCATCAATTGCCCATCAATCCCCTGGATTTTTGTCATAATGCTCCTACCCATAAGCCACAATTGATTGACGCTACTGCTGGTTCATTCACCAGCTTCATTGCTCTGCTGAGTCATAGCTAGAATCTTGTTGCCTTCAAACACAAGGCAAACGCATATGCGTGCGTCAATCTCGAGTACGGCAGGCCATGCGAGCCAAAGCCAAATAGCCAGTGTCATCATGTGTGCAGTGACGACGCTGTCACCCAAACATGCACCTTTCGAGTCAAAAAGGACGATAGCTCCACGTACTAGTACAGTGTCACGAGCCAGCAGTAATTAAGTTAACTGAACTGATCAAACTCCGGCACGGCACTCTGTCCGTCGCACGGACAGCATCACCACACCACAATCTGCCCTGATGATTACCGTAGCGTGGCACGGCAGAGAGGATGCTCGTCGACCCACCCATATACACCGATTCCATTCGTTCACATCCCCTGCTGCGCTGTAAAACACAAGGAGGACTTTGTCTGGTTGTGCCTGTATGTATTCACTTCAGTCTAAAGTACATACTAGTACATTGGAGTAGATTATGATAGAAACTAAACAGAATTTTTACTCTACTATAACAATCGCCTATGTTTTCTCTGTCGGAAAACGCTGCCAAGTCTTGGTCCAGTTTGATTTGGTGGCAGTTTTCACTCACTCAGTAGCGGACCCTGGGCTCGAATAATAGAGCTGCAGAGAAACTCAAGGCGCTGTCACGTGTTTTATGTTTGCAGTAGAATGTGATCATTAGATAAGCATTAATGATATAAGATAAGCATTATTAGATTAACTATAAAATATATCTTTTGTAGTAAATCTAGTCGGAGATATAACTATTAATTACTAATAACACTATTCACTATAAACTTAAGCAAAATCATACTGTTTGGTTAGTAAACTCTGTAGTTATATTTTTTTCGATGGAGAGAGTATTAAAGAAGGAAAGGTTCTTTCCACCTCTGCCTGTGTCTGGCCGAGTTTTTGTACATAAATAAGTCGAGTAAACTTGTTAAATGTTCGAGTGTGGGTCCAGGGACATGTTCAGGATTTACTGTAAAAACTAGCCTCCAATTCTTTATCCAAAATGTGGAGACACATCCCCATTGTTTGCCTTGCCTGCTACTCGCAGCACGCCACATCGAGCTTGCAGCGGCGCCTAAGCTGGGGCGGGAGAGGAAAAAAAAAATGACGCAACACCTGTGACGATAGCTGGTATAGAAAGTTGTGGCATGCCAAAATTGATAAAAGAATCAAACATATACTTTAGTAGAGTGTGTGGCATTTACTTGTGGTGTGGGTGGTGGTGACAGGCAACTAAAACACGTCTTTGTACAAATAATAAAGCAAGGACCTGCATGTACTACTAGCATATGGGGAAAAAAAAAAGAAAAGAAAAATTGCATGCAAATTGTAAGCAGCAGCAGCCAAACATCTGATCACAGTCGCAGGCTGACCGGGTTGGCCGGTTGGGTGACATGCCTGACCAACCGACTGGTTCAGCACTGAGTCGTCCTGTTTGGCTGGGGGTGTGTGTGAGAGAGAGCCCTACCACTCGTCCACCACTCCCCAGGCTCGTCGCCTTCTGGACTTCTCTTCTACTGGTTCGACCTCCATGGACGACGGGTGCAAGTGCAGTGCAGGCATGGACCACGGTGCATGGCTGCCGTGCCCTGCCTGCCTGCCGCCTGTCAATGGACCAACGTACACTACAGCGACAGCGGCGAGCGAGAATCCCCGAAAAATTAAAAAAGAAGGGAGCCCAGCCAGCACAGCGACAAAGTGGATTGGGCCCTGCTGGCGCGGGCCCCACCACCAGCACCCCCCCCTTCACCTTCCATTCGACCGTTCCCCTTCTCTCTCTCTCTCTCTCTCTCGGTCCAGGTCCAGCTGCTCGCTGCGCCCCCCTTCCATTGCCTCTCCCCCCTCCCCTGTCCTTTCCTCGCCCTTGGCCCTCCTGCGCCGCGCCGCACCACGCCATAGAACAGAATGTTCTAGTTCTTGGATGCTCTCGCGCCCGCAAACATTCCCCTTCCCTTGTACGACCCGCCCCTTCCATAAACAAAACACAAACCCCGCGCCGCCTGCACTCTCTCCTCTCCTCTCCTCTCTCGTCCCACGGTATCCGCCAGGTTCTTGCCTCCAGGGTGTCCGTCCCTTCCCTTCGTCCCCGTTACCCTGACCAGAGTGGGTTTAGCGCGCGCACGCGCTCCCGCAGCGCCTGCGCCGGCGGTTGATTAATTCCTCGCGTAAACCTTGGATCTTGGCGCGTGGACTGGCGGCGAGGCCGCGAGGGTCTGGAAGGAGAGCGTCCTCTTCGGAACGCGCGGCGACGCGCCGCCGGCAGTGTGGTGTGAGCAGGTCCAGGGATTTCTCTAAGAGTTCGAGTTCAGGTACTACGCGATTTCTCACTTTCTCTCTCGTTCCCTTCTTATCTTTTTCCAAATAAAGCTCCCTAATTCCGGCGCGCGAATTCCTCAGGTCCTGACCGATCCCCTCTCCCCTGGATCAGAATCACTTTTCCTGCAGATGTGCAACTTCGTCTGGCTCTTCCGGGTGCTCTGGCGGATCCTCAGCGTCGCTTTCTGAGCCTCAGCTTCCCAGCCCCCCGCGCGCTCTCCACTTCGCCCCGGCCGGCGGCGGCTCCCGGACTGGACTGACTGAGTCTCTTCTCGCGCGGGGAGGGGGAAAGAAAGGTCCCCGTCGGTGGGGGGTTTCCTGTACAGTTTCGTTCGTTCGGTCCAAGCGCGTCGCGTGCCTAACGGTGCGGCGGAAAGCCGGGACGCAGCTGGCTGCTGCTGCGGCCTTTGGTGCGGCGCCCCCATTGATGTAGTGTGGTGTCCACTGCCGACTGTCCTGGATGATGGCCTGCCTCAAGCTGGGATCCAGGGCTGATGTCTTCCGGAAGCAAGGGCAAGAGTGGTACGCGCTCCCTTTCCCCTGCCAATGTTGCCTTGCCATGCCTAATCTGCAGTCATGCCGTATTTCTTTTTATATATAACTGGCCCACTAATTGACTTTTGTGCGGTGCTTAATTGACGGATTCGATGATACAGTTATTTATTTATTTATCACTATTTTACCTACGACCACAATAGACCACTAGTGTTTGTCTATGCGCCGAATCAAAGGTGCCTTGCCATGCTTAATCAATAGAAGCTGCCGTACATCCACTGCCAAACCTCTTCTTCTTGGCTTCATCTGCAGCTCCCGACTATAGCATATAACCCATTCCTCTTGAATGGCCAGAAAATGGGGGAGCCAGCTATAGAAGATTAGAAACCTTATCTTTTGTTTTTTAGCTGCTACCGCTTTCTGGATAGTGGTTGAATACAGCCTGTTGATATGTATGCGCTAAGATTTCCGCTTAGATGCGTTCTAGGCGCGACGGAATTCGATCTGTTGAGGAGGCCGCCATTTCTTTTCTTTTGTACTGCTTTGGAACTTATTAAGGTGAAGGCAGTGGTGGGTACATAGAACGTGTATAGTGAGGAAATCTTGTCCTTGGTCTAGTATTTACAGCTGTGATATCCCCCTTCTATTTGCATCAATTATTTCAGTTGACTTTGGGGGGGTGGGTGCTCCTATTATGATCTCACTTGTAAATGCCGCTCACATGGTGAGCACTAAATGGACCAAAGCTGTTCCTTCACACTCTGCACTGTCACCACATCATGCTGGGTACTCTGGCAGATACTGGCCCTGCAGCGTGTAAAATTGCACTTCTGCAATTATGCTACTTGAGATAACTTATTGCTGTACCTAGTACAATGCCTAAGCTTTGAAGAACTCTCTTTTATTACTGGACAAATCTCTTACAACTGCCTGTTTGAATCAGGAGCAGAAGAACATATGTGTCCATTGCTTCAAAGACCTAACTTGTTCAAAATTTATCAGTAGTGTTGATAGCAATTGATCAAGTATTTTTAATCTTTTTTAGCCCTCTCTTGGTAATTCTAAGGTTTCTTCTCTCTCTATCTGTATCTGAAATAGCAGGCCTTGATAGCTTCATGGTGTTGGATAATCTGTACTGTTAAATAGTGTTTAAGATGTTTCTGGATAGCAATTATATGCCCGTAACCAGGGATACGATGACATGTTGTGAATCCTTTCTATGATGCCTATTGTGAATCCTTTCCATGATGGGCTAGAAAATTATCTTGTATGGTTTACTCTGATGTGGTCTCCACTTATTTTTCATGCATGTCCTGCTAAAGTTGTCGTTAAAAAAATGTTTTACTAAAAGTTGAGTTATCCAAAGAGAAAATGAATGATGAAAAGTTAATGTCCATAATGTTACAGGTACTGCACATCTGGTCTTCCCAGTGATATAACTGTGGTAGTTGGGGAGCAATCTTTCCATCTTCACAAGGTAATACCAGTCATCCACAACTACATTCTTTTGCACCGTTTTCAATTGTTTCACAACTGACTTATTTCTTTGAATTTGGCGCTGTTACAGTTTCCTCTTTTATCAAAAAGTGGCCTGTTGGAGAAGCGTATCAGAGAGAAAATTGATAAGGGGGATGATAACTGTGCCATTGATCTATCTGACATTCCTGGTGGACCAAAGGCTTTTGAACTGGCTGCCAAATTTTGCTATGGTGTAAAGTTTGAAATGACTGCCTCCAATGTTGTACACCTTCGCTGTGCTGCTGATTATCTTGAGATGACAGAAGAGATATCCGAGGGAAATTTGATCGCACAGACAGAGAACTTCCTTACACAAACAGTCCTCAGGAGCTGGAAGGATTCAGTCAAGGCGCTTCAAACTTGTGATGATGTCCTTGATGTTGCTGAAAGATTACAAATTGTAAAGAGGTGTGTGGACTCTATTGCAACCAGATCATGCAGTAGCCCTGATTTATTTGGCTGGCCAGTAGCCCAGTGTGGAGGCCCCATGCAGAGTCCTGGAGGGAGTCTCTTGTGGAATGGTATTAGCACAGGAGCAAGGCCCAGAAATAGCAGCCCAGATTGGTGGTATGATGATGTCTCATGTTTAAGCCTTCCATTATACAAAAAACTCATCTCAGCCATGGAATACCGGGGCATCAGTCAGGAGATTATTGTTGGATCCCTTAACCATTATGCCAAAAGGCGTTTGCCTGGTTTGAATAGGCGTAAAAGCATCAGTGATGCCAGCAACTGTCTTTCTATGACTAGTTTAACGTCCATCCCTTCTGAAGATGACCAGAAGTATCTTCTTGAGGAGATCGATAGACTACTACCTTTCCAAAGGGGTGTTACATCATGCAAGCTTCTGTTCGGCCTTCTGCGTGTACGGCAATCTTCCTGAAAGCCAGCCCCTCCTGCTTGTCGAACTTGGAGAGACGGATAGGTATGCAGCTTGACAAGGCTAGCCTGGAAGATCTTTTGATACCGAATGTCTCTGATTCCGTGGAAACACTGTATGATGTGGACTGTGTGCAGAGGATTGTAGACCATTTCTTGGCAATGGACCAAGAAACTGGTGGGGCCTCCCCTGGCATTGGTGAAGATGGGCAAATGTTAGCTTCACCATCTTTAATGCCATTAACTATGGTTGCTAAGTTGATTGATGGTTATCTAGCTGAAGTTGCACCAGACATGAACTTGAAGCTGCCAAAGTTTCGGTCTCTGGCTGCTGCTATACCAGATTATGCTCGTCCAATAGACGATGGGCTTTATCGTGCTATTGACATATATCTCAAGGTAACACTTAATTTGTTATATCTGCTCTTTGTTTCTGTGAATGGGGGAGTTTCCTTTTATGTGAAATTTTTCATTTCCTTAAGAACACAGATAAAGTTAAATTTTCACTGCATATGCATTTTACAATTCTTTGACATCCTTCAACATTGGTAGTATTATTGCATTGGAAAGGAATGGGTAGATGGCTGTTCTCACTGTCCATGTTCCAAAAATCACTCTCTATTAAACTAATTCTCAGGTTAAGAAATCTATGACTTTTGTTGCATTGAGATGATGCTTAGTTTGCTTACTACATACTGTTGTATTGAGTCATTCTGATATTGTTGTTGCATTTTCATTGCACCTATAGGAAACAAATTTCCTTGTATTGATGGAAGAGAATGTTTGGCATTTATCAAGCTAGCAGGTCGATCACCTTCATGTTTAATTTGCTCACAGTGCACATTATTTCCGTTTGGTAGGCACATCCACACCTGTTAGAATCAGAGAAGGAAGAGCTCTGCCGGGTGATGGACTGCCAGAAGCTGTCCCTGGAGGCCTGCACGCACGCAGCTCAGAACGAGCGCCTCCCGCTCCGCATCATCGTGCAGGTCCTCTTCTTCGAGCAGCTCCAGCTACGGAGCTCCATCGCGGAATGCCTAATGATCTCGGAGCCCCTCGATGGCGGCGGCGGTGTCTCACGTCAGCTTGGCGGCCTGCCTGTCTCGGGGCGAGCATCACCGCGGCGCTGGCTGGCCCCTGGCCGCCAGGGGAGAACCAGACGCTGCGGGAAGGCATGGACAGCATGAAGCAGCGTGTGGCCGAGCTGGAAAAGGAGTGCTCCGCCATGAGAGAGGACATCGAGCGGCTCGGGCGCAACCGGAGCGCTGGCAAGAGCAGGTTCCGTTCGCACTCACCGCAAAGCCCCAGGTCTGCAGCACCAAGGACAAGGCGGCTGCTCGAGACGCGTCAAAATCAAAGTCAAAGGAGACGACGACCGGGAGCGAGGACAAGCTGGCCGTGGTCAAGGGCGGTGCCGCCAGTGATGGCGCTCCGCAGCTGAAGCACAGGAAGCACAAGATGAACCTGTCTGCCTGTTAGATATATATATCTACATACACACAGTATAGGCCCAGGATGAACACGATTGTAAGTGAGACGCTATCGATGTGATGCTCATGTTCTTTTTTTGGCATTTGCTCAGTGAAAATGCATAGTGTTACCAGCATCTTTTGGACTTCGAACAGAGTTCCAGGGGAATATGATCCAGCTGTTCCATGCTTTCTTTTTTGTACTTGTACATGCCCATGAATCTGAAAAGAACTTACTAGTACTCAATCATGTTTTGGCTTTTCTAGATATGTCTAGGTATGTATTTCAAGCAATGTATCTAGAAAAGCCAAAACGTCTGAAATTTGGTATGGAGGGAGTAGAATCTTAGTTTCTGTGAAAATTTCTGGGTTCCAAACAGACTCTCAAAACTCAAAACTTGAAAGGACATCCGCATTGATTCTGATAGATGCCTTGTCAATTCTTCTTGTCAAATCAAAATTGGCCGAAAAAACGAACGGCATTACTTGTCTTTTTTTTAGCAATTTGTTGAATTCAAAATATGATTTCATTGGCCTGCTGAAAGTGTTATATTCAGGCATGTGAATGATGGACTGCTTATTGCGGCTGTTTGACAGCACAGCCCATCGGTTGCTGCCCAGGCCTGCTCGCTTCTGCTTACTGCGGCTGTTTGGGCTGCAGCTGCACAGCACAGCCCATCGGCTGCAGCCCAAGCATCTGCCCAGGCCTGCTCGCTTCTGCTTATTGCGGCTGTTTGGGCTGCAGCTGCACGGTACAGCCCATCATCGGCTGCACCCAGACCTCCCTTCCCTTCCCTTCTCGTCTTCTCCGTCCTTCGGTTCCGGCGGATTCGATCGAGTCTCGAGAGGACTCTCCGCCTGCTCTAGGGTTTGGTGCCCCAGTGGCCGCCCGCGTCTCCGCCCTCCGGCCAGGCCATTGGCGCTAGGAGGCGCTGAATCGAGTTGGCGACGCCTCCTGATCCGTCCCCCATCGACGTCGGGGGGCATTCCTGGGCGGCGTCGGCGACCTCGCGCGGATTCTGTCACCCGTTCCGGCGTTCCCCACCGCTGGCGGGCGTTCCTCGCGGTGAGGCGACCCCGCACGCGAGCACCTCCGCGCACCACTGACTCCTATGTGCAGATCGGTCCCGCTCCCGCCAAGGTGAGTATCCTCTATCCGGCGCAGCTTTGTTGCGTACACATGCGTTTCCCGTCAACTCAATCCCATGAGACCCATGCTTAATTGTACTATAAGAGCGTACTAAGACATTAGTGAGCATGACATATATTCCTTAGGACAGTTGACAATCTGTGAGCATGAGAGATCTTCACTTAAGATTAACATGGCCGCCTGAATTTTTTTTTAAGCAGTAGAGACTATATATCATTTAATGGTAACATAGAAGCATCCTGTGGATGTTTCACTCTATTTTTTATGCAAATTAAAGCAGCAATGGACATGCCTATGCTGTCGACCTAATCAAGCAATAGCTGCAAATAGCTCCCTTAAACATATGTATTCATGTTGCTTCATGTACTAATTTTTTTTACTACTAATACCTTTTGGTTGGTCCAAAAAAAAAAAATAGCTTCTGTTAATTTGGTAGTGGCTGCAAGATAAGTTTTTGGATCCAAGTATTGCAGCTTGCTTTCAAACTAAATGGCACTTCTGCAGAACATTTTGTACAACATTTTAGTTTTTTGCTCCTGGAGTTCGATTTTAGGCCAACTCAAATGTAAGTGCAGTTCCAGTCCTAGTGCTACTATGGAATTGTGTAGGCATCTACTGATTGGAAATTTGTGTTTGTGCATGACCTGTTGTATCATGTAAATATAAATATAGATTTGCGTCTGGCATCTTTGCATACTGGTTCTTTTTTAGCCTGTTTCATATTTTCTTTGCCAGTGGATTAATTAGTACTGCATTTGGTATGTCGATTTGCTTCCAGTCCTTGGCAACTTCCACTTGTTGCTTGCCTGTTCCAGTCCTGTGTTGAGCATTCCAGTACAGTTCTGATCTACTTCTGATATATCTTTATTGTTACTGTAATAGTTCAAGCATAAAAGGTTTCTTGCTACGAAACCAGTGAAGTTGACAAAGTTTTCACTTTATATAATACCAATTATCAGTTAGAAACTGCAGACAACAAACAAATATCCTGATAGTTCAGCCTGATTGACTACTGAATTTTCAGATATGCCACTGAGATGTGACAACTCTGGCTTACTCCTCGACGTCTTCAGGCTTCGTGACTACGACCTGCATACAACTCCAGCAAGGCACAACCCCATCGAGGCAGGTGTTAGTTACTTCACAGTAGTCCTCTTCATACCCTGTATCTTGCTGTTGGTGATGCATGTGTGACCTATAAATCTTGTAAGTAGAAAGACATAATGCAAAGTTACACACAGATGGATCGAGGCCGTGCTCATTGGGATGACAACACTACAAGAATATTCCTGGACCTTTGCATTGCTGAGAAGGAAAAGCAAAACTACAACAGTAAGGGGTTAACCAAGATAGGGTGGAACAATCTGTATCGCAATTTCAAAGAAGAAACACGCAGGGGTTTATGATAGCAAACAGCTGCAGAACAAATTTAACAGCCTGAAAAGGATGTACAATATATGGAGGCAAGTAAATGACAAGGCTAGAGGTGGTTGTGACAAGAATTCAAGCACTGTTACACAAGATGCTGATGGATGTGACAATCAAATTGCGGTAACTTCAGTTTCTTATGTTTTCGTTGAGTTTAAAAGTGCTAGTTTAGTTGGACATTTAATTGTTGTTAAATTGCGGATGGTTTATGTTGAATGGTCCTCTATCT
This sequence comes from Chrysopogon serrulatus, assembly GCA_015844335.1. Classification (NCBI taxonomy): domain Eukaryota; kingdom Viridiplantae; phylum Streptophyta; class Magnoliopsida; order Poales; family Poaceae; genus Chrysopogon; species Chrysopogon serrulatus. The sequence goes on from JADLZL010000921.1 coordinate 469,520, forward strand.
TACGTGGCTTGTAGGAGAATAGTGCAGCAGAAGACTTGCGTGGCAAGGCGCTTCCACACGAGGATGCACTCACCATTCTTTTCGGCTCCATGGATGGCAAAGACAGTACAAAGTTGTGTGTCGGTGGCACTGATGATAGAACACCAAGTGGGGGAGGTGAAGACAACCGTGCAAGAGTGTCAGAGGACAATACCAGTTGTCCGCTGGAGAACCTAGGACATTATAGGGTTGGCCGTGCGTCCCAATGGTCAAACCAGGAGCATATGGTTGACAGCCGCCCAGGTGAAGATAACCGTGTACGAGTGTCCGAGGACAATACAGGACGTTATAGGGTTGGCCGTGTGTCCCAATGGTCAAGCCAGGAGCATATGGTTGACAGCCGCCCAACCAAGAGGTCTAAGAATACAGGGTACTATGGCGAACTCATATCTGAGAGTATGCTTGACAGTAGGAATGAAAGCAATGCCATCAGGCGTGAGCAAGAGGAGGTGATAGAATTGCTGCAACTTGTAGAAAAGGATGGTGTGTCTCAAGGATCTGAGTTGTTCTTCATAGCTACTGAGCTATTTAGGTCACCAATCCGACGTGCAGCTTTTAGGTGCATTACCAATCCAAAGAACCGAATTGCATGGCTCCGGTGGACTTGGGATAATGTTAAGATGTGATATGGTCCGTGCTTGTTTAGTTTTCAGTTGCTTGTGCTAGGCTTGTGTGGGTGGAATGTACCCATGCCAACATAGGGCAGCGTTATATCTGTATTGTGGATTATGTTATGCTGAACCTTGTCCCCTTGTTTTAGTTTTAGTTTAATTAGATGTTGATGTCCCTTGTTACAACTGCTTCAGGCATGCAAGTCCATTAAGTATTGGGTGATATCAACATAAACAGCACAAGGGGCTGCGCAGATCTATTTTAGAAGTCTTACCCCAGCAATTCGCGTTGAACTATCATATTATATTTAATATATACAAAGTTCCACCACAGTACGTTCTGTCATCAATATATACAATGCACACATAAAAGTAATAATATAGGAATAAGGTAGTCGATGTCTAGCCTAACCACAAACAATCATGCGTGGCACACCGTCCAAGCACGATTTACTTGCTCAACTACCTTGAGTCCTCTGCTAGCTACGGAAGACGAGTAGTCACGGTTTTCTTATTTACAATCTATAAGTGCAGAACATAGCTATGACTGCACCAATTTATCTGAAAATCGAAGCAGAAGGATTACGACACATAGGAAAATAATGGCGACTTCAATGACTGCATCTAAGCCCATCAATTGCTCTGCCATTTTATTAAGAGTTTCACGCCCGAGCACCTGTCAAAACATGAGCTTTAGAGTATCAAGTGATATATATCCCTTGTAGTTGCAGAGAAAAAAAATGATAACCAACTATTATGTCAGTGGGTAACTTACTGTTCTACATGTGTTTCTAACTACTAGTTAGGGATATATCACATGAATAGCATATCGAGGTGAAAATAAGCAATAATTTCCTTTTTACTGCTAGGCAATATATCTTTATTTTGTCAGGAAACTCCTTTTTTGTTTACATTAAAAGAGAATCCATAAAAAAAAAAAGAATATCCACCTTGTAAATAAAATATCAGTTGCAGAAAGTAGATGCTATCCCATGACTAGAGATTAATCTTGATTTACCTAGATGGTCTAACTGTGCATCCATGTCGTCTAGACACTAAACATGACAGCCTCAATTAGCATCTATATGTCGTCCAGAATCTAAGACGTCTAGGTGAATCATCACTAACACGTTCTCTATTGAAAAAAAAAAAAAGGTTCTAATTGATCCAACATACTCAAAAATGTGAATTCCCTAAACTGACATACTGTATGAACAAAAGATAATGTAATGCATAATAAGGACAGAGGGAAGAGATTCAAACCTCTAAATGGTAATTCAATTTAACTGGGAGATTCTGCTCTGCATGTCGGACACAGTAATGTAACATATCCAATACAGCCATATCAGTTTGGTAATCATCGGATCCTGTGTAGAATATATTAGATATGACATGCAAAATGTTTCATATTACATCATGATAAAAATACTGATGCCATACCTGGTATATCATAAATTTGCTGGGCAGGAATGTTTAGTAGCTCTGCTAACTCATTTTGAACATGAGCACGTTGCTGTATCGGTAGTCTATCACCATGTGTGACAACAACAACAGGTTTGTCATCTGCAATAAAATTTGTTATAATCACTTGATTTTAGCAAATATAAATTTATCAATAGAGAACAAACATCATTCATGAACAAGGTGATGATTGAAGCTAACAATTTAAATCAACAACCTGTATACGGGCCTCTATTCTATAGCAGGTGAAGAGAATATCATAGGATCGAAACATATATTTCATTCAGAAATTTCCTATTGATAATGATAAAATGGATATATAAGGTTTGTGTGCATCTTAGCAATCCCTACCTCCAATCGATAAGAACGGATACATAAAAGTTTGACGGAGTATCTCAGTGTATCCCTTGTTGTTGCTATCAATTGACTCAAGGACAGCGACACCATCAACAACAAATATCACAAAATTGACCTTCCTGGTTATGTAACGAAGAAAACTGTATTGCCTCCCCAACGGTTTGATGTCCCCTGTCTTCTTGCCTTCATCATTGTCCCTGGTTAAAAATGTTCAGAAATTTAATAACTTGAAGTTATATATTGAGTTGTAAATCTTCATATGTTACTTCCTTAGCTTAAGAATAATAAAGGAAGTTTCCGAAATTGAAACAGAAAAGCGGAAACAACATTATAGTATAACAATACTCAATGCCATGCAATGATGACTGCAACTGTCATAAAATTCAAAACATATCCAGATCCTGGCAAGAACTACTATGTCCTGTGAAAGAAAATGGAAGAACTTCAATGGTGATCCTCAATGAGGCCTGTCATGCTTATAAAGCATACAGCACGTAGGTAAGTAATTCAGCACAGCTATCCTATTAATGCAGGAATTCTATCATATCCGTGCATAAACAAGAGACAACAAATCCAGTCACAATCTATAGTTAGTCCTAAGAATCTGCCTCATTCTGCAATCTGTATATGGCTGGTGACAGTTGAGATTATATTTGAACATGCTGAATGGCAAAAGGTTGATTACTCGAATCTGTTGGCAGAAATTTGAGAATTGCCCTCTCAGGAAATAATGAACAGTCTGTACAGAGTCATGCAGTGTACAATAACCTTTTCTAGTTTCATGACAGAAAACGAAGAGTTAGCAAGTCACCCCTTACCACATTGTTGTCTCCCCATGGCTTATTCCTTTTGTCATCCATTGATGCAGCATTTTGAAATTTTTCTCTGGGTCATTTGACCAGCCACATGTATCATAAATACACATGGCACTTGAATTCCTTGGAATTGGATACTGCGAAGAAACATTGTACCATTTGATTTTGAATTGCCTAACAAAATCAATTTAGGTTTAATTACTTGAAATCAAATTCAGTTGTACATCACCGCATGAAATAGCATCCCAAAAAAAAGGATAAAACTTACATGACACCTGTGCTCGATCTGGTGCAAAAGGATCATCGTCCTTGTCAAAGACCCTTGTAATTCGGTTTACAAGTGTGCTCTTGCCAGAACCTCTAGGGCCCACCAGCAGCAATGTGGTGATCTCAGGCAATAGAAAATGTCCAGCCTTTGCACCGCCAACTCCTTCAATCCAGTCCCCAGGCTTATACCTGCTCATAGGTTGACTTTCTAATGAAGCATTTACTAAATAAGAACATGATAAAGTGAACTTTCCTAGGGATTTATAGTGCAAGGTAGCACCCTTTTGTTTCAGTATATGTTTGGTTGGTTCATTTAAGAAGTCTATTCACCATTTAAAGTTTGGCAAGTACAGAGCATAGCGTATAAAGGGGAAAATATGAAGAGCTGAAAAGCACATGGTCTCATAGGTACATGACTATTTACATATTTCCAGACCCTAAGGGCATCGATTCGTTCATGACATGAAAAATCAGCAAAACAAAACACATCAGGAAATGAACATGCACTCCATGGAAATCTAGGTATGTCTATGGTATCAGACCGTGTTTTCCAATAAGCAGTAATCCACTAATCCTGGAAATTTTCAGTCTAATAAAAAGCAGGATGAAATGTCTCAAACAAGAACCGGTGCTTTTCCCCAAATCCATGGTACCGTTTTCGTGCACGCAACACAACTTCATTAGCAAAATAAAATAAAATGATGTTTTCCACTAGTCCTTCACATAATCTTGTGTATATCAAGAAAAACAACAGCAATCAGGTTACCTCCTGATGAGCTCTTTCGCTTCACGCAGTTGGCGGTTGAAGTAACGGATGGCGTCCACCTGGTCGTCGTTGCCGCAAACGCAGCTCTGATCTGACTCGTCGTCATCAGAGACCGGCGAGATGGCCACGTACTCGGCGAACTCTACACCCACACACTCAGGTCAAATTCAATTCAACAGAGTGAACATTCCAATTGGGAACTCGGAGATCAGCAATAAGGTGTGGCAAGACAATCACCAGGAGGAAGGGGCTCCGACGAGCTCGACGGTGAGGAGGGGGTGCTGGTGGGGGTGAGGGCGCCGCCGCCCCCCATGGATTCTCACCTTGGATTTCGCGCGAGCTTGGGTTTCCGCGCGGGCCGTGGGATCGGGGGTGGGGGATGGGGTGCGCGTGGGGCTTGGTGTGGAGTGGGGGACGTGGGGTTTAGCTTTAGTCCTTTTTAGAGCATCTCTCATCAACCGACTCCAATAATCTCTCCATTAAAATTACAATTGGATCATACTATTTCCTCCTAATACTGTTTCTAGAATTATTAGGGGTTTTAAACTGTATCAATAGTCCATCTAAATTAGTTGTTGTAACAGATTGATCTACCTGCAAAAGCATTTTTATTTTTCTTCATCTTCTTTATTGATCACCACCTCCTGTTGGTTGCACCTCTTCCTCAAGCCCTCTCTATAGAAGGCATCGACACAATTTAGCTATATAAGCAAGAGCACAATCTCCTAATCTTCACAGGCAAGAGAATTCACCGCTTTTAGCATCGATTCTAGCAGCGTAGGATCTTGTTAGATGAGGATAATTTACTGGCGTTTGATTTGGTAGCTTAGGATGTCGTGGCCACCATCACGGTCATGGCGCAAAGCAAGCAAGAACGAATAAATGATAGTCATTGTGGAGCCCACATTATTAAGAGAGATGTAACCTCCCTATGGGATGTTGAGGGACTAACATCACTCACCACCTCTCAGCGTGCCTAGGGTTCCAACTGTTGCCACCCCTTGCCCCCTCCCTCCCGCCTTTGGCGTCCTTGACGGCGGAGAGGAGGCACAAGAACCCTCCCTGATAGCTTAGATTTAGTCCAATTGCTTTTAATTTAGCCTTTTTTATATGGTTGTTCTTCTTGTCATCGTTCTGGCCACTGGTTCGATCCCTTGGAGTGGAACATGGTGGTGCCTCAACTTTGGGCTTCGTGGTTCAAGTGATGATGACAACGGTTTTTGTTGATGCAATCGTCGCCCTTAGGCTACTAGTCTCATTTGTTTTGCTAGAGACATCCATGGTGGTGCTTTTGACCTTAGGTTCAGCTCTTCATGGTTTTTAATAAGGTGTGTTTGTCACTAAATTTATTAACACCCTTTCAATTTCATTAGAAAATGCATGCACCAATCGTCTCTGTCTTCCCTTGGGTTTGGTGAAGCTACTACATATTTGGGAGTGATCCCTTCTATGGAGATCCCTGATAGGATCAAAGTTTGTCCATCAGTTGCAACCTTTTTCAAAAGTTCTTCATCAGCTAATTCAATCTGTATGGTGGCCTTTGTTGTTTCCTTTGGCTCAAAATCCATGCATGGATGGATTACAATCCAATTTATTGTCTCTATAAAGGTCTTTGATTGAGTCTGATGAAGCTTACAACATATGTTCAACTCAACTTTACAGCGTAATGCACCAAGGACGCCGTGGGAGGTCTTTGGAGGTCTTTGTGTCCATTGCCGATGATAGTGTTCATCACGTTTCCAATGGGATACAATGTAGACTTTCTAAGGTTTTTGTAGGGTTCAATCTCAAAGATCCTACTTAGATTCACTTTGATATGCTTTGCTCTCTAGATGTGCTGCTTAGGAGAGGTTCAACTTCTTTAAGGGGATATGAAAATGTTTTTTTGAGAAAAAAAGGATTATTAAGAACAACTAGCAAAACAACTAATGTTGTAACGAATGATGATCTTACTGAAAACTACATTAGCCGATGGATAAAAAGGAGTCAATAAGACCTGACCATTGCTAGGGTGAGGAATGGACGACATAGTCATGTGCAGTGGTGCTATAATGAAAAGTCGCGGTGAACATGTGAAGTGTGACCATAGCTATTGGAGCTCGGGGTGAATTTGGTTCCCTTACCAGCTTACCTCATATAGCCACATCAGCAAGGTGTGCCTTGACAACGTATAAGGTTAGTAAAATCCTAGTTCGTTGCTATGCTAAGGGATTTATATGAACATCTCAATGGTTTAGGTTTATACAGTTTTAATTGATCGTTTCTTCTAGTATAGAAAACCAAAACCATTGTGTCATTGTAGTACTTAAAAAGATTAGAAATTGAATAAAAATTTAGGCCATTGAATATAAGCAATGGATATTACAATTAGGACTACCCATGAATTAAGAAATTGAACAGAAATTTAGGCCACTAAACAGAAGCAATGGATATTACAATTAGGACTACCATGAATTAAGTCTACCCTTGAATTAAGTTATCCTACTAGGATTCTTCCATGGGACCAAGCTGCATGTGGTTAACCATTCCTTTGCTTTATGTCTTCGTAGATATTAGAGAATAAATCAAGAATATCAATTAGTTGAAAAGTTATGCACAGTTGGTGGTCCAGCTTTCAAGTAATAAATACATGAAGAAAGAAAAATCCAATTAATCCAGCAGATAACATTAGTTGAAAAGTTATGCACAGTTGGTGGTCCAGCTTTCAAGTAATAATTTATGATAACCAATTCACATCTTTTAATGTATAGTACATTAGATTTTTTTAGTCATTAGAGGTCATAAAAGTTGTGAAGTTAAATGTTGTTGGGAACAAATGTTAAAAAAACTAAACTGAAATGTATCGGGACAAATCTATGAATATTATCTTGACATTTTCTACGTTTAAGTTACGTTAACATTTATAGCTATATCTATACATTGCAGGATTGAATATCATGCCAGCTACTCAAATGAAGGAAGAGTATTATTAGTAGGGTAAAACTCTTCTGCAAATTTATTTGGTTCAAAATAATACATGTTATGAATATAAAAGCAAACTAATTTGTTGTTTATGTGGTTTGAATCATAGATTAATACTAATATTAAACCTCTATAAACCAATTATGTGCATTGATCGATAAAGATGTGAGACAAACCTTGTATAAGTGGATATATCATCAACACAATCTCAATGTACTCACAAAAAATATCTAACAAAGTGGGTTTATCTATTAATAAAACTTGAAATTCATAGAGAAATTTTTTAAGTTGCTAATATGTGTATAAAAAGTTCTTAAGATTGTGGATAGAGAAGATAGAGAATATCATTGTGCTCTGACAAATTTATGCACATGATAAAACCGTAAATGATGTCAAGTGGCACTGTAATTGGCGTTGCTTGTGGGTGGGATGCTAGGGTAGTGGCTGCATGGAGAGGGGCAACGATGGTGGCACAAAATTAGGGCAAGATGGTGACGATAGTGGTTAGGGTAAGGCTAGGGTGTGGGCGTGTGTAAGGAGAGCTAGCAGGGAGAGAAGGAGAGAGGAGACAGTTATTTCTGAAGATTGAATGGTTATAGGACCCCTTTATTTATAGTCCTAGGAGACTGTCATTAAAGAATCTACTTTTTTCTAAACGTGCCCATTTTGGACTTCTCTCATAACAAGTATTTATTTTTCTAAACAACCCCTGTCCCTATTTCCTAAATGAAGCCCTACTTATTATTTTTCTCCTAAATTATTCAAATTCCAAGCTGTGTGGAAGGGATGGGGCGCCTCTCCCCTCTTGTCGCGCCCACCTAGTGAAAGCCCTAGTTTAGTTTTAGATAATTAATGAAACCTATTTGGACTAATCCTATGACTAAGTGTGTGTAGCAAAAGATAGGATGGTTGATACCAAGTGGTGGAGCCAAATGGCAAATATGGAGGTGGGCAGTGATAGCCACAAGATGGTTGTTGACACCTGTTATCGCCCAAAATTTATTAGCAATTACCACTCCCGAGACATGAATATATGATAAGAATAGGGTTACCACCGACAATTTCCACTAGTTTTGGTGATTTGTGCATTTTTCGGGAATTTTCGAGAAAAGCCTAAAAGAGGGATTTAAGTGCTAATTTACCACGAAACTTGATCGCGACGCAAGCACATCGCCGAGAGGGTTCGGGGAATACTCGAGAAGACACCCGGCAACAGGGGGGGGCAGCCGCCAAGTGGGGCGGGCGGCCCCTAGGGTTAGGGTTTGCCGCCCCCTTCGGAACCTTCCTCCACCGCCCTCCGAGGAGTCATCATCCGGCCGCTTGCTACGTCGGTTTGATCCAACGACGCGTATCAATCCCACCGGGCTATAAAAGGAGAGCCATACCCCCCTGGAGGAGGCTAGATCAAGAGATGAAGAATCAGAGCTTTAGATAGAGATCCACTAGATCTAAGCTAGCAATCAAGATAGAGATTAGAGAGATAGAGTAGAAGAGTAGAGATTCGGAGGAGCCCCCGCCTGTCGGAGCATCCTCGGGGCAGTATTCGTCTGGATTCGACTCCCTCGCCGGAGCCGCATTCTCGAGGTACTTTTGTATTTACCATTCGATTCAAGTAAGCGAGTTGTTTATATTCGTTCTTTGGTTTGCAACTCATATTACATTGAGTACTTTGATTTGGGTAGCTCCTAGGTCGAGTAGTATTCGTAGCGTAGGACGTGGTGTCCGGGTTATGATTGCTTGTGAATGTCCCCCCGATCGGTAGGATAGTGGTAGCTCGCGTAGGTGACTTTATAGCTACGTTGAATCCTCCGTAGTCCACTTCCCGTTGATAGGACTGATAGGCTTATAGGTGTCCGGTAGGTAGATTACTCTGTTTCTTCTCCTATTCGGGTTACTTGTCCGATAAGACGATATTATACAAAGTTTCTGGGTAGTTAGAACTAGAGTACATTAGTTATTTCCTCATTCTCAATAGTTTTCTAGATTATTTGTACCTCCTTAGATTAAGAGTATTAGGCTGGGTCATAATTCACCTACTTGTTCCTTTGGGTTCGATATTAAAACCGGGTTGATCTTGGTGAAGTCTTGATCAAGTATATATCTCGTGCGCGCTTGGATAATCTGATTATAATCATTATTTAGGGTGCGATTAATTTATACCAACAAGCATTTCTGGCGCCGATTTTCGGGAACGGTTTGCTGATTTTGATTTAGCCTATCTTAGTCTATAGTTATCCCTTTATATAAAAAAATAATATATTATGGAAAACGAATCTCCACTTTTATATCAATATGGAGCACCATCGGGATCGTACCTCGATCAAAGGAATCTTCTAAACCTATCACATCATCGGCTATGAGCTACGCCCGGGATTAATTAAATTAGTTCGAGGGGAACATATCTTTTACGGTAACACTAGCGAAAACCCTATTCCCATTTAAGCGATTTTTGAGCGGACATGTTCATGTTCGAGCATTAAAGGCATGGGCGATGAAACTTTAAGATGGAAACTCTTTCCGTTTTCATTAAAGGCGAGAGCTAAGAAATGGTATAATCGCCATGTTGGGAGTAGTCAAGGAGATTGGAAAATATTACGAAAATACTTTTGTCTTAAATTCTTCCCAAAAGAGAAAAGGTCGCTAAACTTTAATTTGAAATCATAGGATTCAAACAATTAGACAATGAATCGCTAGGCAAGGCTTGGGATCGTTTTGATGGTTTTATAAATTCTGGACCTAATCTTGCTTTACTAGAACCCATGCTTTTACAACATTTCTTTTTAGGCCTTGATAATAGAAATAAGGAATATCTTAATTTGGCCTCGGGTGGAGCATTTATGCATATTATTGTTGAACATGCTAAAACTATTCTTACTAATATTTTAAATGATCTCCCAGAAGAAAAAGAAGAGTTGCTAGAAGAATATTCTCGATTAGCTGAAAATGAACTTTTACCCGATTCATCTCAATCTATAGTTGAATTAAAACCTGAACTAGCTAATGAGATAATTCTAAATTTCGAGTGGATGTTTGAAATAGAGGATGATTTCTTTAATGATTTTGGGAATACAACATTTTATTGTAAAATTATTCAACCCCAAACAATCTGGAGATTTCAATTCTAGTTTTTTGCATCCCGATGATTTAAAATTTCTTAGAGAAATAACAAGGGAATTGATTTTTATTTTAGGTGATGATTGGTTGATAGAATCGAGCAATCCCCGAGGTAATTCGTCTTAATTCACCTTCGGTTAGTATAAAGTTGCAAGTAGATTCATACCCTTTTGAAGCTTTATATAACCTTGATCATAGGAGTTAACATTATGTCATATACATTTGCTAGAAAATTCTTAAAAGACATACCATTAATTTCTATAAATAAATTATTTAAAAATTATTCAGGACACATTGTTCCTAGTTTAGGAGTTTTGAGTGCACTTCCTATTGTTATTAATGATTTCCGCATCTTGCTAAATTTCTATATCTTTGATGTGTGGGATTTTGATGTAATGATTGGAGTACCCATAATAAAACTTCTTCAAGAAGGTCGTAATGGTAAATTAAATGTTCAATTTGGGAAAGGATTTAACTTTTCGATACCTATAACTCATGCAAGTAAAATTTAAAAGCTGAGTCTCTTCCGAATTAGATCCAATAGAAGAGGTTAAGGCTATTGAATTTAAAAATTTTATTTACCCCTGTTTTTAGAAGATGATACCTAGTTCTTCATCGATGAAGAGGAGAAAGACCTTATTGACCCTGAACCTCTCGATGAACTATTAGAGCCACCTAAACTTCCTATTGAGCTTAAACCATTACCATCTGGTCTTAAATATGTTTTTCTAAATAATGATCAAGAATATCCTGTGATTATAAGTGATAAACTTTCTGATGAAGAGACTTATAAATTAATAACTATTTTAGAAAAACATAGAGCTGCTTTTGAATATTCACTCCAAGACCTAAAAGGGATTAGCCCTATTCTTTGCACCTATCGCATACCAACCAATCCAGAAATTACACCTTCAAGAGAGCCTCAGCGGAGACTCCAAAATGCAATGCGAGATGTAGTAAAGAAAGAAGTTCTAAAGCTTTTACATGCAGGGATTATATATCCTGTGCCGCATAGCGAGTGGATAAGTCCTGTGCAAGTTGTACCTAAAAAGGGAGGAATGACGGTTGTCCAAAATGATAAAAACGAATTAATACCCAAAAGAACATCCTTTGGATGACGAATGTGCATAGATTATAGAAAACTCAACAAAGCAACAAAGAAAGACCATTTTCCTCTACCTTTCATTGATGAGATGTTAGAGCGTCTAGCAAATCATTCTTTCTTCTGTTTCCTTGATGGTTATTCAGGATATCACCATATCCCTATCCACCCACGATGATCAAAGCAAAACCACCTTTACATGTCCTTATGGAACTTATGCTTATAGAAGAATGTCTTTTGGATTATGTAATGCACCCGCTTCTTTTCAAAGATGCATGATGTCTATATTTTCTGATATGATAGAAGAAATCATGAAAGTTTTTATGGATGATTTTTTAGTTTATGGAAAAAAATTTTGATGATTGTCTAGAGAATTTAGATAAGGTTTTGCAGAGATGTGAAGAAAAACACTTAGTCCTCAATTGGGAAAAATGTTATTTTATAGTTAGAGAAGGAATAGTGTCAGGACACCTAGTGTCAGAAAGAGGTATAGAGGTAGATAAAGCTAAAATTGAAGTAATTGAACAACTACCTCCCCAGTTAATATAAAAAGAGTCCGAAGCTTTCTTGGTCATTGTAGTTTTTATCATAGATTTATAAGGAATTTTTCACAAATTGCTAGACCAATGACTAGATTGTTAGCTAAGGATGTACCTTTTGAGTTTGATGAAGAATGCTTAGAATCATTTAATATTCTTAAGAAAGCACTTACATCGGCACCAATCATTCAACCCCCGATTGGTCTTTACCTTTCAAGATTATGTGTGATGCTAGTGACTATCTTTGTAGGAGCAGTTTTAGGACAAACAAAAGATAAAACGCATCATGCAATTGCCTATGCAAGCAAGACAATGACAGAAGCACAATTAAATTATGCGACCACCGAAAAAAAACTTTTTGGTTGTTGTCTTCGCTATTGATAAATTTAGATCTTACTTAGTTGGAGCTAAAATAATTGTTTATTCCGATCATCTTTGCTCTTAAATATTTGCTCACTAAGAAAGATTCTAAACCACGATTAATAAGATGGATTCTTTTCTTTGCAAGAATTTGATTTGGAAATTAAAGATAGGAAAGGAATAGAAAACCACATGGCTGATCATTTGTCTAGGATGTATTTTAAAGAACCTCGGGAACTACCTATTAATGACTCATTAAGAGATGACATGCTGTTTAAAGTGACCAAGACAGATCCTTGGTACGCGAATATTGTCAACTTTATGGTTGCAGGTTACGTACCACCAGGAGAGAATAAGAAAAGACTCATTTATGAAAGTCGTCTCCACATATGGGATCCACCATACCTCTTTCGGGTATGCGCTGATGGATTACTCAGAAGATGTGTACCACTGGAGGAAGGCATGCAGATCATTCAGAAATATCATTCATCACCATATGGAGGTCATTATGGGGCATTCCGCACTCATGCAAAAATCTGGCAGAGTGGATTCTTTTGGCCAACCATGTATGAAGACACCAAAGATTTCATCCGAAGATGTGGAGCGTGTCAGAGGCACGGGAATATCAATGCAAGAGATGCTATGCCACTCACCAACAACCTTCAGATAGAGCTCTTTGATGTCTAGGGAATTGATTATATAGGACCCTTTGTGAAGTCAAAGAATTATGAGTACATTTTGGTGGCAGTTGACTATGTATCCAAGTGGGTAGAAGCTATACCATGCAAGAATGCTAACTCAAAACACTCAAAGAAGATGTTTGAAGAGGTTATATTTCCAAGGTTTGGAACACCTAGAATGGTTATAAGTGATGGAGGAACACATTTCACTGATAAGAAGTTTCACTTATACCTATAAGCTCATGGAATACGACACAACGTCGTTACTCTATATCATCCTCGAGATAAGTGGCCAAGGCGTAAAACATCCAATAAACAAATCAAGAATATTCTCCGTAAAAACAAAGTGAATGAAATGAAAACTTTATGGAAGGATCGACACGATGCACTATGGGCATACCGGACAGCTTATAAAACACCTTTGGGTATGTCACCATATCAATTGGTATATGGCAAGACTTGCCACTTACCGGTTGAATTAGAACATAAAGCTCTTTGGGCTATCAAAAGATGGAACATGGACCTAGAAGTCTGCTGGAGAGAAAAGAAAGATGCAATTATCGAGAATTAGAAGAATGGAGAGAAAAGACCTATCACAATTCGAAGATCTATAAAAAGAACGGACGAAGAAATGACATGATAAGAGGATCAAGAAGAAGGAGTTTGCACCGGGAGATAAGGTATTACTTTTTAATTCCGTGTTCAAATTATTCGGGCTTGGAAAATTAAGGAGCAAATGGGAAGGACCTTTCACCGTTGTAAATTCATCACCACATGGAGCAATAACTCTACAATCAAACGAAGGTACGTTATTCAAGGTAAATGGACACCGACTTAAACTTTATTTAGAACCATTTGATTCAGGAGTAGTGGATGAAATCGAATTCATCCAATTACCAACTTATTAAGTTCTATTTTATTCCGGTACGAATTTTTATCTGAAAACACATCTAACAGAAACATAGGAGGAGTCCGAAGCACCCTACGGAAGGGCACCCGAGGTGGGCCCTGGGTCGGGCCGGTCGGCGCCCCTATGGGGCCGGTCGGCGCCCCCTGCGTCCTCTCGTCCCGACTCTCGTCCCCTATCCTTCTACACTCTTTCTACGTATATTCGCATATTATCCACGCACAATCGGATATTCTTTCGCATGCGAATCCCCTTGAGAACCTAGGTTTTATCCTCATCCCTGTTTCACGAAAACCCATATAAATACGTACCTAGACCTCCCCAATTGTATTCTATAACCGACCACCTCTCTCTTCCAAAAGAGCTCTCCAATCTAGATCTATTAGCAATGGCAAACAAGGCGATCGTCTCCTACGGCGCGGACTTCGACAAACATCCCCGGCGATGATTCGAAGGCCCTCGCCCTCGCGCAACCCGAAGCCTCTCGCCGTCGTGCCGCCGAAGCAAGTTGCAACGATCCCCCCGGCGCCATGAGCAAGTCTACTACGTGCAAGATTCATCGCTCTTCCTCCACCCACCGCAAGGCTTTGCTTGAAGGAGGTGCTAAAGGAAAGCGATTGCTATCCCCAAAGGGTACCCCGGCTCCTTGCACCTAGAGCTAATGAGCGACTCGTGGCGGTCGAGGCCCGACAAGAAGGGCAAGCGATATGCGCTAAGTACACCAATCTTTGCTCGTCCTTACATTTCAAGGAATTCGTGCAAACCACGATGAAGTATGCTACACCGAGCCCATCGCACCTAAGCCCAAGCCTAAGAGGAAGAGAGCAAAGATCGGCATTAGCACTTTGGAGAAAGTTCCCAAGCGGCCCGGCACCAACTCTACACACTCTCAACGAGAAGCTTGAAGGCCTCTCCAACCTTGTCAAGGAGATGGAAACATCTAACAAGCTGAGGGACAAGTTCATAGATGATGTAGAAAAGAAGGTTGGGGTTAATCTCAAGTTAATCCACAGCCTTAAGCGCGACAAAGAAAAGCTTAAAGAAGAGGTTGCAGCCCTTAAAGCTATAATTCAAGGCCTCAATAATGAAGGGCAGCATTAGTTGCCTAGTTACCCAATAAGGCACACTTCCGCTAGTTCGATTAGTTAATGGAGTCAGTCGAGTCATTTTCTTAGGACAAAGCCTAATGAGCTAGGGCATTCGTTAGCTCGAGTCATTAAAGCGTCTGTTGAATTATTTTATACCATCGCCATAAATGAATAAAGTGCCTTATTTTATATTAATGTTTGTTATCTACTCTACTCTCTATTTTTTGAAATATTTTGTCTCCACATATTGCAGAAAAGTATGCAGGAAAACAAGTGTGGGGAAGTACAATTAATCACGAAGCGAAAATACGATCGGAAAAAAAACAGCGTAATTCAAAAGCGACATCGACCCAACACCTCGCATAAGCGAAGCGGGACCTGCAGACCCCTAAGGTGGGGCCGGCCGGGTGCCACAGTGGGGCGGGCGGCGCCCTCCTCGCCACCTCTCGCTCCCTCGTTTCGGTCACGGTCGGGTTCGACTTAGTTACAATTCAAATGCATATTTTATACTCGAATTTCGATACAAATTTCAATTCTTCATATTAATTGCTTCAAGAAATAATAAACCCATTCAATCCATGACACGAGAAGAATAAATTATATGACACCCTTCTAGAGTCATGATTATTATGAAATTTATAAGTGCTTCATGATTGTCTAAGTTATTGTAGGAAGTAAGATAGCAAAGATAATGATTATTCAATTTCGATAATTTGTCTTTGGAGATTTTATTTCAAAAATTTAAAAACACTTAGCTTCACTCCTCTTTGTAATGGAACTTAATAATAACTATAATAATCCACTTCAATAGCTTTGGTCGAGAGGTTTATCATATTCCCAAAGTATCATAAAATAAAAATTAAATATTCACTTTCTTGAGCAATATTATGAAGGAGGCATGAGCTATTTAAAAGATTCCGAGGAAATAAAAAGGGACAAGTGTCCGAAACCTCAAAAAAGATAGATCGCGACGAAATAAAAAGGGACAAGTGTCCGGAACCTCGATTTAAGAAGGAAAGAAATATGAGCATGTGCTCAGCAAAAAGAAAGGCTCATGGTTCCTCCAACATAATATGCCAAGAAGTGAGAATTTTTTCCTGATCTAAGGAATATGATATCTCTCTTCCTCGCTATAAAAATATCCAATTTATGTCACTACCCTTTGGTGCCACTACAAATGAGAGGATCGAAGCTATGTTTTTGCAAAATACATCTCCACTCCAACACAATTAAAGAAAGAGTAATCAATCTTAAGCTCTCTTACTCCGCAATCACTTGAGGATTCATGATAGATACTTTAAAATTTTCATAATGCATGATAACTAGACTAGTGCTATATAATTTAAGTTCCAAGTTAAGCATTGAATGTGTACCCGTTTTGCCAAAACCAACCTTTTTCTCGGGGACGAGCAAAAGCCTAAGTGTGGGGGTAATTGTTGACACTGTTATCGCCCAAAATTTATTAGCAATTACCACTCCCCGAGACATGAATATATGATAAGAATAGGGTTACCACCGACAATTTCCACTAGTTTTGGTGATTTGTGCATTTTTTAGTGGAATTTTCGAGAAAAGCCTAAAAAGAGGGATTTAAGTGCTAATTTACCACGAAATTTGATCGCGACGCAAGCACATCGCCGAGAGGGTTCATGAATACTCTAGAAGACACCCCGAAGCAACGAGGGGGGAGGCCAGCCGCCAAATGGGGCAGGCGGCCCCCCTGCGTTGGGCGGCCCCTAGGGTTAGGGTTTGCCGCCCCCCTTCTAGAACCTTCCTCCACCGCCTCGAGGAGTCATCCGGCCGCTTGCTACGTCGTCGGTTTGATCCAACGACGCGTATCAATCCCACCGAGCTATAAAAGGAGGGCCATACCCCCCTGAAGGAGGCCAGATCAAGAGATGAAGAATCAGAGCTTTAGATAGAGATCCACTAGATCTAGGTTAGCAATCAAGATAGAGATTAGAGAGATAGAGTAGAAGAGTAGAGATTCGGAGGAGCCCCGGCCTGTCGGAGCATCCTCGGGAGCTGTATTGCGTCTGGATTCGACTCCTCCGCCCGGGAGTCGCATTCTCGAGGTACTTTTGTATTTACCATTCGATTCAAGTAAGCGGTTGTTTATATTCGTTCTTTGGTTTGCAACTCATATTACATTGAGTACTTTGATTTGGGTAGCTCCTAGGTCGAGTAGTATTCGTAGCGTAGGCGTGGTGTCTAGATTATGATTGCTTGTGAATGTCCCCCCCGATCGGTAGGATAGTGGTAGCTCGCGTAGGTGACTTTATAGCTACGTTGAATCCTCCGTAGTCCACTTCCCGTTGATAGGACCTGATAGGCTTATAGGTGTCCGGTAGGTAGATTACTCTGTTTCTTCTCCTATTCAGGTAACTTGTCCGATAAGACGATATTATATAAAGTTTACCGGTAGTTAGAACTAGAGTACATTAGCTATTTCCTTATTCTCAATAGTTTTCTAGATTGTTTGTACCCACTTAGATTAAGAGTATTAATTTGGGTCATAATTCACCTACTTGTTCCTTTGGGTTCGATATTAAAACCGGGATGATCTTGGTGAAGTCTTGATCAAGATATATATATGCGCTTGCGGATAATCTGATTATAATCATTATTTAGGGTGCAGTTAATTTATACCAGCAATGGTGATCAAGTGCTATGACTTGGAAAAGAAGAATGAGAAAACAAAATAGGGTTAAGGCAAATGTATAAGCACTAGGGTCATTTTGTTTTGATGATCAATACACTATAGAGGGTGTGATCACATTTAGAATTAATAGTCATACTACGAAGAGGGAAAAACATGGTAAAAACCATTATCAATTACCACTAGGTGAATTCATTCTTGTATAAGCATTGAGACCTAGTGTGCAACTAACAACACACATGCACAAGTGTTATAAACACTTTGGCGTTGACATATAAGAGAAAAGATGTGATTAAAGAGAGAGAGGATCAGGGGCATTGGACCCTGCCATATGTGGTTGTCAGACCATCACCTGGGAATCCGGCAATCCCCCTAACCAGCGTAGAGATGAGCACAACAGTAGAGAGCATCGGACCTTGCTCAAGGATGGCATCAAGCGATCTACTGAGAGGCCAATGGCTTGGCATCCAAGTGAATCAGACCAGCCTTTAGTCCGACAGTGGCAGTTAGACCTTAGTCTGATGGTTTTGAGCATTCTAGAATCTCTTTGCATAGAATTCGTAGGTGTTAGACTAGTGACATCATTGGTCTGATGGTTTTGAGGCTCTCGGGAGCTCTCTGGTTGTGTTAGACTGAGTTGAGCTAATGGCTCGACGTTTGTCAAATAAGGCAATCTGGCATTCTCTAATGGACGGTAGAGAGTTGTTTGAAGCTCCAACAGTCTAGTGGACACATGGCCGTAAGGTAGTGGCTCGTGCAGGGCGTTGGATCGGTGTAAGATGGTCTAACACCCATGATAGGGTGAGTTCGACGATCGGTTTGTTTGGACAATTAGTTGGCTCTTGGGGTGTGAAAGCCCTAGTTTAGTTTTGGCTAATTGATGAAACCTAGGACTAACCCTATTGCTAAGTGTGTAGCATTAAAGAAAGGGGAGGTCCAAGCCAAGTGGTGGAATGGTGATCAAGTTGATGGAAGTGATCAAAGATGATCAAGTACCACCCTTGGAGATGAAGGAAGATGAGGAGCAAGATGAAATGCTAGAGGCAAAGGTATATGCTAAGGCATTTCCATTTTGCCGGCCATAGGTGAGTAGAGAAGTTGATGGCCAGATTTAGGATTGGTAACCGTACTATTAAGAGGGGCGATGTCACGCAATATCGGTTATCTAAGTGCCACTAGGTGAGCAATGACTTTGCATATGCATTAGGGACCTAGTGAGCTAACAATCTCTTGCAAAATTCATTTGAAAATGCTAACACACGTACACAAATGGAGAGACACTTTTGTGTTGGCACATGAGGGCAGGAGTTGATGAGGTTTGGGTAGCGAGGCGGGACTTGGAAGTTTTTGAAAAGTATATGGCCACTCAGAGGTGATCGGACGCTGTCCTGATAGGGACCGAACGTGTCCGGTCAAGTGTGGTCGTCCGGTGATTGTTTCAGGGTGACCGGACGCTGGCGACCGGACTGTCCGGTGCCAAGTCCCGGTTGCAGCCGAGCCGAGGGAAGTGCGGATGGACGCCGGGAGCGCCCGGTCGGGGGTGCAGCGGACGCGTCCGATCATGATTTGACCTCTCTAGATGCTCTACGGTGGGTGACCAGGACTCTACCGTGGCCGGGCGTCCGGTCGGTCACAAATCTGGGACGCGCCCCGGTCGGTTGCTTTCGATGAGCGAGGGTTCGACCGTTGGCGCGCAATGGTAACATTCAAACGTCAGCGACACGTGGCTCAGTGAGAGTGACCAGACTCTAGGACCGGACGCGTCCGGTTGTCACTTAACCAGCGTCCGGTCAGTGCGCAGAAACTGTGTTTTGAGGGCAACGGCTAGGTGCTTTGGTGAGCGCCTATATAAGTGAATTGGCCGGCTCTAGAGAGTCTCTCTTGTCACTTTGATATACTTGCCATCCCTTAGAGCTAAGCAAACCAACTCCCTCACTTGGTATGCCTTTTGATTGATCTAGAGAGTGATTGGGAGAGCTTCTAGTGCATTTGTCTTGTTCTTGAGCATCTAGTGGCACTAGTGAGCGTTCTTGCTGCGATTGATCTTATTACTCTTGGTGGTTGCCACCACCTAGACGGTTGGAGCAGCGAACCAGAGTTGAGCAAGCTTAAAGATTGTTCTTTGCCACTCTGGAGGTGATTGTGAGGGGTTCTTGACCTTGTCTCCGCGGGAGATCACAAAAGATACTCTAGTGGAATGCTCGTGACTTGTGTTGCCCTCATCTTGTGGTGATTCTTGTGGTGCCCGTTGGAGGCTTGGTGTGGTGCCAATTAGCCGCCGAATCCCAAGTGAGTGTGCCGTCACAACGAGGAGTAGCGTGTTGGAAAGCACGTGAACCTCGGTAAAAAA
The DNA here is from genome assembly GCA_015844335.1 of Chrysopogon serrulatus. Lineage (NCBI taxonomy): Eukaryota > Viridiplantae > Streptophyta > Magnoliopsida > Poales > Poaceae > Chrysopogon > Chrysopogon serrulatus. The sequence goes on from JADLZL010000921.1 coordinate 489,596, forward strand.
TCCAGTGTTCATTTAGGATTGATCCATCGAGATCATATTTGGATTTCATTTGATTGATTGGATCATCACCTTGGTTTCTCATCATTGATCAAGAAGGTGATTGGCACGACATCCCGAAGGCACGGTTTGCATTCCTCGGTTTCTATCTTGCGATTACTCTTGTGCAAAGTAGCATATTAGGTTGTGTAGTGTAGTTTGATTGCTAAGGACCATATTCTTAGTGTGCATAGTGTATTAGCATTGCTAGAACTGGTTAGGTTGGCTTGCAACCCCTAGTAGGCTAGCGACACTTGCTTCGCCAATTGTTTCACTAACCGGTTTGTTTAGTGCTTTGTAGAAATTTTATTAGGCTATTCACCTTCTCTAGCCATTTAGGACCTTTCAGGTTAGCTATTTAAAGTGAAGGGCCAGCCTTGGGCGTCCTCTCTTAGCATGTTGGCATCTCTTACATGCCTTAGAGCTGAGCCAACTCCCTCCCACTTATCTCCTTGACTTTGCTTGATCCAAAGTGATATAGAGAGAGGTCTGTGTGCATTTGCTTGAGTGATTGCATCTAGTGGCACTTATGGATCTTATTGCTAAGATTTTCTTATTACTCTTGGTGGTTGCCACCACTTAGACGTCTTAGAGCAGCTATGGTGTCTTGTTGGAGGTTGATGATTGTCTTCGGCCACATCATTGGTGATATTGTGAGGGGTTCTTGAGCTTATTCCTTAGTAGAGCGTCAAAAGCTACTCTGGTAAATTGCTCATGAAATTAAGAACCCTCATCTTGTGTTGGTTGTGCAGCGCCCTTGTGTAGGGCTAGGCATGTGAGGCCTATAAGAGCATCTCCAACAATTGACAAATTTTGTTTGCCAAATTTCGAGTTATAGCAACTTGCTAAATAATTTGACAAGTAGGAAAAAGTGACCATCTCAATAGTTTGCCAATTGGGCTTGCCAAATTAAAAAAAAAGGCCCACATCCCAACTAATCTTGCAACTACCGTTGGACCCTCTTCCTCCCGTCGCGTGTCTCGCGAGTTTGGCCTCCCGACTCGCCTATAGCCGCCGCCGTTTTCTTCATCGTGTGCGGCAACCCGAGCTTCCCCAGCGCCTCCATCGTCCTGCATCGTCCAGTAAACATGAATTTGTGCCGGCCAGTAGCAGCTCTGTCACATCAACCTACACCACCATGCACACATGCACACGTCCATGTGACCCTAAACCCTAGAGATGTCCGTGTGCACTGGTCTCACGCAGGAAGGCGAAGATCGCTGCACACGGTGATAAGGAGCGGCTGTAGACCCCGACTGGGTGATGATCTTCGGCTGCCGATGGGTCTCCTAGCTGCGGGCTGCGGCTGCGACCGGCGGGAGGGATCAGCCGACGGGCGGGGATAGACCGACATGTGGTGTGAGGGTGTTGATGAGCGGGAGGTGGGTCTCTCGTAGCTCGCGGCAATGCAATTGGCGGGAGGGCCTACGGCGGTTGGGCGGCGAGGCAAATGGGAGGAGAACCGGGATCGAGGAGGCCGCGCCCGTGTGGGCTTCGCCCGGCGGCGCTAAGTGCTCGTGGTCGTTGCCTGTGGGCCGAGATCGGCGAGCATGGTTCTTGCGAGCGCCGGCAGCCTAGAATTTTCACCAAGCGCGAGAACACAACCGGAGAAGGAATCGCGCGCGATGGCGAAGTTTTTTCAGCGGAGAAAGCACGCGCGCTGCTCCACAATTTGGCAAACTCCCTGATTTGGCAAACACGTATAGCAAACTGTTGGAGAGTGTTTTGTTGCTTTTTTTGCCAAATATTTAGGATGGCAAGTCATTTTGTCAATTGTTGGAGATGCTCTAAGTGCGTGAACCTCCAAGTGAGTGGTCATCACAAAGAGGGACTAACTTGTCGGTAAACAATTAAACCTTGATAGAAAAATAATGTGTCAGTTGGAATCTCTTGGTATTCATCTTATTGGACACTTGCTTAGATTGGTAGCATCTCTTGATCCTCTTATAGCACTTACATTTATCTAGTAGAATTGTGTAGGACTTGATTGCTTGCTTGTCTAGTGAGACTATAGTGGTAGTTAGTTTATTTCTCTTGCTCACTATGGAACTTGTGTTAGTGTGCTTGTGTGTGAAATCAACTTAGAGATCATAGTGACTAGTACGTAGCAGGTGTTTTGCTTGGATTGTTTTTAGAAGCTAGAGCAAAACCTAAAATCGCCATTTGTTATGCTAACCCTTTGCTCTAATGTCTTTGTAGAAATAATTAGGCTATTCATTTCCCTATCCATTTAGGATATTTCACCTAGCATGCACATGGAACATCCCTAATTTGGGTCACTATGTGACGCCATGCTTCTATTGTCCTATTGTGGCTGCTAGGGGGGTGCCGCTAGGGCTATGATAGGGACCCCAAGGTAACTGCCCCCACCTCCGCCTCTGACATCCTTGATGGCAGTGAGGGGGCGCAGGAACCCTCTCCGAGAGCTTAGATCTAGTCCAGTTGCTTTCAATTTAGCCTTTTATAGTTGTTCTTGCTACCGGCGCTCTTGCCACCATTGTCGATCCCTTCCTCGAAGCGGACCCTGGTGGTTCTTTCGACTTCACACCTCGCTTTTCGAGCGATGACAGCAACGGTCTTCGTTCATGCCACCATCGCCCTTAGACTGCTAGTGCCGTTTGTTTTGCTAGAGGCATCTATGGTGGCGCTTTCGACCTCATGTTCGGTGCTTCACAGTTTTGACCTCATGCACAAATGAGGCCATGGAAGGTCTTTGTCTCCATTGCCTAACAATAGTGTTCACTGCATTTCCAGTGGGATGCAGTGTGAACTTTTAACGTTTTTGTAGGGTTCGATCCAGAAGATCCTAAAGATTCACTTTGATACGCTTTGCTCTCAAAATGCTCATTAGAAGAGGTTCAGGATATGTATCCAAACTCAAAATAACTGCTTTCATGTTTTTGGGATTTCTATGCCTAAATCATGTACTATGTTCTTAAAGTTTAAATGCATATGCTCTTTTTCCTTCTCGTTTATTCAAGGGGAGATGAAAATGTTTTTAGTAGAAAAAGAGGTTTATTAAGGGACTACTGGCAAAACAACTAATGTTGTAAGGAATGATGATATTTGTGGAAACTACAAAGGCCCATGGATAAAAGGAGTCAACAATACCTGACCATTGCTACTATGAGGAATGGACTCTGGAGTCATGTGCGGTGGTGCTCTAATGAGTAGTTGCAGTGAACATGTGAAGTGTGAGCATGGCTATTGGAGCTTAGGGTAAGTTTAGTTTCTTGCTAGCTTTCCTCCCATAGTCACGTTAGCAAAGTCAGCCTTGGCAGTGTAGGTCAGTCAAAAATCCATTTGCTAAGGCTAACAAGAAAAATCTAGCTAGCATCAAACAACATAATTTTTTGTTCCAATTTCTCGCTTGACGAGGTGAGGCAAGTTAGCTGTAGATCCAAACACGCTCAAGTTTATTAGACACTAGGGAAGCTCTATTTTTCTTTTGTGTGTGTGTCTGCTACACTTTATTAGACACTGGGCCATCTCGTCACCTCTCCTGGGCTGGGCTTATATGCAAAAGAAGGCCGGGCCCAGTTATGACCACAAGAGTCCAACAACAGGCAGGCCCATCTTGGCCTCCACGGAAGGAAACCCTAGCGCTCCTGCTCCCTCCAACCCTATAAAAACCACGGCCGCCGCCGCTTATCAGGTAGGTTAAAGCGACGCCGCCGCCGCAAGCCGTCCGCCTTGCCCTTCACGAAGGCTTGGTCCTCCTCCACCACCACCTCCCCCGCCGTAGATCCGTTCCCCCGCTAGGGTTAGCGTTCCTCTGCAGCGATGGCGATCAAGCGGACCAAGGCGGAGAAGAAGATCGCGTACGACAAGAAGCTCTGCAGCCTGCTCGATGAGTACACCAAGGTGCTCATCGCCCTCGCCGACAACGTCGGCTCCAAGCAGCTCCAGGACATCCGCCGGGGGCTCAGGGGCGACTCCGTGGTGCTCATGGGGAAGAACACGCTCATCAGGCGTTGCATCAAGGTGTACGCCGAGAAGACCGGCAACCACACCTTTGACCCGCTGATGGACCTCCTCGTCGGCAACGTCGGCCTCATCTTCACCAAGGGAGACCTCAAGGAGGTGCGCGAGGAGGTCGCCAAGTACAAGGTGAATACTTTGAAGTCTTTCCAGCACTTGCTTTATCTTTTGCTGCTCGTCACTGCAACCTTATTGCTCGTAGTAGTAATTGGATGGCTCACAGCACAAAATTTATTTTTAATGCAAGTTATGTCTTATGTGTACTGTTCGAGTTGAGAGATATCACGTATAGTAGATCTAAATTCACATCGAGTGTCAGGGTATTACTCTGGTTTTTACTTGGGTCAGTGTGCTTTGATGTACAGCACCTAGTTCACTGATAGGTGTTGATAGTTATGTTAGTTATGTTTGTGGCACCTGTGGATGATTTTAGTCACCTGATTTTGTAGTGCTTGTTTTGAAGAAGGGAAGTTCTGTTGGTTTTCATGCTATTATCTTTCATTATACTTGCAAAGTTATGTTGTTTTGGGGGGGTTGGGGGGGTGGGGGGAGGTTCTATATATTCAGAATATCTATTTACAGTGTGTTGGATTCATAGCTTTTACGGTATGAGACTATTTAAATTCATAGTGATGTCTGTAGCATTAAGAATAATTGTGATTAGTTTCATGATTGAGAGTCTCTTAGACATATGTATGTTACCTTAGACATTATCTTTGGTGGTGGTTAGTATTGTCTGTGTAGATAGTAGATACAGTATGAATGTGAAGCTATTGCTCATTAAGAATAGTAATGACAATTCTTGTGTTCTTGTCACAGGTTGGGGCTCCTGCTCGTGTTGGTCTGGTTGCTCCAGTTGATGTCGTTGTGCCCCCTGGCAACACTGGGCTGGATCCCTCCCAGACCTCTTTCTTCCAGGTGAGCTTGGAAGCAGTGCATCTGTTACAGTTAAATTCAGGGACAATCACAATTTCTCACACTAGTTATTTGTTTCAGGTGCTTAACATCCCCACCAAGATTAACAAGGGTACTGTGGAAATTATCACCCCTGTGGAGCTGATCAAGAAGGGTGACAAGGTGGGCTCATCCGAGTCTGCCCTTCTCGCCAAGCTGGGTATCCGCCCCTTCTCATACGGTCTTCAGATCACCAGTGTCTATGAGGATGGGTCTGTGTTCAGCCCTGAGGTGCTCGACCTTTCTGAGGAGGACCTGATTGAGAAGTTTGCCACTGGTGTCTCCATGGTTGCCTCTCTGTCCCTGGCAATCTCATACCCGACTCTTGCTGCTGTGCCCCACATGTTCATCAATGGGTACAAGAATGTGCTTGCTGTTGCTGTGGAGACTGACTACTCGTACCCACATGCTGACAAGATCAAGGAGTACCTCAAGGTAATACTTATTTCCTTGTGTCATGACAATTATATTGAGCAATTTAAGCCCTTGTGCAAATCTGATTTAATTACCTTGCATATCTATGAACTTAATGAACATGCATGTCTTGAAATTTGGTTTGCTAATGTTCTAATATTTGTGATTGGTTTGCAGGACCCGAGCAAGTTTGCTGTTGCTGCTCCAGTTGCTGGTGCAGACTCTGGTGCTGCAGCTGCTCCAAAGGAGGAAGAGAAGGCTCCAGAGCCTGAAGAGGAGTCGGACGAGGAAATGGGCTTCAGCCTGTTCGATGACTAGAGCTCTCTTATCGTCAATCTGCTGCAAGTTTTGTATTTTGCTTATGAGCGACAAAGTATTGTTTCTAATTATTGTTGCGCATTATGTTTTAGTAAAACTGTGTTGGTGGTGTCCACCTAGTGTGTAATCGACATTTGTATCCTTAATGTTAAGTGCCTGTGTTGTGTCACTTGAATCAGTTGCTCTTGGTTTCTTGAGGTTAGGGGTATTTGCATGTTATTCTTAGATTTGCTTGGTGCTGTTTACCTATGCTACTGCTAGAATCAGTTTGGAGGATTATGTACTACCTCCGTCCCTGAAGATTGGAACTCCTAGAATCCGTCTTGGGTCAAACTTTTTAAATTTTGACCAACTTTATAGAAAAAAAGTATCAATATCTATGACATAAAATGAGCATCTTATGAAAATACATCGTATGATAAATCTAATGGTACTAATTTGGTACCATACATCTTAGTATTATTTTTCTAGAAATTTAGTCAAAGTTTAAAAATTTTGACTTAAGACAATTCTAGAAGTTGCAGTATTCGGGGACAGAGGGAGTAGAAGATTGGTAAGTCGATGCTCCTAATCTATTAGATTTGAGCACAGACGTGCAGTTGCAAGAGCATGAATAGACCTGCTCCGGCTGCCTCTTCCGTTGCCGGAACCCGCATGCTAAATCATGCATCCAGTTGTGTTTGGTTGTCTTGGTTGTTGGCATAGTATGAGATCTTGTTTTGTTATATGTATGGACGGAAGTTTGTTTGTCTTTGTCAAGATGAAATCTTATCTGGTTGTATGTATGGATGAAAGTTTAGAGTGTATGACACATACCTCTTGGACCAAGACACGTGCCTTTGTACCATGGGTGCATCGTAAGTAAAATTTGAGAAGATAGAGTCATAGAGGAAAGTGGAATTTGAGAAGATAGAGCCCTGTGGGACGGAGAGGTTTGAGAAGATAGAGCCATGTGGGACGGAGAGGTGGATATGAATGAGACAAAGCAGAGAAAGGATGCGAGGCAGACATCCAAACATGGCTAAGTGCACCGAGCGGCGCTGAAAGGAGGGCTCGGGATGGTATCGTGAGTGCAACCAATCACCCCGGTAGTGCTGTACTTCAGTATCGTTTTATTTCCGCAAGTGTGAAACAAACAAGCTCTATGAACTATGATGCAGGTGTCACGGCGCCGCAGGTTCTTTGGTCCAAGTTAAAAGCACATGGCCAAAATTTCTAATCAAGGCACCTGAAATTCAAAGAAATCTGCTGCTTACCATTTTTTTAAAAAAATTAAATCTTACTCGATCGCAGGCCCGCACAGCAGTAGTCAGTAGGACCGTCCGCTCCTGCTTAAACAAACGCCTCTCTCTCTCAAATTTTTCTCACACTAAAAAATAAAAATATAATTCACTGATGACCCGCCTATCCATTAGGTGGCAGTCAGCGGTCAGCACAGCCCTCCCTATCTAGGAGTATCTCGTCAGTCGTCAGCTGCATTGCAATCTTGTGGCCGCAACTCCCCCCCTCGTGATCTCGTGCTATCATCATCTTCCTCCTCCCTCCTTGCCACGCGCGCGCGTCAAACCTGCATGCACTTGCAAAGTCTCAACCGGAGCTTGGGTTGCGTTCGGCCGACGGCGCCGGCCGGTCGGCGATGGCGCCGCCACGCCACTGCCAGGGCCACATTGCGCAGTGCCTCGGCAGGATCCTCGCCTGCCGAGGCGACGCTACCGTCGTCGCTGACGGCCCAGGCGGCGGCCGACGGCTCACCGGCGCCGAGTTTGTCGACGGCGTGCGGAGCCTCGCCGCCGGCCTCGCCGACCGCAGGCTGCGCCCGGGCCACGTCGTCGCCGCCGTCGCCCTCAACAGGTACGTAGCGTACGTGCAGGGGAGCCGGGGCGGCAGAAATGATTTTGCTTTCGCTGAGCCGTTTGGCCATTGCTGTGCCTGCTGCTTGCAGCGTCGAGTACCTCCAGCTGTTCCTCGCCGTCACCCACGCCGGAGCCATCATCTCCCCTCTCAACTACCGTTGGGTACGTACTTCTCCAGTTTGTTGTCTTGTGATTCAGAGGAGTGAAATTGATGCTTCATTCGTCTCCCTTGTGAGCAGAGCTTCGAGGAGGCGGCGCAGGCGGTGGAGCTCGTGCAGCCATGGGCGTTCGTCTTCGACGGCGTGTTCAGCTCCTGGGCGCTTCGACTGACGGAGAGCGACAGGTTTTTATCCATTGGCCTCTACCTCCTCCTGGGCGATCCTTGCGGTACTAGCCATGCTGCTGCAGAATGTAAGGTTCTTGCATGCTGGACCAAGAAAATTCTTTCCCTTTTTGGATTGATTGAATTGAATAGTGTGGACCTTACAGAGACATTATGCACACATCTAGTCGTAGCATTTATTTACACATGGTTATTTTTGTCTTGGACATATTGGTTCAGATGATTCCACTGACCACATCAAAAAAAGAGGAGCCTGACAGGAGCTACGACGATGGAACCCATGTCAGCGCCAGGGGATGTTGCTCTAATATGCTTCACATCTGGTAAATCAGACTCTCTCTCTTCTAACATAAGCTGAATATTCACTTCAATCTGTGCCCAGTTATCTTATCTTGGAGTATATCCTCAAAATTCTCTGGTTATTACAGAAAATTTGGATTGAGAAAGTTGGGCACAAAACAATAGCTGATGACCTTATGGTATTCTGATTCAGGAACCACTGGGCGGCCAAAGGGTGTAGCGATAAGCCATACGTCTTTGATCATTCAGTCCCTTGCGAAAATTGCCATTGTTGGCTACGGTGAGGGTGATGTATGGTTTCAGGATCCAAGTACTGTTGTATTTCCTTTGGTCATTCAGATCCCTTGCGAAAACAGTGTTACATCATTGACAGATTCAATAAGCCGCCAACATAAGTGTATGGCTTCCATTTTTTTTTTGCCTCTTCGTCTGCAGGTTTACCTGCATACAGCGCCTCTGTGCCATATCGGAGGGATCTCCTCATGCATGGCGATCCTGATGGCCGGAGGTTGCCATGTCCTGATACCAAAATTTGATGCCAAATCAGCCTTTGACGCCATCCAGGGACAAGGAGTGACTTCTTTCATCACTGTCCCTGCGATCATGGCTGACCTGCTGTCGTATGCTCGGTATGAGATAGTGCACCAGTTCTCTGAAATCCTAGGAGTGCACAACTGTTGGTAACTGGCTAACATTTCTCCCGTTTTTCAATTAGAAAAGAGATGATATCAGAATGTGGGAAGACAGTGACCAAGATTCTGAATGGGGGTGGTGGGCTGTCTCTTGACCTCGTACATGGAGCTTCACAATTGTTTCCTCATGCTGCTATTTTCTCAGCTTATGGTATATGTTCTTTGCCAATTAGCACTGCAGATTCTTCGGAATTATGTGTCATGAGGGTTAATTTATTGTATTATATACAAACAGTAACATCTCTATGAAGAGGGAAATATTAGCTGAACAGTATAGTTTTATAATGTGATCTAAAACCATGCTAGCTATTGCCTCTGGCACCGCGAGTTAGCCACTTTGGAACATTTTAATAGTAGCTTACAATTTTGAACAGGGATGACCGAGGCTTGCTCATCTCTGACATTCATGGCTCTCAACATACCAAAGCTTCAAGAACCCAAGAACCAACCAGGAAGCCATTATGGAGGCGTTTGTGTTGGAAAACCAGCGCCGCATGTAGAGATACAAATCGGGATGGATGGTAATAACACCAGTTCTTCAATAACTGGGAACATCCTAACTAGAGGCTTGCATACCATGGTTGGGTACTGGGCAAACAACAAGGTGGATTCATCAGATTGTGTCAGAAACGGATGGCTTGACACTGGAGACACTGGATGGATGGACAGAGCCGGTAATCTATGGCTCATGGGGCGGCAAAAGGGCCGCATCAAGACCGGAGGTGAAAATGTTTACCCGGAAGAGGTACTTGTTCCATAGCTAGTTCAAACTCTACAAATTCTTCAGTCATTTAATTAACAACGGCAAATGATTTAACACAATATACAACACCTGGAAAAAAAAATTGCTCAGGTTGAACTGGTGCTATCTCAGCACCCAGGAGTAACAAAAGTTGTGGTACTCGGTGTACCAGATAGTCGTCTCGGGGAGAAAGTTATTGCTTGTGTTAGCATTAGGGATGGCTGGAAGTGGGTTCATGCAAGAACTGAGCACCAAGGCAAAGGCAAGGAAGTGTCTCCTCAGATCCTTCATGACCACTGCAGGATGAAAAAACTGAGCAGGTGATCTTCTCATATATATTTTTCCGATGAGAACATATTAGCATTTGGAAACTGAATGTGCATCCATTTGAGAACTACTCATATTTCTTACCAATGGAGCTGCCATGACTGTTCTCGATTTTTCTTTTTGTGTTACAGATTTAAGGTGCCAAGGTCTTATTATCAGTGGAGGCAGCCATTTCCAGTGACCATGACAGGGAAAATCAAAAGAGAGGAGGTGAAGAGGGAAATTTTAGCAGCAATTCAACTACCCAGCAACTTGTAGCTTTTTAAGTAAAAAAAAAGTTCCATTTTTGAACCAAGCTAGAAGATGATGAATAATTCTTGCCTTGAACAAAGCACCACACCCCCCACCCCCCCCCCCCCCAAACAAATATTCCATCACAAATCTGGAATGCTCTATTGTTTTTTTTTAGAAAAGAGAATATATTAAATATCCCAGCTTCTGCATCGATTTACATATAGTTGTTCCTTATATTGTGACTTCCATGACTCTCTCTTCTTCACCTTGACAAAAGAAGTTGAATCAATGTCAAGTCTCATGAAATCCAGAACACCTGATTCTTGGAAAATTGAAAATGATAAACTTGAATAAAAATCAGAGCAGATTATAGTATGTTTAGTTCGAGCCTTCGAGGACGCGGGGAATGAGGGATGGATCCAACCCAGTTTTTTAAGACGAAACCATTTCTATCATTTATTTAGCTGAGTGAGGGGTTAGGGACGTTTCTGTTGATTCCAATTTATTTCGGAGGAAACGAAAATGACATACCTGACGATGATTGACCGTGGCCGCCAGCCCGCCACGTGGACCGCCTCCACGGAAGCGCTCGGTTCGGTTGCGCCCTCGCCTCTGCGGCCAGGGATAACTCCATTCGCCGGGGCGCGGCTAGGGAGGAGCTCATTGGCGTGGGAGGCGTGGGACGCATCCTGGGAGCTCCCTCCGCGGCTCCGCCGGGGCGGCGCTCGCCGGCGTTTAAGGCCTTCTCGGTTGAAAGCCAATTTTTACACCACAAGGTATAGTCAAAATTTTAGTTCTCATTTGGTTGATGGCCAAAAATTGACTCACCACCTTAGTTGCTCTAACTTTAGCAAGTTTTTATTGGCAAGCCAAAGTTTTGGCTTGCTTATTTTGGTTGAGCAAAAATTGGATCCTAACCGATCATACTCTTAATTTTGAACTGAAAAGCGTATTCTATTTTTTTTAATTGTCGCGTGTATATTCTATTTCGATGCAGAGAGGAAAGGGAAAAAGAAAGAAAAATCTGAAGTGTATTTTCTCTTATTGGGCCGTCAGAGTCAAACGGGAGTTTGGGCCAAACCCATAGTCTGGGCTGGGCTGCAAGGAGAGGCGAAGGCAAAGCATCACGGTGGCACTTGAGCAGCAGCTGCCGCAGTCAACCTTGAGATTGCAACGCAACGGCGGCGGCGGTGAAAAAAGGTGGGGAGTGGGGAGTAGGAGTAGGGCTGTAGGAGAAAGGCGGCTGCTTTCCCTGTCACCGCACCACCGCACCACCCTTACTGGTAGCGCTGACGGCGGCAGGCAAGAAAGAGAAAAGGTAGAGCATCATTCATCAGTGCAGCTTCTTTCTTTTCCCCCTTTCCACCGTTGTATTTCGGGGCGGGATTCCTTGCCTCGCCGCCGTTCCTTGTTCTACGGATTCACTGGTGGTGGTGGTGGAGCTCTCCGTCCTAGGCGGCGGCGGCGGTGATTGGTTTTCCGGCCTGTTTCGTGTCGCCCCTCCCTTACCTCTTGGTTTGAGCTTAGGTTAGCTTCGCTTATGCCGCTTCCTCCATTTGAGCTCCTTAATCTAGACGGTACCTTGGTTAGTGTTCAATTTACTCTTGTTTGTTGCCTGTTTTGTTTTGTTTGTTACATGATTCGGCTAGTTTACTAGAGCTTAATTTGTTTCTGCTCTGTTTTTTTGGGATTATTTCCGTCTAATGTCATTATCCCCAATCGTGTTACAATTACTGGGATGTTCTGTCGCTTGAGATTCCCATGTCATTAACTCCTCATTAAATGATTCCGGTAATTTAGTTTGTAAGCTTTCAAGGTAGTTGATTCCGGTAATTTAGTTTGTAAGCTTTTCGCCTTATTGTTGAGGTAGGGTTTTTTGCTCAGAGGCCATCATGCTGTCACAAGCTTGGGGTGATGTGATTGCACGTTGTGTTTGACGTGGTTTGTTAAATGGTACATGTGCAGTTGCAGCTGGGCAATAAATGTTCAGATGGATTTCCTGAGGGAAATAGCTTTTTGGTTTGATTGTAATCCTTGAGTTTAACATTCCTTTTCGCGTCTTCCCTTTTTTTTTTTGTTACAGTAGCGATCGCTCCAAACTCACATACAGATGGAGATGGCAGAGACGTTGGATGTATCGCCCAATGATGCCAATGGGAGTGCTGCAGTCCAGACTCAGCCTTCTTGCGACGAAGATGTGCTGTTCCTTGACAATATAGATTTTTTCTGGGAGGAAATAAATGCCAGGATTCATGTTTCAGGAATTGTGACTAGTGCTATCATCAAGGGAATCCTAAGTGATGTGCAACAAGAAGCTGCTAGTCAGATTGCTCTCAAGGATGCAGAGATAGCATCACTGAGCCAAAAGCTGCAGCATCTAGGAAATGGCAGCGTGAGTTTGTCCGAGGGACGGGACAAAAGACATGATGAATTTTTTAGTCTCCGCCAGCAGCTTGACTCCATTTCCAAGTCACTCTTGAATTCTGAATGGGGGCTTTCGGGATCACAGCATAGCTCTGAAGATTCAGAAAATGCAAGCAAGCAGCAGGACAAGGAAAATTTCTCTAGAAATGGTGTAGCAAAAATCATTCATCCTGTAGATTCTAAAGAAGAAGTTTTTGGTGATCCAAAACTTCTGGATCACATGGATAAGGTTGCTTTGATAGCTCATTTCAATAAATCGATGAATGAGATGAAAAGGCAGCATGATTCAATTCTGTACCAGAGGACGGAAGAGATATTCAAACTGAAGCGTGAACTCCTAAATAAGGATGGATCAAACCCTTCTCATTTACGAAATAACAAAGAACTTGAGCAAACGAGGAAGAAAATAGAGGAAGTCATCTCGAAGTTGGATGTGCTCCTCTTGGAGTATAAAAGAACCTCTGTTCGTATCAAGTCAAATGCAATTCCTGGTCAACAAGATAAGAACCATGTATTAGATTCTGAAATCCAGCAACTAGAAAGTGGTGCAAGTAATAATGAAGAAGACCATTGCTCTGTTCCAACTCACTCTTCGCATTTTGCATCCAGAGAGGCAGATCATGAACTGAATATTGTAAGGCTTGAATCTGATATGGAAGATGCCAGAATTGCAGCCACCTTTAGAGACGAGATAGAAAGGTTTATCATAAAAGAGTTAATTAGTGAAGTAAACATAGGGTTGCATGGTTCTGAGATTGAGTGTGATATGAAGCAGGAAGTTTGCTCAATTATTCATAATGAGGCTATTGCTAAAGCAATGTCAAACATTGATTCTTTGTTGTCGAAGTATGAGGAGAAAAAGGGTCATTCTGAAGAGCAATCTCTTCATAAGCAGAAGATTGAGAAACTGAAACTAATTGTGGATTCCTTCACTGAAGTAGTGAGTGAAAAGGAGAAATTTGTATCACAGATTGGATTGGAAGTGATGCAGACTCGTGTGGAGTCGATGTGTCATGAACTTGATTTGCTAAGAGACAAAGTGGCAAAGCAAGATTCCTACCTATCTGAAAAGAACAGGGAGTTTGGTACCATTATGGGCAGGTTGGAGCAAGCTCAGCAGCATGTTCAACATAGTGATGTTACTTTGGTTGAGCTGAATGATAGACTTAGGACCATTTCAGACTCTCTAAAAGACTTAGAGAAACAGAATCAAGCTCTACATAGTGTCATTGAAGAAAAGGAGAAGATGCTAACATCTACTGTTTCCAAAGACAAAGATATGAGAGAATTCATGGAAAATGTAGTTAAATCTATCAGAGATTTTGAAATTGTCATGATGGATCAACAAGCTGCTGTTGCAAATAAAGTCCAGCATAATGAATCAAGGTGCTTGTTTTTTATTCAATCTAAACTTATTTATTCTAGGCAACGAGCTGATTATTTAATTCCTAGCCTTTTGTTTATCACTACACCATTTGCTCTATATAATTCTTGGTACCTATTACCTATCTATGTAATGTTCTGTAAATAAAAGAGGGTAGTATGTTTTTTTTCTTTCACAGGTTCTGTTTCTTAAAAGAACAATGTAAACACCTTTGCGAAAGAAGGCAATCTGTTAAGAAAGAAGGCATTGCGATACAAAGAGATATCTGAGACAAGAGGCTCTAATCTTCAGAAAGCTGAACTTGAGGTAAATTATTTGTCAAACCTAACTAGTTAGTGTTTAGCTTCTTTTTTTCAGAGCTTGACATGCAGACCATGAAAAGAGTTGTAACCTAGATATCACCGTAAAAGGGTCAAGGATTGAGGCATTAAAGCACATTAATTAGTTTTATCTGTTTCCCAGGTGGATTTGCTTGGTGATGAGGTTGAAGCCTTAACAGATCTTCTTGCAAAAATCTATACTGCACTTGATCACTATTCTCCAGTCCTTCAACACTACACTGGCGTAAGTTTTGTTTTTACGCTTTGGGCATGAATGCATGATTCTTTTGTTTTCTGTTGTTTCTCTTCTCGTATATGTGTCTTATCTAAAAAGTCTTGGCCATAAACTGCCCTTTGATGTCTAGCAAACTCCCTGTTTGTTGTTTATATTTAATATAATCTTATCCTCATTATTCTAGGTCTATCCTGTTTTCTCTAGATCTTTCAGTGAAAGAAATTTGTGAAGTGACCTAACACAAATTTTGAAAAGATTGATGTTAGGTTTTTCCTCCACTATTAATTTGTTCCATGACATAAGATATTAGATATTCGCATTTCTTATCTGATCAGGGGTTCCATTGCTACGATATGTCATAACTCATAATCACTAATCGAATTGCATTGTTTCATCTTTCATGTATCCTTACGAGTTATGATCTTTCTTGCAGGTTATGGAGACTTTGAACATGATTAAGAAGCATATTAGCATGGCAAAGTAAAATGCTTCTGGTCGGTTTGACATTGTAGAATTGTAGGCTTGACAGCAGGCTTCCAGTGGTTTGAGATAAGTTTGTAGAATTATAGGTGGCAGCAAGCTTTTGTTTCCGACTCAAGGACTAGGTGATGCAGATTGGATTGCTCTCTTTTGCAGGCAGTAGTAGTCTTGGTAGCTTTTGAGCACTTTGTAAATGAGCCAACCGTAGCTATTAGTTCTTGTGTTTGGCTTTTGATGCCACGGGCTTTGCCACCTGCTATGCTAGGTTGCAAAGGTGAACTCTTGTAACAGTGACCTGTGTTGAGTGACACGGGTAGCCGAGAGGATGTTAGAGGCCGAGTTTTCAGATGATAACTTCTTTTTTTCCTGGTACAATGGCAAATGAATCCACACATTAGTCTGGCCAGCTGTGATCGTTTGATCTGGACTTTTGATCGATGCTATTGACAATTAATAGTTTTCGGAACTTGACAATTGTGCCCTATACGTTGTTAAAGTGAATTCAGATTTTCAGTCTTGGCAGTGGTTAAACGTTCTGCCGAAGTAAAATTCGCATTGAAATGCAGACGATTCAGACGCTGTACTATCCTGATTCGATGAACGGACAACCTCAGTGCTATCCTGATTGCATGAACGGACAACCACAGTTACCAGGATTCATGTAATTTGATTTTGAATTAAATTTGTGCAAGCTCGTCCCTTCAGTGCAATCATACATAGCAAACCTTTTACTTGGTATTGACCGACCTGTTTTTGCTTGAGCCGTGTGGATAACGAGGAGCCTGACTCCCTTGTTACAATGTATAGTTAAAAAAAATTACACATTTGAAGATTTATTATCCATGGTATACAGATACATGTTACCCCCAAACGCAAATAGCACACGTACAACAACAACCGAGAGCTAGAATCAGAGGTCTATTGAACAATTCTTTTGGCAAACTAATAACTACTTACATCAGAAATATGCTTTATCCACACCTTATGTTTGCATCCATCCGGTTATTTATTACTTGCTGGGAATCAAAGGCCTTCATGCCGATGTGTATCCTAGGGATGAAATTTATCCTTTGGTTGGCCGATTCCTGAATATACAATTGACACCCTTAAATGCTGGGAATCAACTTCCATTCTCCAATTTCAACCCTTTGCGGTGATGGCTCCAGGCTAGCAAGGCAGCACCGATTGCTGGTTCCACCTGAAATTTCATGACATATTTTGGTTACCTTCTGAATGGATGGTGTTCATCCATGTTTTTTTGAATGACTAATGCGTATAACAACTTTCTTGGGATTATTTTTTTCCCCATGTATTCAAATGAATATATCATTGCTTTCCTGGTGAAAGAAATGCATGCACATTTAATCCAAAACTATGTTTTTGACACATGCCATTTATCATATCAAATAACTCAGAGAAAAACCATGACTTCTGATATAAAAAAAGTGAGATCATCCCAAATCTTTTGAACCCAGAAACCAGCATGGATGTGTGCAACAGAGACATAAAGTTTGGAACAAGAATAGTAATGTGTATACTAACCTCAGGCCAAATAGGATCAGTGCCTGGGAAGACCTTGGAAATACATTTTATAACCTCGCCACTGATATCCCACTTTTTATTTCCTTCAAGGACCCCTCCAACCAAAACAAGTGGAAATTTGTCCTTTCCATCTGCCAGATTAAAGACGAACTTTTAGGTATACAGAACATGCTTTCCTGTTGTCAGTTCCTAACATTGACACAGAATTTGGAAACAGAAACAGAATCTGAGCAGAATAATATCTGGGTCCAAAAAAAGAATTCCATGACTAGAATCCTTAGTATTCCACTCTGAAGAAATTGAGCACAGCTACTTTGAACCATAACAAGAACCCTACAAGAGTGTCTTAGCCCGCAGCTCATTTATCACAGCAAACCAGTTGCTAAATGCTCATCTATGACATGACAACTGACATGAAGAAGGCAGACAGAATGGGCCAAAAGAACCTTTTGTAGGGAAAGGGCCAGATTCCATTCTTTGCTTGATTAATAAGCTATACAATGACATCCCTATGTGCGGATGACTTGATTTGATGTCCAGACACCAGAGAAGTAATATTTATACCTAAAATGCCACTAGTCCATTGGAATAATCAAATAGAGCTGTTGGACAAAATTAAAACCAAGTTTTTTTTTTTTTTTTTTTTTAAGAAACAGGAGAAGTAGCCCCATACTGGTTAAAATATATTAATACTAGAAGAAGAAGGAACGTGTAAGCCAAGCACTGTTGCATGAACAACAAAGGCATTACCTTCACCACACAATCTAAGACGCCGAACAACTGCTATAACAGTATCAGCCAACTCTTGGACTGAATCATGCAAAATTCTGTTAGCAACTTCATCACCATCTTCAGCAGAAGATACCACAACTGGTACAAGTGCTGCAATACGAGCCCAAGATGGATCTGCATATGTCCACCTGTGCCAGAACAAGAGTGTCAATTAAGTACAAGATGCCAAATATCAATGTTTATCAGCTAGAGCAAGGAAAGATATTCACAAATGCTAGAAGCTTCATCAAATATTAATTAGTCATGAAATATTACACTATCAACCATTCTAGGAGCTTAAGAATATGGAATATTGAATGGAATGAGTATAGTGCACTAACAAGATGAATCTTGAAATAAGAAGAAATTAAAGGAGAATAGCCAAATAATGATAAGGATTAATGCCTAATGGAAAAATCCTGTTAGAACAATGCAAGCCTGGTCAGGTTTATAGGCCTGCTTGGTTCAAAGCCAATTTTGCCCAACCAAAATGAGGGCATAGCCAAAATTTTTTGGCTCTCATTCGGTTGATGGCCAAAAATTGGCTCACCACCTTAGTTGCCCTAACTTTGGCAAGAGTTTTTTTATTTGCAAGCCAAAGTTTTGGCTTGCCCTCATTTTGGTTGGGCAAAAATTGGATCCTAACCAATCAGGCATATTTACATTGATGAACAATATCGTAGCATGGTCACAGAAGGTACTGCACATACTTTTGGCACAAATAATATATGTTATGCAATAAAATTACCTTTTTCATATTTTTCTGCCAAAAGAGTAGGGAAACCCTACTGTCTTCTTTTGCATATTAAGCTACCATTCGAGCTCCTAGGCAGGACAACTGAACTGTATAAAGATGACGCATTAGTGTGAGAGAACTTACCCTATGATTTCATCTGGTGAAGAAAGTTCAAGCTTCTCAAGGATGTCTCTTGTAAGACTAGTTTGTGGCCCACGACCATCGTATGCCTTTATAACTGCTGTCAGGGCCTGTGCAGCAATGCCATATCCACTGCATTAATGCACACATATAGTCACCTATGTTTTCCTTTGTCACAGGCAAGTTGCATTGAAATCGGCGAATATTCATAAGCACCGAACAAATCTTTTAAACTACAACAATAAACAGTGAAGGATTTCAAGATGCTGGAAGATCCATCAATTTGGGTGAGAGGCAGGAGCAGCAAGGCTGAGTCATGGACTGCAAGAACAAATGGACAAGCCATTCGGCCAACCATTCGCTCGTGGACTCTGTCCCCCTAGCTTCATCTAGTGAATGATAGCATCACTCACTTTTGATTCCCAATCCACAGTTTGGCAACCCTGCTAGTCAGGTCTCCCCTTAGCAAAAGCAGTACGCGCTCATCTTCCCAATAATTCATAGTTCGGCAACCCAAGCACCTCTAAATAGCCTTTCTGCAACATGTTCGGGTATAAATGGTTTAGTTGTCTTTGCATGATATATTCCCACATCTGGATATCCAAACAAGATCTGAAAACACCCCTATAATTTCTACTGGTGTATGACAGACAATCGATGCTTGTCAGTTGAGCACCCACTAAACTGCTGATTCTCATGTTGCAAATCAGATATGAACTTTTAAAAAAAAAAAATCACATGGCAACTGAAAGCACTTATATCTGTTCCAACAACAAAAACATACACAAAGAATGATGTTCCAACAATCTAATTTCAAAGTTCAAACAAGGCACCACTTTCAAGGGTCATAGGGTATCCTGTTGCCATAAATAATATAACTCACCTACCCCAGTCGCCCAAAAACAGGCCCGGCACCAGCTGCTCTCGCTACTTTTCCATCTTCTGTAACTCCATAAGCAATGCTTCCAGTGCCTGCAATCAATACACAGCCATGCAGCTTTCCCATTGTACCACTAGCCAGAGCCGCCACTGCATCATTTTCTACATAAAACTTGGCATTGTCTGGGAATAGACCCTGGAGAACAAACAAAGTTCACTTAGCAGATATACAAGAAAATGATGACTTACTATCAGTTTTGCATTTCTGCTGAAAGCTTCTTCTGATTTGTAATGACATACGCAAAATGAAAATAGTAGCACCATTCTGACAATCCAAGCATCAGAGATGTCCAAATAAATAGGCTCAATCATTTGAGCATCTTGATATCAGCATTTATTCAAGTGGAATGAAGTGGTTGCTGTGGACCACAATAATGCAACACTTCCCTTTAGGTGCAATACTCAAATACTTTTTAATTAACATAAAGAGAAAACTATACGGATCCATTCCAGCATCCTCAGCTGATCTGAAGGATGGTTAACTCCTGATACGGCTAAACAAACTGCTCGGACAGCTGAACGATCTGTGTTGGCCAATGTTAGAGCCTGTGTCATGACTTGCTCAAGAGTTTCCAAGGCGGTGCTTTCTGATGAATAGAGGACAAAGTGGTCAGTATTTCTTTGACTGAACATGGCAAGGGGGAAAAGAGATAAATATCACCCAGAAAACATTGGCCATGTTCCAATTGCATACTGTGTTACAGAATTCTGCCATGCTATTGTTTCCACATTACAACAAGGCAAGGTGGAAAAAGAAGTCAGAAAACATTTCCACGTTCCAATTGTATACTGTGTTACAGCTTACAGAAACATGGTTTGTGTACAGAACTAGAGACTCCAGTCGCACATTGGGCACAGTATTCCTTTAGAATCGTAAAGGAAGTGCAAACCACAGTGGTATCAATACAGGGGTAAATGCTGTGCTGTTTTCCCCATCAGTGGAAGTTCCCAGACTACTTTCGAAGCACCATGCTTAGCACAAGTAATGGTACTATCTCTTCAGCAACTTCATTAAATGCATGACAATTAGAACCCACATAATCGAAAAATAAGCAGGATGGACAACAAAATGGCAAAATTCTATAGAACAAAAGCTAAGTTTTCTTAAGGAAAAAAGAAGAAGAAAAATGAGCATACACGAGCACTGTTATGAAACAGTTCATCTATTTCCCTGAAACTCTCCCCAAATTGAGAAGATCCAGTATTTCGTATAACCCTTACAGCACCCGCAACTATGTATGACAAAATCAGCGGCGACTAGGCAACACCTTTCAAGGACACAAAATCCCCCAAAAATTCGACAGGGAGACCACTCGTCAATCCCCAAGATCGAATTTTGAACACGAGGCGCGCATCAGGCATCCTCTGAATGGGAAGATCTCTGGCGATTACCTCCGACGGAATTGCGGTTTGAGCAGCCGGCGACGGCGCGGGCAAGCACGGGGACGGCGGCCGGAGACTCCGGCGGCGACATTGCAGCCGGCAGGCAGACGCAGACGGTGTTGGTGGTGCCGCCGTCCACGCCCAGGATCACGCCGCCGTCAGCAAGCGCCGCGGCCGCCGTCAAGTCGCCGTTCTCATAGCCGCCCATCTCTCGCGTAGACGTCTCTCTTCTCGGGTTGCGCGAGATAGAAGCGAGTCAAAGTCTGATAGTCTGATGTATGGAAGGTTTTTATTCTAGTTATTGTTAGACCAGTTTTTGGTAACACTTTGAAACTTTCTCTGCTCCAACGGAACTTCCACATGCTCTCTCTTCATAAATACACTATCATGTTAATATATTTAACGCCCATAAAATTTTTATAAAACATCCATTGAGATTGGCATTAGTATGCGTAGTATACATAATGATATCTTCTAGTTCCTAGACTAATCAATTGTTTAGATCTATTACACTAAAAATAGCTAGCTAATAGTTGGTTGGAATGTTTGATCCATCAGCTAACAGGTGGTTGGATGATGAGTTAAAGGTGTATTTATACCTTGTTCGCTTTTAAATTAAAAAGTTCATTTCGCCTTATCACCCAACAATATTTTGTTCTCATAGAAAATCGGCCGCTGCAAATTGTTTGGGCTTAGTAACTCTAAATCTGTTAATGGAACTAATAGTTAGCAGAGTGGGGCTGTTTGGATCTACTAATACTAATTTCAGCTATTAATTTTAGTGTTAATGAAACCAAATAGGCCCAGCACTATTTGTAGACTACAAGATGGAACTAAAAGATCATATGTAAAGATTAAAAGAAGCTAATCTTAGAGTTTTTCTCAAACCGGTTACACGTTTAAAAAAAAATTAACGGACTTCAAGTCCAAATGAATAAAAAAGACTACTTCAAGATAATCATATAGCAGAAATCAATTTACCTGTTTTTCAAAACCAACTTCCCAAGATTGAAGAACAAATTTTACTATTACGCCGAGATGATCGACTAATATATATAGATCCTAAAATAAGAAGCTACACTCTTGGGAAGATTTTCATTGCGCCTTGCATAAACAGGTTAAGCCAAATAGAATTACACCCGGGAAGATTTTCAACGCACCTTGCATAAGCATGTTAAGCCTTTTTCAGAAACTAGCTAAGCAAGTTTACACATTCTGAGGCTAAATCATAATTTTTTTTGTTGGAAACTCATCTAATGTCATAGAGAACTTACAAATTACATGTGGAATAAGTTTCTAGCTAAAATAAGATCATCATCTATACATATAAGAGGATAAAAATGTTGAGGAGACACCCTCTGACCCCCACCTATTCCTCTCGTTGTCTATTTGGCGGTCATTGTCTCGCCTCTTCCAAAGAGTGAAGCATAGAAGAGATTCATACGAAGGTCTTTAAACACCACACGGTGAATGACAAGGACCCTCGGGCTTGGCTAGCCCACTAAATAGGAGGGCCCACCTAAGGCATAGAGTGATTGGACTAGAGGCCCCAAAAGTCGATAGATTCCCCTGTATATGCCTGTGATGTTCTCTCCCTTACACGGGCTAAATTGTAGTTCTATTCATCGTGCCTTGTTCTGAATGGATGATTTTGTTGAGCCATTTCCATCTTTTAATACCATTTACCTTTTATCCTCTTTAATTAACTTCACATTTACACACTCCTCTACAGGTGCTCCTCTTGCCGCTGTCTATCCTCGTGGCATGTGTTGAGGTTCATGAGGTTGGAGGATAATCCCATAGCCGATTGAGTATCTTAACTTTTTGTCTCTAATCTCTATCTTTTACAACCCCATGTTATCTAGCACTTCTCTCGATGAGATTTGTATGTGTTGTAAATGGCCTAGCTAAACCTAGAGTCCTTTATTCTTGACTTATCTTATATAGAGGTTCATGGGGTTTTTTTAGGCAAAAAAACAAGCTTTCGAACTAGCCTTGTCTGGCTGCTGGTGGGTTTTGCCGTTAGGACCTCCTTTTTCGCTGTGTACGTATCTAGTATCTCGGTTGTATATGGCCTCGAGCAATCTAAGCCTTACCAATGTGGTGGTTGAATCTAGCGCCAGACACTATGATCGATATCAATGTATTCAATATTATCATGATAATTACAATACAACCCATGCAATATATAATATCATACTTTCTATTTTCTAGGAATGTGGGTGTTTTGACAAATGTTGGTTGCCAATGCTAGTAAGGTGAAATCAATAGCAACAATCAGTTATTCCCTCCATTCTACTAAGTTATAATGCCTCCTAGTCTTTTTTAGAAACATTATTTTTACTATCTAGACATAGTGTATATCTAAAGCTATAGTAAAAACTAAAAAAAAAATGTCTTATAATTTAGAATGAGGCGAGTATCATATTCCGGCCTATTTCAAATTATAAGTCTTTTTGATCTTTTGGTAATGATACATTAATTTTATTATGCATCTAGATATAATGTCTAAAAAAACGACTTATAATTTGTAATCTAAGGTAGCATCATGGAAGCCAAAGTTGTTCGATTGATCTCATATTTTTGTTATCTGCTATATTTTTTTTTCTTTTGAAAAAGACTCGATAAAGTTTACTCCTTTTTTTTTTTGCAAAAAGAAAAAAAAAAAAAGATGCAGCAGCCTATACATGCGTTGTGCCTGCTCTTGTTTCTAGTAGAGTAGTTGTGGTAAAACTTTAACCAGCCACCTGTCCTGTAGTTGGGGACTTGGAGCAGGAGCTGCGCAAGCCGGCGATGGGAATGCCATGCCAAGAGCGTGATGCTGCAAAATGGGGTCCTCCCTCCGTCCCTCACTCCCCGGTGAAATCTCGAGAATCTACGGTCAGCAACGTTGTAATTTTCTGCTGCAGAAATCGCAATTCCACATGCACTCGCTTCTACACAGTAGTTGTGTGCACACATTTCTGGACTGGAATTGAATACCTTCACGCCACAGGCGTTTTCCAGAACTCTTCATCCTCTGCATCTGCATGCACATTGTCTGTCTGGTGAAGCTGTCTGTCTGCTGCACCTGCTCATGTTCCTCGTTCTGCCTCTAGGGATCGATCACAGCCTCTGCGTGTGCCCTTCCATTCTCCTTGTCCGTGTGTGCTCTTGTTTGCTCTGCTCCCCTCTGCTCACACACTGATGAACGTGCACTGGTGCCTGCGCGTGCACAACACTCTGAATTCATTCAATCAATGCCTTCATGCCTCAAGCATTTTCCAGAACCTGCATTGCCAGTTTGCCAGGGCCCGGCGCCCTAATAAATTGTTGGCAAATTTTGCTCAGAGACGCTAAACAACGGTGTTATTTGCCGCTTGACACCCAGCTTGATAATTGGCAAATACACCGTTGTTCCAGCGGGTAATTTATTAGTTTGTCAAGTCCAGCAGCTGTACCATGCTACCCAACGAATGGACATTATATTCGTTTTCAATTGGTCAGTTAATATATTCTCCAGCAATACCAAAAAAATAGGTAGGGGGCTCCCCTTGCTGACCTTCAGAAAAAAAAAAAAAATCTCCAGCCTAGCTTAACGAATGGACATGATATTCGTTTTCAATTGGTCAGTTAATATATTCTCCAGCGCCTAGCTTATGTCACCAAAATATATTGGAACCACTAGGCGAGAAGGCTATCATGACCCTTAAACGGTTGCCTTAGGCCTCGAGCATCTACTACCATAAAAAAAAAACATGTAAATCTTATTTTCTAAAGAGTTAAAGATTCTTAATTTTAACTAAATATAATTTAAAAGTATTGATATTTATAATGTGTAATAAGCTTCTTATAAATTATTCATATAGAACATCTTCTATAAACTTAGTTAAAGTTGAAGATCCTTTGACTTATTGTGAAGCGAGATTTATATGCTCTTTTGGGATGGAGGAGCAACTTCAATTTTGGTATTTTTTTTTGAACTAAATGAAAGCTTCAATGATTTTTTTTTCTAAAAAACTTCGATTGGGTTGTGTAAACTTGCAGCATGGGATTTGTTTGATATCTACCTGTACTTGCAGCTTTCGACCGGGGATCCTCTCTCTGCTTAAGTTCAGCCAGGGATTTTCAAACACCTGATACATTCGCCATGTTCATTTATTTTATTAGCCGGACTTATCACCGCTCAAATAATATTTTTCTCTCATAACAAATCAGTCGGTTTATCAGCCGAATTATGTGACCAATCATTGTGTTATTTTCTAAAAAAAAAGAAGTAAACAATTTGAATGTACGCAATGAAAACCAAAGACGACAAGCAAACGTGCAACATATGAACCAGTCTTCACCTGGATTTGATGTACAGGGCGCATCGGGGCAGAAAAACCGCCGCCTCACGCTGCTTGCTGATCTTCCTCTCCCTCCCAGATCTTCCAGATCTCCGGCCGGTTCGTTCCCAATGTCCGCCGAAATTCTCCACGGAGTTCGCCATCGAGATCGTCGACAGCTGCCTTCAAAGGAAGTACAGGCAGATTTTCTCGGAGAATATGCGAAAGAAGTCCGAGCCTGAGATCACAGCTGCCTGCTTGGTGGGGGGTTAATTGGACAAGGATCACATTCAAGCCTGACCTTGCAAAGTTTCACATGACACACCTTGATGATGATGCCGTAGCGCTCATGAGGAAGCGAGTTGTTGATATGGTAGCCTTTCTAGGCATGACCGTACAGGTTGTGCTTAATGGCCAGATGATTCAACGGTTACGGTGCTTTTCCGATTACGTCTTATCTCCAAACCGCTTCAGAAGGCAGGAGAGAAGTGCTCTTTAGGATCTGCCAGAGGGTTAATGATCAGGTGGAGGTGTGTGTGACTCAAAGTGAAGGACTTTCCAGCTAGCAGGTCAGCTTTGCAAACAAATTTGCAACTACTGGGCACTAGGCTAGTCGAAATGAAAAGGTGACGTCAGCCGGACACTAGGCTAGTCGAAATGAAAAGGTGACGATATTCTTAAGACGACAAACAAAGATGCTACAGGTTAATGAAAGGACTGAAAGGTACTAAAGAAGGGATGCAGTTGCACGCCAAGTAAGATAAGGTTACGGGTAAAACGGTGTTTGTTCAAAAGTATACGATATTCTTAAGATGACAAACGAATGCTACAGGTTAGTGAAAGGACTGAAAGGTACTAAAGAAGGGATAGATGCAGTTCAGCAGTTGCACGACAGGTAAGATGAGGCTACGAGTAAAAGTGGTGTTCAAAGACAACCGACAATAAGTATACGATATTCTTAAGATGACAAACGAAGATGCTACGTGGTTAGTGAAAGGACTGAAAGGTACTAAAGAAGAGGAGCCAGAGTTCGATGGCAAGCACCACGGGTTAAGATGCCCGACCTGCGCTCACCCGGTTTTCTCCTAATAAAATTTCATTGCCTCTCACGGTGGATCCAATAAAGGGAATGCGATGCCGCCAAGCCAAGATATGGGATGAAAAAGGACGCCGAAAGTGATCCGAAGTGTAGCTATAGGTTTGTTTGATACCATGGTGTGAGTGTGGTGTGTGGGGGTAGCGTTTGCGTGAGGTACATGAGCGATACTATATGGCCAAAAAAAAAAAGGTACTAAAGAAGGGATGCCGCTAACGCTAGGTAAGATGAGGCTGCGGTAAAAGCGGTGGTTCAAAATAGCGGGCAATAAGTATATATAGGACCAAAAAAGAAAGCAAAAGAGATGAGTTAAAACTAAGTTACACCGACGCCAAAGATGTATATATATAGGGCCAACAAAAGAAAGTAAAAGAGATAAGTTGAAGTTATTGATTAAACCGACACTTAAAGATAGTCGGCAAGTATATATAAGGTCAACAAAAAAGCAAATAGATATGTTGAAGCTACTGGTTAAAGCGATGCACAAAGATAACCGTCAAGTATAAAGCAATCAAAAGAAAGCAGAAGTGATCAAGTGAAACCGTTGGTTAAAGTGGCGTTCAAAAGCCTGCTCTAGTATATATCGTTGTCCGCCCTTTTGTTGGTGTCTTTAAGTAAGGATTCTATATTAGTTCTCGTTAGAAATTGTTTATATGTAATCATTTAATTATGAAATCTAGTTGATTCTTATGAGGCTTGTCATGTAATAATTGTATGGCTCTGGCTCTGGCTAAATCTAGACTACTTACTGTTGTGAACCTTTTTTTTTATGTGTGCATTGTAACTTTCCATTCTTTTTAATGGAAAATGTGCTTAGCTAGGCAAACCTTGAAAAAAAATGACGACCGGTTAAATATTCCCTGCTGACCTTGTTACTATTCGAGAATGGTGAATGAAATCAACTCATGGTTACTAGCAATTCTCTCACATGACGCACATGACCTGCACTTACTACTACGCCAAGTCATCCATCATTCGCATTCACGCGTGCCGGACGGGTTCCCCGTGACGCCACGCCCACGTGTGCATGCGGGCCCCACGCCTCTGGCCACGTCAGCTTTCCCTGCCCGTTCGAAATTCAAAAGCCTCCTCCTCTTGACGCGTGGCATATAAACTCGAGGCGGTTGCCGCGTCGGCTGGTTGCCTTCGCCTCCCTCCTTCCACGCGCGCGCTTCCGTTCGCCACCTCGCGGCGTCGGCGCAGGGCGCAGGGCGCAGACCAAAGCAGGCGGGGCCGCTAGGGTTCTGCGCCGCCCGCGTGGCTTCGAGTTCGCCGAGGTGAGCGCTCCATCCTCTCATCTGATCCCTCCGGGACGGCGCGCTCATCCTGCGGGACATAATCATCACGACACAGGACGCACGCAGGTGTGCGAATCGCCGCATTCCTGAACGTACTGGTGCAGTCCCTGCCTCGCGCGCGCGCACGCCAGGTGTTCGACGGAAGTTGGGCCCCGCCGCCGCGACCAATGCCGAGCGGCGGGAGGCGGCTGCCGCCGTGGACGTCGCCGAGGAGCGTGGGGGCGGGGGCGCCGAGGTGGAGCCCTGCTGCTGGTACGCCCGCGGCCGCGGGCGGACCGCGCCCGGCCCGGGCTACGGACGCCGCCAGTGAGCGCGGGTTGCTTCGGCACGCGCGTGACGCCGCCGACGAGCGGGCGGTCACGCGTCACGCCGCCAACGAGCGTGGGGTCGCGCGTGACGCCGCCGTCGACCGGGGATGCTCGTCGCGGCCGCCCAGGCCGCCGCTTTCGCTGGATTCGCCCTACGTGCGGGCCAAGCAGGCGCAGGTAACTGATCGTCGGCCATACCATTTCGGTCATGTTTCAGTTCAGAACTGAGCATTACACGACTACATGTAGCAATAATGGCCAGCAATTAGTCGTAGCTTTCAGCTCACGCATGGGACTAGCGACTGTCCCATTAAATGGTTTAGGCATTTCTCGTACACAATGTTATGTTGAATCGATACGTTCCACAACCAGGCCTTTAACACTTATGTCAAGTCTTCTACCTTGTCTGTAGCAAAGATTTCCATTTTTCGCATGCATGTGTGCCTAATTTCTGAAGAATGAATTGGATTTTCTCCAACTTTCTAACGTGCATGTATTCCCAGTTTAAACCCAGGAGGAAATGTGGCTTCCTTAACTTAAGTGCTAGAGTTTTTTTTTTTCAAAGAAACCTCTTTGAAGAGAGCACGGAGGTCCTGCAATTCACTTAAGAAGAATAAAATTGACCCGGTTTGTAAGGGAAACTAGGCCCAAAAACCTTACAACCGCATGGTGATTAGGAGGATTACGTGCCAAAGTCTACTAGGTTTGCTCAATTGTTGAGACTGGCAATGCAATGATCGTCTTCAGACTGTTAAAGTCCTTAACATCTAGTTATCTACTTAAAGTATCAATATATATGTGATGTTGACCTAATTAATTACTCAAATAACTCTAATCCTCAGCTAATTCATGCCCTGCAAGGTGCATTATGATGTCATTTGGTATTTGGTACTCTGTGTATGCACTATACTGCAGGCTTGGGGCTTGCCCTCCTGTTTTGTCTCAAAAAGAAAAAAGAAAGTGTTTGCAGACTCAAGGGTAACACATTGGGCGAGAAGGATGTATTATCCTTTAAGGAAAGCCCCATTATTGTTTTAGGGTATCATATTACCATGTTGTAACAAAACACCAGGAAATTGTTCTGCACAAACACAATTGTAGATTGAGCAAGCATTGCCAGGAAGCGAGAAATTGAAACCAAAATACTGTACCTTCTGATTATGCATCTTATTACCAGAAGCCTGCTGTACCAATAGATTGGATTGACACTATTAAGTCAAGATTTTTATGTGCACTGGCATCAGCCTTTTTTTTAATTGTGGATGTTCATTTAAAAATTTGCATTTGGATCCTGAACATAGGAAGTACCATAAGCTGAATATGCAGATTTTTATGTTTCCTTGTGTTGTTTTTGTTATTCCAGATAGTTGAAAAAGACCCAGACAAGGCTGTTCCATTGTTTTGGGCAGCTATAAACAGTGGTGACCGGACTGAGAGTGCATTGAAGGATATGGCCAATGTACTGAAAACAAGCAAATCGGGCTGAAGAAGCCATCGAGGCAATAAGATCCTTTCGTGATCGGTGTCCCTATGAAGCTCAGGATTCCCTTGACAATATTCTTCTAGACCTATACAAGGTATATTGTTTATCCTTTCAAAGAAAGATGTTCATTTTTATAAGCTAAGAGTTTCTCTGTAGCTCTGTTGGTTTGGTTATGCAGATATTTTTTTCTTTTGAAAACTTGGTTAGGCAGATACATATTGAACACATTCACATTGTGCAATGCGAATGAGTCATCTTAAAATAATTCCTTATCACATGAATTTTGGATGAAAATGTCACTAATATATTTCTTCTGAAACTAATAATTTTCATGTTAAACCAGAAATGTGGTAGGACAGATGAGCAGATCGAAATGCTGACAATAAAGCTGCGAATTGTTGATGAGGAGCTAGCTTCTGGTCGGTGGAAAACAAAACTGTCTAAATCTCATGGAAGAGTAGTCTACCTTTCTCTCAGAGATGAAAAAGCAAGGTACTAGAAATCTTTATATTCCCATTTGAGATTTGACTTTTAAACACTATTCAATCTAAGTTCCTTGTTTCTTACCAAGGTTATTGGGGAACCTTGCTTGGGCCTATATGCAGTCCGAAAATTATGAGGAAGCAGAGATGCTCTACAGGTACATTTTGAGTTCATTCTCTAAAGTTTTCTCAAATGGCACATATTGCAGATGGATCTATAATCCCTCTGCAACACTAAGCGTGTGAACGGCATACCTGCATACGGTGTGATGTGTGCACCTCAAAAGGTAAACAAACTAATTCTGGCTACTATTGACTTGGCACAGGCAAGCTCTTGCTATAGAAGCTGACTACAACAAAGAGTGTAACTTGGCCATCTGTTTGATGAAGACTGGAAAGTTGGCTGAAGCTAAATACCTGATTCAAGCCATACCTTACAACTGTGATGATGAAAGTCATGTTAAGTCTCTCTCCCGGGCTACTAAAATGCTTAGGGAAATTGAATTGCAATCACTCCCCTCGCCCATAACTCAGGCGAAGTCCAAAGAATCACGGATTTTTCTTGCTGATGATGTGGAGATGCTTGTAGATCTACATCCACAAACACTATCAACTCCTTTGAGTGAACTGAAATATAAAGAACCACATATTTCAGTTTCACAAAATGCAGAGAAGCATGAGAATTGCAATTCATGGCTTCCATCCCCCAATAACTCAGTTGAGGCGTGAAGAACCACACATTGTGGTTACTGCTGGTGCAGAAAAGAACAAAGGCTTTGGAGAGTTCAAGATCTTTTCTCGACTGTTCAATGATGCTGCTACACCTCATTCAATACTAGAGAAACTACGAAAGAGGCTAGTTAAAGAAGCACCAAAAATCAGTATTCAGGATCAGATTCAGACTCCTACTCAAACTGCATGCTTGCCAAACTCTGAAAGAAACCTAGATGCTCCCCATGCAAGAAGGGAAGCTATTGACCAAAGGTGTTAAAAAAAACATGGGCTGACATGGTGGATGAAGAGGAACAACAAGTGATGACAAACCATGTGCTGACATGGTGGCGAAGGATGAACAGCAATTGGGTGATGGCAAGTCAACACTTGATAATGGGTGTGGGAAGTACTGAACAAAACGAGAGCAGTAAGCATGCAAGTAAGCTGGAGTACAGAACACCGTTGTCCTCTCAAGAAAGCAGGACCCATCAAAGACCAGTCATGGGTGGTCAACTGCAAGGTTCTTCAGCAGGTTCATGGAGACGCAACGATTCCAAAATTTCCATGGATAAGAACTTGAACTGGGATCTTGTGAAGACTGCTCCAACATGGAACAAGCATAAGGTACAGGACCACAACAATCGGGTTTGGCAAAGGCTTGACACAGCTCATCCCCATGAGAGAGCTTCAGGCACGAAGCAAGTACCACGGAGAAGCAACACATCTCAGCGCGCTCTTTTTCCTGACTGGAAATCAAAGGGTGAAGGACATGGCCATGGTTATGTTCCGTTTGATGATAACGAACACTCCCAGTGTTCCAAGATTGAGGCCACTCATCGCTGGCATAATAATGAGGCAAGTACAGGGTCATGGAGGCCACAGAACCGTCTGCGGGTCTTCCAGGAAATCACAAATGAGATCTACCAAAATGTTGTGTAACTATGTCCTTGTTCCTTGCTGTCGATGGAAGTTCTCCTTTCCATCAATATGTGTTTGCACTCAAACTACAGATGGGATCTGTGAAATAGTTCCTTGTACACAGTTTTCTGCTTCAATTGGTCTGTTTTTGAGATTCAGCATATATAGCTACAGAAAACTCTGCGAATATCTTCACAGCCCACCATTCATACTTTTGGCACGTCGATGGATCATGATATCTGTATATATTTTCTTTATCACTAGTGTGCCAAAATATCTCTAAAAAATGGTGGTCTGTCTATCAATTCCTCAGAGTGGTCACTATTTTGTGATGCGAATCTTTTCCTTCCCTGCAATGTGGCTTACCATGAAATTGCTTGGACTCTTGTCACTACTATTTAGATGCTAGTACATGGTTCCATCTGTGGCTGGACATCTCCTGCATAATGGGGTGCTGCAAGATCTGAGTTTGCTCCCTCCTCTTGTCCACTGCAGGAGCAAGCAATGGAGGGCACTGCAGTTTGCAAATGGACACAGGTGCAGCTGCTGAGCAGCCTCCTGCATCTGCATAGTGCTCATTCCTGTGTCATTTTCTAGCTTGTCTACACACTGGAGCCTGACGGATTCCATTACTGCAGCTGGTCTGGGTGTCCTAACATGGTGGTTGTCCTTCCTCAGGGGCAGCAATGGCTGGCCGGCAGCCTTGAGCTTCATCTGCAATCTGGACTTGGGCCCCAGGGCCGAGGCGATGCTGCCAGCTCAGCTGTCATAACTAGTAGCACCTTGTCGGCTCTTCAGCGAGGGCGACAAGGCTGCCGGCGAGGCAGCTCGCCTCGCCCGCCGGCGCCAGGGTTTGGCCTCAATAATTCTGGTGCATGATTGTTGGATTCACATATGGAGAAGCTGTCTACCTGCTGAATCCTCGTCCTGGTGCTTGTTTATATACACAACCATCTCTATATGTCATCGATCTGCACGTCTATGAATGGTAAGATGCTCTTCTTCAACCTCTCGATCATCTGTTAATGAATGGGTGCAATCATATGTGTCCCAGATTTTGGAATCCGAAGCTAGTCACAATTGCTTCAAGCACATTTCTCTTGTGAGATGTGATACATGTATATACTGACCAATATGTGTGCACTGCGTGGTCAGTGTGAGCAGTGACCGCTGCAGCAATGGATGCATGCATTTGCAGGTAGGGTTGCACAGCACAGGGCACGTGAGATCTCTCACACACACTCATCTGAGGTACACACAATTACTGCTATATAAACTGTGCAGCCGTCAGAAGTGACAGCCGGCCGACGGGCTGGCCTTGGTGACTGATGAGTGATGGTACGCCGACCATTACCTGAATCATCTGTGGATGGCTTTTTTCAGGGCGACTACTATATGGGCAACTGTTCTACCGGCTCAATCATGCAGGGCGGCCAGCCTTCTTCTTCAGTTAATTTCTGGACAGGTAGAGAGAGAAGACACGGTACAGTGCGATTTTCACGTGCTGGTACTGTGATGGAGAGGTAATTGGCAACTTGCACTTTACAGTCGTGAAGCCTCATGCATGTCGAGTGGTAATGATAGATGACATTCAGAGAAATCGGTAGCTTCATTCTGAGGAAATTTGCACTCAATTCAGACTTGCATGTATGATTGATTGAATGAATACATTATGCATACGCAGATCTATCTAAATTCACTGCCTGTTTGGATCCACCCAACTAAAGTTTAGCAGCTAAAATTTCAAAGCTAAATCTTAGCCGGCTCAAAGTTCACCAAGCTAAACTTTAACTACGGTATTTGGATCCTTTAGCTAATAGACTCAGCTAGTAACTAAATTTAGCCAGCTAAATAAGTTTAGTTGGTGGATCCAAACATGCGTCGAGCCTTTTTTCTTGCCGACAAAATGAATGAAATAATTACATCGCAATGGCACATTATTGAAGATATACAAAACCGCCAGCCATGTGCTCTTTGAACAGCATGCGATCAACTCCTCAAATGCTGCTATCAGCTGTTCATTTGGTATCCTGCTGCCTGCACAGTGAAATAGTAGCTCAGGGTTTCAAATACAAAATACAAGCCTTAACAGTTGTATGAAATCATTTGGATTGATTCTCCATATATAACTTGGACAAACTCTGTAAATCAAGGCAGTCATGATTTATTTATGTTCCACCCTTTGAGGACACTTGTGACATACTTGGTGGTGTTTACTGTGGTTATCTGAATCTTGCTTCTTGCTTCTTGCTAAACCGTTTGAACCAAGCCTTCCATTGGCCTTCCCCAGAAATCATTTCCATCTGACACGTAGAGTAATAAACATGTCAGTAATGAGATAATGGCATTGCCAATATTTTGAAACAAAATGCTATTAGTTTCATACACTTTAATGCCTTGTAGACTACCCTTACCCGTTTCATAATTTAGATTCTTATATGCTTGCAATGCAAATCAATACAAATTTAAAAAAATCAAAAATGCATTAGAACAATATCTAACAGTCCTGTAATAAACAATCAATGAGTCCCTCCCTATTAATTATTGTTGTGGGTAAGTAACTACAGAAAATGAATTTGGATATTTATTTGATCGAAGCCATGCAAATCTTCCAATGAAAAATTCGTTTAAATAATGGATATCAGAAAACAGTCATGGATAATTGAAAATAATTAGCACTTATTATCTGTAAAGGTTAATGAATAATATTTGTTTGAATGTGCAGAAAACAGCCTTCCTAAATGCCATAAAACCAAGCCGCATGAGATAAAAAAATGTGTCATAGAGAGGAATACCATCCATACAAATGGTACAAGTAGGCGATAAATACGAATAAACTAACTTTTGAAAATAAGCGAGATGAGAAAATGGTTTGAAAATGTGGTTGAAAATAGAGAACTAGGAGATCAAACAAACACACCATAGAAAGGAAGTCATATATATACAATCATACAAATGGGCAAAAATACAAGTAAACTAACTTCGAAAATAATAAGCGATAGGAGAGGTTTCAAAAATAAGCTCGGAAATAGAGAAGCAAGAGATCAAATAAACACACCATAAAGACGAAATCATACATATACAATCATACAAATAGGCGATAATAAACTAACTTTGAAAATAAGCGAGCGAGAGGAGAGAAAGGGTTCGAAAATGAGCTCGGAAATAGAGAGATATGCTTGGCACCATGCACGCCATCCATTGTAGGCAACCATAGGTATCAAGCTGTTGCTCTAGATGAGTGGCATACAGGGAGCCAGGCACATCCCAATGCAAAGCCTTCATATACAAATCACCTTTACTTACTGTCTATAGAGAATCCCTATAGAAATATATAGAACCCTTGCTGCACATCCTGATCGATCTCAAAGCTTCATATATATAAATGTGCCATAGCATTGTTGCCAATGCATGCTGTACACCATGCAGAAAGATACATGGTTTCTATCACTAGTGTTCTGGTGGTGATGACTGACATGTATGAATATAATGGATGTGATGAAGGGAGGAAGTAGAGGCGCCCGCCCTTATATAGGTCGTGATGTGTAGGACGGGATAAAAAAAAACTGCAGATAGGCAATGGAGAATTAATTCATGGTCTTCCGAAAACTGCTCCACAGTATTTACCATTGGTAAAAAGGGGGAAGACCACTGTACTAGAAGCTAGCTAGCTCTGCACAAAGCAACATGCATGCATGAACCCAGCTGGTAAGGATCATGTGGCAATGGCATGCATAATTAGTACCTTGCTGAAAAAAAAGAGCTC
The DNA here is from genome assembly GCA_015844335.1 of Chrysopogon serrulatus. Lineage (NCBI taxonomy): Eukaryota > Viridiplantae > Streptophyta > Magnoliopsida > Poales > Poaceae > Chrysopogon > Chrysopogon serrulatus. Next base: position 524,517 of record JADLZL010000921.1, read on the forward strand.
TGCATCATTTTTTTTTCTTCTAATAGAGTAAATACAAGTCCAGTATTTCTAGAGCAATGACAAAAAGAAAATTTATTTTTTCTGCTAAGTTACGATAACACGTCATATTTAGTTCAGTGATAACCTGTGAAGGAAGATGCCGGTGGTATATATACATACAATTCTTGAGAGTCTGTACATAGAAGGGATGGTGAGGAGAGAACTAGGCCACTTCAAAATTAATGCTAAAAACCACTTATAAAAAACTACACAAGTTCTATCTAGATGTATACTAAGTTTTTCTAAGTGTGTTGCTATCTCTAACGTAAAAGAGCTTTACATCCAGGTTCGAAACCTATCAACTAACCTAACAAGCCACACCAAGGAATTTAAGAATGTAATTATGGAATATTAACGGTTTGGGAGTGCTAAACTTCGACAGTGTTTTTCCCAAGGTATAAAAAAACTCAGTCTTTTCACCGGTCCTCGTTGGAGCCTCCTATATTGTAAGGTCCAAGCTCGGGTCAAATAACTCAACGGATTTTTCATGGGCCTTCTCTACTCGCAAAAGTGAGTCTTTGCTAGCCAAGCTTCCCCAGACTGCCCTGTCGTCTTCCACTATGTGGGCTTCATCCAAAATGGCACGTGCCTCATGACGCTTATACATTATCGGCGACCACTCCACAAACACAGTTCGAGGGTCTCATCAGAGACACATGTGTGTTCTTGTACAGATAATCAAACATGTTTTTTTAAGGAAAAATTTATATGAAGTTTTTCACAACGCCTTGCATCCGCATGAAGCCTCTGATTCAATCTACTAATTAGAGATTTAACTTAGCTTGCATCAACAACTGCAGCCAACTAAGCACTTTTTATTCTTATAGAATACGGTTCCACTTAACCTATTTTCACTCATTAGAATATACGATACGATATCGATGTAACTTGTCCTTAATTATTTGCCATTTATTACCTTTGACCCTGTGTATCAAAACTTGTACTAGCAAGAATGACCAAGAGACCCAAGATACTGAGTAAAACGGAATCAAAGCCACCTCTTCGCAAGTTATTAAAAAAAAGTTAAAAAAAAAGCCACCTTCGCACAACTCGACAACAGCCCAAGCAAAAGGGAGACCAGGGCCTTGTTTAGATGGGAGGAAGAGAGAGATTGAAAAGTCACATAGCAGTTCGTTTGTATTTGGTAAATATTGTCCAATCGTGGCCTAACTAGGCTCAAAAGATTTGTCTCGTGATTTACAACCAAACCATACAATTAGTTATTTTTTTACTAACATTTAATGCTCCATATATAGGGTAGAAATTGATGTGATGGAGAGAGATTGAAAAGTCCTGTAGCATTTCGTTTGTATGTGGCAAATATTGTCCAATCGTGGCCCAACTAGGCTCAAAAAGATTCGTCTCGTGATGTACAACTAAACTGTGTAATTAGTTATTTTTACTTATATTTAATACTCTTTACATGCGGGTACAAATTGATGTGATGGAGAGAGAGTGAAAAAACATGGAAGTTGGGAGGTAATCTAAACAAGGCCCTGGTTAGCCCACTTTGCGTAAAGTTCGCCGCACACTGGGGGAGGCCCTCCGTTTTTTTTTTCGAATTACACATATGGGCCGTACGCTCACAATACCGGACACTCACACCTATAAATATATGCATGCAAATCTTACCACTATAATCATATATCTGTAAAACTGCGTCGCGGATCTCAAGATTGAAGAAGTCACCATACACTACGGTTCGTCAAAGCCTCTTTGCCAGTGCTTCTTTTTTTGCCAAGTTTTTTTTATCTTTGGCACTCGGCAAAAAGCCGGATCTCGTAGTGATAGCTACATCACTGTCGACGGGAATGTCGTCTACCCTTTGAAACATAACGCGTTAAATCCTAGAACAAAACTAGAAAAAATAAAATCACTCCTCCCTAGGTTAGATTTTAAAATAGAATAATGAGTTGTAAGCTTTGTGATTAATATACTCCATCCATTCCAATTTATAAGACATTTTAATTTTTTTTAAATATATATAGCTTTTACTATGCTCTTAAATATCTAAGGATACATAAAAAAAGCTATGTATCTATCTAGAAAAGATAAAATAATTTATAATTTGGATTGGAGGGACAATTGTGATGTCACTAGTTTTAAAAACATATTGCTACACCATTCATGTCATGTCTTACTGCCCAAGCCTGAGACTGCACGTCTCGACTTGGGCATGACTTGGCGTGTGTGGATGCGTGGCTCGCCTTCCACCTCTTTTATTTAACCGCATAAGTAAGGTACATAAAAAAGCCACGCGTTTAAGTCAAGTCAAATTTCATGTGCAGAGATAATTCTTTATTTCACCTAGCATCAATTATGTCGTCTTAGAATATGATTTAATTGAAATAAGATGGGGCCAAACCTAATAAGTCTAAAAAAAAAAGATATCTAGCTCATCATTATCTAGACTATATATCGTCCGGGTGAACGTTTAACAAGTTGTATATATATGATTTTGATTTTGTGGCTACCAGCAAGGAAAGGGCTTATAGATTTCAATAGAATTGTTGAGGAATTCCAGACCTGGTTCAGAGAGATCGACTACGTAGCATGTGGGACGTCGACGGAATGTTCGGTTCACACGCGCATAAATAAACTGAAAGCCATGACCAGTAGCCGGCCGGCCGGTATATGTATATGATCACACATGATGCATCTTTCTACCCGTCGATCGAGATCATATCTGTCGCAGAAGAATATATGTACATGTGTAGTATATATTATCTATATATCTCTGCGTTTCACACAAGAGTAGAGGATGAGTACGTTTTGACTGTCTCCTGATCTGATTCCGTCTCCGATCGGCCGCGGGATTTGTACGTAGTAGTAGTAACCAATGCATATGCATCCACGCACGCATCAGCATGTAGGATGAGGAACCTGAATCTGATGCGCACAAGTATTCTGGTACACACATGCATGAACACACAGATTATATTCCATCTGTTCCGCGTGGACGAGGACGATGAGTCATATGACTATCGGTAAGCACGTCGATGATGTTGCAGCTGGGCCAACAGCTGTGTACCTGCAATTTTTGACCGAATGATATTTCCAAAAAAAAAAAAAAAATACCGGATGATATATCAACGAACGATCGTACTGTGGTAGTGACCGAGAACAATAGTATACTGGTACTCCTTCCGTGCCCAAAAAGGGTCATTCACTTCTCAAAAATCAATAGTTTTAACTTTGACCAAATATATTTAATAAAATATTGTCATTTATATGGTACTTAATTAGTATTATTAGGTAAATTTTTGGATATACTTTTATAATAAACTTATTTAAAATATAAATATTGTATGTATTTTTATAAATTTAGTCAAAGTCAAAAAAAAAATTTATTAGCATGATTCTCATAGCTACTCCTTTTTAGAGGAGGGGTACGATCAGTGTGTGCATCATTGTCAGGTAGAGCCACTACAATAGAGCATAGGAGTAGTATAGTTTAGGTCTGCACCTCACTTTTTAAGTTCTAGATAGACTTCGAAAGAGTGTTCATGTTGCTAACTTAATCAATCAACCTTAAGTTCCGCCGGCTCTCCCCCTTCTAAAAAAAAATAACCATATTTTTTTAGGGATTGTGTACTATATTAACCGCCCTAAAAAAATGAAAGGTGATTGTAAAAATAATCTGTGTAGCAGTGCAACAGTGATGAAGATCTTATAATTTTTTTATTTATTTGAGGAGGAAGATCTTATAATTTACTTCCTACGTATAAAAAAGTGTCATTTTTATTTTTCAGACACTCCATTTGGTCATTTGTCTTATTCAAAAAAAATTATACACATTATAATATAAATAAATCATTATTAAAGTATCACTAATGATAAAATAAATCATAATAAGATAGTTGGTGTTTGTACAAAATTTTTTAAATAAGACGAATGGTCAAACATTAAGTCCTAAAAATCAAATGATATTCTTTTTGAAACGAGGAGAGAGAGTAGTTTCTTGTGAACATTTCACAGTTGTGTGTAACACTAATTTGAAAATTCTAATGAAGTCTCTTCCATATCTCGTTGTACCGAGAAAATATTCTCCAACTTGTAATAGACCGTACCTTTCATCGTTCCAAAGAAATAATGCTATTCTATGCTATTTTTCCACGGAAAAAGACCTTTTTCTCATTTTTTTTTACATATACTTATCGTCTACGAGATGATCTGATCTGGGGAATATTTGATTGAATGTAAAGTGACCTTTTGCCACGTAACAAGTCTCATCCTTTCCTCTCTTTTTGCCATTGTTTACAACTGATCTTGCTTCTCTTGGAGACCTAACTATGAAAAGGTATTCTAATTCATGCCCTAATTGATTCTGAACTTCACTAATTTAGTTTTGTTTTAGGAGAATCAAATCCAAAAATATATCTCACAGGAAAAAAAAATCTAACATATATAAATTATAAGTTTCCTCACCAAAAAAAAGGGCAAGTCCATCTACCAAATTATAATACACAAGCTCCCCGGTGGATAAGTTGTGATGGTTCGATGCCACATAAGTAAAAGATGAATTACTTTACATAGGTTTTATTTATTTATTTTACACATGGGCACCAAATGTCATTGTCTACTCGATCTAATGACACAGAAGTGTGATTCACTTTGGACACCGGTACTATCATAACTCTTAACTATTATTATGCATTTATTTTAAAAAAGGAAAATAGTTGGTGCTAATTTTTCATATATGCATTACAACCTTGGTATATATATACTCGAACTAAGTGTCACGACATGGGTCGATCACGACTAGGCCTAGATATTTAGCTAGCCCGACTCAGTTTGGTTTGGCTCGTTATGACTAATGAGCTAAATTGCTTGCTCAGCTCAACTTGGCTCGACCAAAAGCTCGAGCTAGCTCCATTTGATTCGCATGATAGGGGAAAATACAAAATTAAAACTACCTTACATTCCAATGAATCATACGTCATATTTGGCTTTGGTTTCGGTTGGATCTTGAGCGGCTTGCGAGCTGGCTCGAGTTGGTTCGTTATAGGCAACGAGCTAAAATCTTGGCTCATTTCGGCGAGCTAACGAGATTTTTTTGTGTTTTCGTCTAGCCTTAGTCACCACATAACATTTGCGGAACACTATCTTTTTAAATGAAGATCGATAATGGCTGAAGGTTGAGGTAGGAATGCGACGAATTTTGGATGAGCTCTGGTTTAAGACTGATGCTTGCGCTTGGTGCTAAATAAGCTCTAGTATATACATGGTCTTCAGAAATCTCTTCATAGCAAAGGGCAGCAGCCCAGATTCACCTCAGGAAGCTCCGCCAGTGTTCAGATTGCTAAGATTGGCTAGTTTGGATGCCTCCATGAAGCTCCACCGGTGTTTAGGGCCGCTAAGATTGTCTAGTTTGGATGATCTTGTACTATCTTGATGAGTACACAATGAGGGATTAGGTTTAAAGGTGTTTGTAATGTAAGGTTTCAAGTATTACAACTAAGAACTACTTACCTGTTTATATTCAGGTAATACCACTTTACAGATCAGGTTCATATTTATCATGGAGAGTCTATCTCTTGAAGTTGGGGGATTTTCTTCCATTTTAATAAAAGTAACTCTAAAGGGAGTAAGGGTCTGTTGGACACATAGGGCTAACGTACTGTTAGCCAACTAATTTTAGTCTTTAGTCCATCTAAAATAGGAAGTTAACAGGCAGACTAATTTTTGTTAGCACAATTCTTAATTAGTTGTCAGCTACCTAGTCCTAGCTAATTTGGATTAATTTTTTTCCTTGTCTAATACTCCAGATATTCATATATCGGTGGCGGTTCAAAACCTCTCTTCAGTGGTGGATTTTAAACCGCCACAACTAAAAAAATGGTAGTGATGTGAGATGGTCATCAGTGGTGGTTCTTTTAAACCACAAGTTATGCAGGGTCATTAGTGCAATTCTAGAACAGCTAGTGATGTGATTTTCAAAAATCATGATTTTAAATCTAAAAATAGCAAAAAATAATTTCACCAGCCTAGTCAACCGCTACTTTTTCAAGTCAAGTACTTTTTCATCAAATCATGTGCATGCGGCCGGTAGAATTCAAACATGCAACCTCTCTCGCGCGCATACCCTCCTCTACCAGCTTTGTACCACAACATCACTTATGACTATAACTTGTTTGGACCTCCTCATATTATACCACACCGAGTAAAAAAGAGTGTTTGAGACCCTAAATGAATTTAAATGAAAAAAAATTATCAACTATAAATTTTTATAACCTTTTGAGATCTACAACTTTCATGTTGGTCAATTCTCCATCCAAGGTCATTTGAAAAAAAGTCAAATTTCAAATTTAAGAAAGTCAAACGTAATTTTCTTTGATAAGATGATTTTAAATCAAAAGGGCTGTTGACTATAAAATTTTATAATTTTTTGAGATCTATAATTTTTATTTTAGCCATTTGTCTATCTGATGTCATTTAAAAAGCTCATTTTAAAAATTCAAATTTTAAATTTGAGACACATTCGAACATATAGTTTTACATGAGAAAATAAATTCAAATAAAAAAAGATTGTCAACTACAAAGTTTTTTAAAATTTCTGAGATCTACAACTTTCGTTTTGATCATCTTTTCATCAGGGTCATTTTAAAAAATCTAAATTTTTTGTGCTTTATTTTTTAATATTAAATCTTGCACGGATCACATCGAGTGGTGGTTTTGCGGCTAGAACACTGATGCGATGGCCTATATCGTGGTGGTCTGTAGGTCATGAAAGGATCAAGATGTCCAAGAGGGGGGAAGTGAATTGGGCTTTTCTAAAATTAATCGCAACGGTAAAAGCCCTAACGCTTAGCCCATTTCACCCCCTTGTGCCTAAAGTGTGTTCTCTAAGACTCTAGGACACAAAGTTATGCTCCCTAGGTTCCAAACCCTACTCTAACATGGCAATTCTAGCAATGTAAATAAGAAGTAATGCGAGAATGTAAATCCTCAAAGTAAAAAAAGGGAGAGGAGCAGTGGCGTGTTGTTTTCGGGGTATCGGAGAGTCGGCACTCTCCCACTAGTCCTCGTTGGAGCACCGCGCGCAAGGGTGTAGCTCCCCTTGATCTTCGCAAGGACCAAGTGCTCTCTCACGGGAGGGATGATTCTTACGTCACTCCGCGGTGGAATCCTCCAAAACCGCTCACAAGATGAGATGGGCCATCCACAATCACCACCGGATGATCACCATGCTCCCCAATCGCCACCCGAGCCGTCTAGGTGATGCCGATCATCAAGAGTAATAAGCAAGAACTCTCACTTGACCAAGACTAGCCTAATGAGATGAGTCGATGCACACTTGCTTTCTCTCTTTCCACTTAATGAGGTCCCTAAGCAATGGATTAACAAATCTCTCAACCTCACTAGGGCTCTTGCACTCTCAAGCACTCACAAGGTGTTTCTTCGAGTGAGGAATGGAGGCAAGAGACCTCAATTGAATGAGGTAAGGAGTATATAATTCCCTACATAAACCCTCGCCACCTAAGAGTATTATTTTAGTTGTTTTAAGGTCGAATCGGACGCTGCCCGGGAGACTGACGTCTGCCGCCACACCGACGACGCGCCGAGTCCTGGCTTCAATACCGACGCGTCCCGGTCAGATTTTTCCCCTCGGACCTCTCCGAGTAGTGACCGGACGTCCCCGACCCCAACGTCCGGTCTCGGTGATCGGCGTCCGGTCCAGCATGGACCGCGAGCTGATGGCACCGGAGCGTCGGTCCCACTTTGCCGAGGCGGGGTCCGGTCACTCGGCACCCACATGCATCGGCCGGACAGCGTCCCGGTCGATGCTGTCCGATGTCCGGTCAAGCCAAAATGCCTCGAAAGACTTCCGTTTTCGTGACCTCTCGCATGGCTTTGACTCTACTGATCTTTGGGCCAATTCTAGGGCTGCCTAGGACTAGAATGAACAAGTGTGCACCACACCTAACTCACTAGACTCACCTAGGTCTAGTTACCCATTCAACCCCCTCTTAATAGTACCGGCCAAAGGTAAAAAAACAAAGTCCTAGCTACTCTAAGTGTCTCTCCAACGCCAAATCCATTACTCCTAGAACTAGCCGCATACAACCTTGTCGCCCATCCTTTAAAAACTCCGAAAAACGATCTGGATTGCCGAGGCATGAATACCATTTAAATGTCTAATCAACCACCATTATCATGACCTAACTCCAAACGGTTTTACGCAAAACACACGTTAGTCACAATAATCTTACGTTGTCCATTAATCACCTAAACCCACTAGGTGCCTAGATGCTTTCAATCTCCCCTTTTGGTGGTTGATGACAACAACCTCGAGTATGAGAGTGAGTTTGAGGGGTTTTCAATGAACTTGAATCGTAGCTTTTTGACAATTAGAGCAAAAGGTTGGGCTAATATACGACTCAAGCCAGTAACTACTCGGCAACGGAATGAATGAAGTGCGAGTACAAAAGAACCATAGAAACATGTTAAAAAGATGTGAAGAAACTGGCGAAACATAACAAATGAGCAACAACATGTGACATGACATAGTATATATATATATATATAGAGTTATTATATATTATTATATATCATATTATGATATTATTATATATATATATATATAGCATATTATTATATATTATATTATATATTATCTATTATTATTACATATATATTATTATATACATATTATTATTATTATTATTATTATTATTATTATTATTATTATGTTATATTATTATAAAGAAAGAAAGAGATATTACATATTATATATTATTATACAGCATATTATTATTATTATTATTATTATACATTATATATTATTATTATTATTATTATTATTATTATTATTATTATTATTATTATTATTATTATTATTATTATTATTATTATTATTATTATTATTATTATTATTATTATTATTATTATTATTATTATTATTATTATTATTATTATTATTATTATTATTATTATTATTATTATTATTATTATGTTATTATTATTATATTATTATTATTATTACATTAATATTATTAATACATTACATTATTACATTACATACATACATACATTACATATTATTACATTACATTACATATTACATTTATATATATATATATATATATATATATATATATATATATATATATATATATATATATATATATATATATATATATATATATATATATATATATATATATATATATATATATATATATATATATATATATATATATATATATAATATATATATATATATATATATATATATATATATATATATATATATATATATATATATATATATATATATATATATATATATATATGAAGAGAGAGAGCACAAGACATGAGTAAACCACATGTCACACGATATATCACATATCCAGCAAGTGACCACGGCAACTCAAAAGCATGTATCTCTTGCGATGCACAAAGTAAAAGCATGTATGCATGAGTATCACACATCAAAAGAAGTCAGCTCCCCTCACACGCCTCTATCTCACATACCTCGCCCTCTCGTGGGCGCCAAAGCACCAAAACTCTATGCTCGATGGTGCCGCTAGACGAAGCCGGGTCCTGGATTTCGAGCGTGGCAAGGCCATCTCTGCAAACTGTGTGTAGTCTAGGGAGGACTCGAAGCTATCGCCACGCCGAGCCTCTGGCTCCCACTCTCAGCGCGTAGGCTCCGGAGGATGTAGCCTGGCGCGCTACTCGCAGTACTCTCAATCGGATCTCGCCTCGGGCCGTGGTCTGCAAGGGAGGCTCGCCCGACCCCTCGCGGCTCAGAGAAGGTAGCTCAAGAGAAGTAGGAGCCACGGGACACCGCCACCGGCCCCCGCCACTATAGCCGGAGCTGCCACTGTCTTTATGCGGATCGAGCCTTCCTCAAGTAGGAACTATCTCGAGGAGGCGTGCTTCAATCGGGCATACGGCATAAAGAATCGTGACTGTAGCCTCAAAGCAAGAGAAACAGAGGAGGCCGACTCGTGGGAGTGCTCAGAGAAGCGTGACCGACCACGGGACGGGTGAGTCTCCTGCAGTAGTGGTGACCGGAGCCTCCGGCCGACGTGAAATCGATCTCGGTGAACCCAAATGGGAGCGTGGGAAACCAAGTGGATCTCGGGCCGTGTAGTAGCACCGATAGCCGCGGGTCACAAGCACCGGTGGACGTAGGAGGGAGGAAGCGCCCGACTCGGGTGTGTACCCGGCCCTCGAGAGAAGCAGCACCGAGGGAACCATGCCAAGCGGTGAGCTCGAATCGCGTACTACTCCCTCGACTCAAGTCCGCCGGATCAGAATCGTGGGAGCCGGGGAGGGAAGAGTCGGAGGGTCCGCTAAGCCGAGTGGAGGTGTAGTCAAAGGCGGAACCCCCAGCCAGGTGCTCGACAACGTGCTCCATGAAGGCAAACGACGACGCCAGAGGTCCGTAGCTCGCTGCTGAGTTCTCGATTTAAACAAAGCGCTCGCGGTCTCAAGCCGTGATCGAGTAACCGCCGGCTGGAGCTCGCCCGCCGCGGCGTGGAAGGGCCGCTGCGTCGCCGGCTCGGGCCCGGGGCGGTGAAGCCGATCGCCTCGCCCGTGCTCTCTCCGAAGACCGTGAAAGGTCGCTTCGAGCATGGCAAGAAGAGCCTTGACCGGCCACCGGAGCCCGAAACCACCGGCTCGCCGTGAGCACGTGGAGGCATCCTCGAGGAGGGCGTAGTCACCTGGGACTGTCCGTAGGAAGATCCTCAACTATATCTGCCGGCTTAGTCTCCATTCTGCAAGCTCGGCTCGTGCAAGAGCCTCACCGCCTGCCCCGCCGCCTCGGCCTCGCAACAGCGACTGCCCCGGCACCTGTAGCCCCTGCGTTCTGGACGGCCCAACCACTGAAGCATGTTGTAACAAGGGGAAGGAAGTAGGAGTGGCCCCGAACTCGCAAGTGACTCGAGGAAAGGTGAGACCGACGTTGTAGGATCACGCAGATCAAGTGAGCAAAGGGTAGCCGTCTCACGCGCCTTGAATCCCTCCGTGATCGTGTCCTCCATCTCGGAAAGAATGACATCTCTGATGTCAAAAAGCGGGCCTCAGTAGCTAAGAAGTACACAAGCCATCAGCTGAATCTTCGCGATCGCCTCTCCTTTGCCAATCCTAGGTAAGTGTCCGTCTTAACCTCGCTCATCACGCGGGCCGAGGGGTGAGATCCCTAGGTAGACTGGCGCGAACCCGGTCCCGAACGGCTCACGAAGATCACGGGCCTCCTCAATAGGCAGGTCCTCCCTCCGACCGTGAGGGCGACGAGGAGGCTCTGTGTCACCGCAGGTGACTGGTGCGGTAGGTCCGACGCCGTCGTCGTGCCAAGGAGCCTTCGTGAGCACGCTGACCGTAGAGTCACGACGGCCGGCCACCAGAAGGTAAAGTGAATGAACGTGTGGCCTGGGTCGATCCAAAGAGTAGGCGTAGAACTCACGCACCCGAGGAGTCCACGTGCACGCCTCCGGGTAAGCTGTCTGTCGCCCGCCTAAGCCGCAAGTAGAGTGAGTGAAGACTGATCCGCTTCGCAGCGAAACTAACTCTGCCAAGGGGGCATACTCGGTGAGGCCTGATCTCACGCATCGGTAGGCTCGAAGAAGTCCTCCACAGAGTGCGGTAGTAGAAGCCCTCGGCTGCTTTGCGTCACGCTGCGGTGGAAACCATCTGGTCAAAGTCCACACACCGGGTCCTGGACTCTACGGGCATTGGCGCCCGCAAGTCTATGTGTACAACCGGGAAGCAGGGAGCACGTGAGCCCAGGAGGAGGGCGCCCACCACGACACCGCAGTCTCGGCTCTAGGTGACTCG